>CM038464.1:53443421-54043421 GCA_021464415.1 Lonicera japonica | reverse complement strand
AGACTAATACATTATTTATTTTTATTCTTTTTAAAGATGGAGTCGGTATTCTGAATTTTGCATTTTATAAAAAGTAATTTATTATTGAGAGGTTTAGTATATTAATTATGATTATTTTTTTATACAACATAAATAAAGAAATAAGGATTAGCGTATTAATTATGTTTATATTTTATAGAACATAACTGGAGTTTTATTTCTTTCATCTGTACTTTTGTTTGATTGAACATTTTTTTTTATACAATTACTCTTATTATTTATTCCGTCTCAAGTTAAATTTCACTATCCTTTAGGAAACTTTAGTATGGAGTTTGAAGATGACAGTAAAATGGTCCATATGGCTCAAAGTTACTACTAGATTTTAAAGAGGTTTGTCAAAAGATTAATTAAATAAGAGACGGCGTATAGTTTCAAATAAATAATAGGATTAAGTCAAAAAGACCTTTCCCAAGTAGCGATTAATTTATCGCAATTTGTTAGCTTCTTCATATGAAAATGCTATCCAATACTAATCGAAATCAAAAAGCAAAAGCTTGAATGTCCTTCAAAAGAGCTTGGTGAATTTCAGAATCCCCCTTCATCTAACAAATTAATGTTTATTTATGGTAATAAGATTTATCGGTGAATCAAGCTTAAACGTATTTGTTAAGTTGATTTGATGTCTTTGATTTTCAACTTTTGAACATTCATCCCTTATTTATCTTTTAATAAGATAAAGAATTTAAGTTCTCTCTCGTTTTAGGCAGGTGAGTTAATGACTTTAGAAATTTGATTCCTAGATTTTGATGTTTAATTTGAATATTTTAGGTAAAGTAAATCTATATATATTTATATTTGAATATTTTTAAGTTTAAGTAGTTTTAAAATTGTTTATTAACAAAAAAAATTATGTGCCAACATAATTTTCTCCATTTAAAATTGAAAATTTTCATCTAAAGTATTAAAAGTGGTAAAATCTCTACTTAAAACTGAAAACTTAATTTTAAAGAGGGTAAACTAGATATTTAAATAAATTATCATATTGTCTAGCGGCTCTTTAACTTTACTTTTAACTCTTAAGGGCAAAATTATCATACTAAAAAAATTTAGTTTTGTGTAAATCTTACATATAATTTACACAAAATTTATACAAGACGATTGGAAATGTTCTTAGAGGCTCCCAAATTTTTAGGTTCTTGTATATATTAGTGTTGTTATATATGAAATAAAACGGCCCACTCATGTATTTGCACAGTAAATAGGGCCCATTTTCAAATTTTGCCTATGGGCCCACGAAATTTCAGGATCTGGCCTGGTGTGGAGTGCAGGTTGTGTGGGAGGCACAATTGCTGGGTCTGCCTTGAATTCTTTGCAGCTAGCGACGATTGCTACATCCATTTGAGGTAAGTACGCGTAGTTGGCCATTGTTTTAAGCATGGACCATCTTTTTAATGTGCATGTATGTACGTATACCAAGTTACCACTGAATTTATATTTGTATAGTTGAAGTATATAATTATATATAATATATACGCACTAGTAGAAAAGCTTAGAAGCAATTGTGAATAATTCAATTTGGTAAAGTTTTTTCTTCCTGTTTATATATTACGCTAGTAAGAT
Source organism: Lonicera japonica (assembly GCA_021464415.1). NCBI lineage: Eukaryota > Viridiplantae > Streptophyta > Magnoliopsida > Dipsacales > Caprifoliaceae > Lonicera > Lonicera japonica. The sequence goes on along the minus strand of CM038464.1, from coordinate 54,041,822 downwards.
CCTTTGATGCTATTACATGTGTTATTTCAGAATGATCATATACATATACAGCTACTCTGTTTCTGTATGTACCAAAATCTTGCAGCTATCGCCCCCCCCCATGAACAACCACCCCCCCCCCCCCCCAAAAAAAAAAAAAGAAAAAAAAAAGAAAGAAGAATATAAAAACCCACCACCCACTTATGATTCAACCCAAAGTAATCGAGCCCATAGCCCCAATGGCACATTTACTCCTGGTACTCATAACAAAGAGGGATATGATCCTCGTTGATGAATTGTTCGATTCCTTTGTTGCAGTGGTGGTAGTTTAAGAGATTTATTTGCACTTTGTCCGTTGAGGCAACTTCCCCTCCAAAAGAAATGAAAGATGAATCAAAATAGGTATCTACAACCAAATACAAACCCCACACCGGCAACACCCAAACAAAAAGCTATAGCCATAATCCATGTGATGCTACTGCCTGCACCGACGTTATCATCTTCGTTCTTTAACAACGGCTCTTCTCCCTCTTGGCTTCGTAACTTGGAAACCTGAAGCTCAAGCAATCTGACCCACTGCCGATACGCAAAGAGTCGTGTCGACTCTTCCAGTAAAGCATTGGAAATCGTTTCCCTCTCCTTCATCAAAACTGCGGCTTTCCTCTCTGCTTCCCTTGCTCGTGTCTGTGAAAGCCGCAAGGCCTTCAAGAGCTCCAGCTTCTCATTCTCAAAACCATATCTAGATAAGTGGAATTTGTTCTCCTTTTCCCAATTCATCGATGAAAACACCGTCTTATTGGGACCCGCAAAAATCTTGAGCGGAGGTGGTAAGTCGCAGTTCTGCATGAGGCCGTGGCCGGTGCTGCGCGAAAGTGCGGGACCCATCACGGTTTCATTCCCTGCCATACCTCCGGGATTCTGTTTCTTGTTGATCCTTGTATGCTTATTCGTGTTGATATTAGAAATCTTGATGGAAGACTAATTTGAGGCGTGAAAGAAAGAGACGGGGCCCTACTGTTTGGTAGGTGGTAGGTGGACTTGAAAGAACTCGGTTCCTCTGCATTTTTCTTTCGGTAAAAATAATCAATATAATAAATAAATCATTTTTAAGATTTTTTATCCAAAAATTCAAAACGAAAATAAGTATAATAAAAATTTGATATATATATATATATATTTATTTATTTTCGAGTATTATAATTTTAGATTATTATCTCACCCACATTTAAATTGAATATAAAATTTGTGGAAATAATTTATTTATTACAGAGTTTATATTTACCAAGTTTTATTAAAAAAAAAAACCGCAAAAAACCGCAAAAAATCTGTTATTACCCTTAAACTATATCCTATTAAACGAAGAGAATCGTATTGGAAACTTGGAATATTGGATGAAGAGAGAGAGAAGAGCATGCAGGAAGTAATGGGCCCATGAATGTTTAAAAGGAAATTCTTTTCTTGGTGCAAGTAACTGTGAATAAATCCCTATGCAAGGAACCGAAGGCTTCTCACCTTTATCAAGCAAAAAATCCTCTCACTTTATATTCTTAATTTCTTTTCTTGATATTTTTTTTTTGAAAGTAAACGGAAAATTAAGTGCATAAATCAACCGCTAACAAATCAAGAATAAACGGAGGGGGAACATGCTCCCAACACTCCAAGCCAGAATTTGAACTAGCAGCTCGAGCAAGAGCATGAGCCACCTGGTTGCCTGACCTTCTAACAAAGCTAAATAAACAGCCAGTTATATCTTGAGCAAGGATTTTACAATCACTGATAATCGAGCCAACGTGAGAAGAATCCAATGAGTTGCTACGTAAAGCAGCAATTAACAAAAGAGAATCAGACTTAAAGCACACATTAAAAAAATTCCTCGTTTTGATCCATCTTAGAGCTTCCCTCATACCGCACGCTTCGGCGAGAAACGGATCATCACCGGCTTCGAGAAGACCATTTACTGCAACTAAAAAGCCCCATTCTGAATCTTGGCAAATAAACCCAAAACCAATATTACCCACGCTTGAAAAAACTACTGAGTCAATGTTACATTTAATAGACCCAGATACCGGCTTGCACCAGAAGAAGCTCCCCTCGCCATTATCGGAACCGTCACCACTGGTAAAGGCCGAAGCTCTAGCGTCCGCCCACTGCGAGAGCCACCGCTGAGCTCGTCGCACCACCACCGATTCACTTAGCCTTCGATTATTCTACACCAAATCGTTTCGCCGGAGCCAGATAGACCAGAGGATCATCGCTACTAGCTGAACCTCTTCTCCTCCCAAAGAGTCTGGGAGGGTCGTCCACCATTGATTGAAGTTAAAAGCCAGTGAAGCTTGATCGCCGATCGTGGAGCTTCGCCACACCTTCCTCACCTCTGAGCACTGAACCAACGCATGAAACGTATATTCGTACTCATTATTACAAGCGGGCACACAAGAGGGGCGTTGACGTGTTTCTGAGCTAGTGCAGTCATCGATGGGAGACACTTCGACCCGACTCGCCAAAGGAAATTTTTTACCTTCGGCGGCACAGGTAAGGACCAAATTTTCTTCCAATTTACTGCGCTTGATAGTTGATTGGTTGAAATTATTTGCTGTGTGCTTCTGTACCCACTTTTAACCGAATAGAAACCATTTCTCTCCCCCACCCACGTCCAACTATCGGTTTGAATAGACAAACTGAGAGGTACCTGTTTGATTTTTCGAAGATCAAAGCTATTGAATAACTCTTGTAGTAGATCATCATCCCAACTCGAACTATTAGGAACCCTGAGAGAAGCAACTGAGATATTCTTCAATTCCTCGACCGGAACCGTCAAAACAAACGGATTATTATCCAACAGCCAAGGGTCCTTGAACACCAATGTATTTGCCCCCAATCCAATTCTGCGTCTCGCCAAAGAGCCGATGATATCTTTTGCCTGGAAAATACTGGACCAGATAAAACTAGGACAGAACCCCAAATTAGCTTTCAGAAAGTCAGAATTTGGAAAGTAACGGGCTTTATAAATTCTAACCATCAGCGACTCAGGAACTGTGAGAAGACGCCATCCCTGTTTCACTACCATTGCCTTGTTAAAATCAAACATTCGCCGGAAGCCTAAGCCACCTTTAGATTTAGGAATACATAGTTTCTCCCACGCCTTCCAGTGAATACCCTTCGAGTTTGAAGAATTAGAACCCCACCAAAAAGAATTCATCATTTTCTCAAGCTCACTGCAGAGATATTTGGGCATGAGGAACATGCTCATAACATAAGACGGGATTGATTGAGCCACTGATTTTAATAAAACCTTTTTGCCTGCTCTAGACAGAAACTTTTTGCTCCACCCTTGCATACGAGTCCACACCTTATCCTTCACAAAACTTAGAACCTCTTTCTTGTTTCTTCCTATAACAGACGGCGACCCTAGGTATTTCCCTTTATTGTCCGAATGGAGAACATTCAAGAAAGAGCATAAAGCAACTCGACTGGCCTCTGAAACATTCGAACTAAAGGAAATAGAGGATTTTTGAAAATTGATCATTTGACCGGAAGCCTTTTCATACAACTTCAAGCACTGATTTATCATAGAAGCTTCTTGAACATTAGCACGAAAGAAAAGGTAACTATCGTCTGCAAAGAAAAGATGGGAAATAACTGGGGCACCCCTCGCCACCTTGCACCCGTGAATTAAGCCATCAGCCAGATAGCCATTCAGAATCTTTGAAAGACCTTTAGCGCACATAATAAATAAGTAGGGGCTTAGTGGATCGCCTTGACGGAGTCCCCTGCTTGGAACAATAGGGCCAATCTCTACCCCATTCTGAACCACCAGATATTCGACTGTAGAAACACACATCATTATCAATTTGACCCATTTCTCATCAAAACCTAATTTAAGCATCATACGCCTAAGAAACTCCCACTCGATTCGATCGTATGCCTTTGACATATCAAGCTTGAGGGCAGCATAGCCTTTCTTACCCTTATTTAGTCGCTTCAGATAGTGCATAACCTCATAAGCCACCATGACATTGTCTAAAATTAAGCAATTTGGAACGAATGCACTCTGAGATTCTGATATTAGATCCGACATCAAAACCTTCAATCTGTTAGCTATAACCTTGGCCATAATTTTATACACAACATTGCAAAGAGCAATTGGACGCAATTCTGTAATTTTCTCCGATCTCTTCACTTTAGGGATAAGAACAAGGATTGTTTTATTGAAGCCCTCAGGGAACTTGTACTCGAAAATAAAATCGATACACGCCTCCATAATTTTTGGCCTAACTATGTCCCAATATTTTTGGAAGAATCCTGGATTGAACCCGTCCGGTCGCGGCGCCTTGTTAAGGTGCATAGAGAAAAGGGCGTGTTGAAATTCGTCAGCAGTAAAAGGCTCCAGCAAGGCTTCATTTTGACTACACGTAATTTTCTGGTCAACATGTCTAAGGATGGCTGCACTGTCGCAGCCCTTTGACTGAAACAGATCATTGAAGTATTCAGCTATTACATTTGCTAGACCCGTGTCCCATTCGCACCAGTTGCCATGCGTATCTCTGAGTTTCGACAGTGAATTAACTTTACGCCTCTTGCTAGTAGTTAAATGAAAGAAACGGGTATTAGAGTCCCAATCTTTGAGCCAGTGTTGCTTAGCGCGTTGACTCCAATATAACTCTTGCTGGTCTAAGAGCCAACTCAATTCAGCCTGTGCAAAATTCAACTCTTGGAATAAACTAGGATCCCTGGTACCTTTAAGCTGATTTATCATAACCCTGCAATTGTGAATGTCTTTTTTGAACTTCCGTCTCAAAGCCATACCCCATTGCTTTAATTGCGCCCCACAAAAGGTTAGTTTATCTTGAATACCCACCTCCCTTGATTTGCCCCAGCACTATAACACTTTGTTTCTGCACTTTGGTTCCTTTGTCCATGCCATCTCAACCTGAAACGATGAGACGGTCTATAAAGATGATTAGATAAGTCCAGAAATAGAGCGGAGTGGTTTGAAGAGACCAGTAAAAGATTATACACCACTGTTGATGGGAACATGTCTATCCAGTCATTGGCTGCTACAGCTCTATCTAACCTCTCTTATACCCAATTTTTCGTGTACGGGCTTTTCTCCCAAGTAAACGGGTAACCGGTCATTCCTAAGTCAGACAGTTGATTATGATTGAAGGCATTTTGAAAACCTTCAATCAGGGCAGCGGGGTGAGAATGCTGGCCCAAGGTAAATTAGACTTGGTACGAATCAAACTAAGAAGCTCCCATGATTCCCTGCGCCGATGCCTTTCCGGAAACCCATAGAATCCCGTTAACCGCCACACTGGTTTACCTTCAAGCTGAACCTTGACGTCCACATGATTATGTGAATAACTCAGAAAGGAAACAAAGTCTTTAACTTTCCACAATAGACCAATACCGCCACCAACTCCTATGCCTCGAACAAATAATAGACCCTCGAACCCCAGCTTCCTACGAACAGCTTCAATGTGATCCCGACCCACCTTCACATCCATAAGAAACACCAACTTGGGCTTGTGTTTGGACACTATGTCCAAAAGTTCCTGAACTGTACGTGAGTTGCCCAGCGCACGACAGTTCCAACTGATAGTACTCATTGGTCTCGGCGGGCCTGTAAAACAGAGCCCGCCCCATGGAAGTTTTTTGGACCAAGTTGACCCGATCCAAGGGTAACCTCCTCAGAAATCGAAATGGTAATTGTATTGATTGAATCTTCGTTTCTCCTCCTTTTAGGATTAGTAAATATCATTTCCTCATTATTAGCCTCATTTAAATTAGAGTTTTCCTTATTTGGTCGAGCTTGGCTTGTCTGGGAGATATTTTTGCTAGAATCAAGGGTATCAATCTCACAAAATCTGGAGGCAGTTCCTTGAAATTTTGAAAATGATACAGCAGATGCATTTTTTGAATTAGTTACCTTGTCTAAAGGCAAGTCAACTTGCATGATTTTTGGTCTACCAAAACTGCCAGCTGTATTTCCACTGCCACCATCATCCCCACTGTGCCTACTGCCACCACCTTCTTCTGCCGTAGCATCTCTCTCAGGACTGCCAAAGCGCGGCCATTTTTCTCTTATACAGTTAACCGGCCTCTTATTCGGGGCCCGTAGGAAGCTCTTGTATGGTTTGACAACATTTGGGTCTGTAACCTCGGGAAATTTCTCGCAGAACATGTCAGAATGTCCAAGCAAACCGCAATAGAAATAAAAAATGGGCAATCTTTCGTATTTGAAGTTAATCCAGGACCATTCATCGCCATCCATTTTAACCTTCATACGTTTTTTCAATGGTTTACGAACATCCAAAGTAACTCGAAGACGCATGTACGATTTCCACAGGCCCTCGAAATTATGGGGGTCCGATTCAATAAACTTACCGATGAAGTTCCTTATATCTCTTCCAAACTTTTCTGACATCAGGCCACTAGGAATATTGTGGATTTGAACCCAGATATCCATAAAGAATAAATGCACATCATGCAATATGAAACCTTCTTCGACTTTAGCCATGATTAATAGGTTTTGTTCAAAGCTCCAGGGGCCTTTGTTATAGATTCGATCGCGCTCTTTTTCGTTATAGAACTGGAAGAGGAAAAGATTAGGACCCAAATCTTTGATCCGGACCCCCTTGACCGGACGCCACACACTAGCAAAGAGTTGCTGCATAACCGAAAAGTTTACTGATTTATCAGTGAGTATTCTGCCAATAATAGACCAGGTCTGCTTTGGCCTGTTTGCAACCACTGGTGCTGAGGAAGAGAAGACCAAACCACCCACTTCCTCATCCTCAAGAGATACATTTGCACATGCTGTTTCGATATCCGAGGTTGATGAATAGGCGGCCATTGAAACAAGGAGGCACAAAGGGATATAGAGGAGAATGGGATACAGAGAGATTGAGAAAGAAGAAAAATAAGGGAGACAGAAGAAGGAAGACAAGCAAGGATTTCACTTAAAAAAGAGACATAGATAAGAAAAATAATTCTTGCCACATGAGCAAGGATAGGTCGCTTTGTTAAGAGGTTTGTACTAAAATACAAAGAGGTAAAACTCATATTTGGTGAAGTTGGACTTTATATTTGGAGCAGACTTTTTTTCTTGATATTTGAAGTTAAAGGTTTATTACTTTTCTTGGATATATAATTAATGTAAAGATTCTACATTGGTAAATATGTACCATTTGTTACCAATAACTAATTTAAAATTAGTGTTTCCATAAAAAGTACAAAAGTCAATGTAAAACTCTTAATTTCAGAATAAATGGTGTAACTTTTAATTGAAAATTAATACACAAGATGTGCCACAGCTGCCTTATGACATTTCTATATTATTTTTGGTTGTGTTTATACCTCTTATTCGAGTTTGATTTTTATAGAAAAAAGAGTTTTTAATTCGAGCTTTTTTGCTTTTCTAGTATATGAAAATGGTATTTTACATATAAACTTTTAACGGCATCTTGGGATTCAAATTCTTGACATATCCCCAACATAAATTGTGACTCTTGTATCCCAATTTACTGATTCTCAATAAGAACAAAACTTGAACAAAGCGACAGTTAAATTCTTAGGAGTTGTTTATATTGAATATAAACTTTTATGGAAAACTAAAGATTGAGGAGATGAAGTATTTGTATTTGCCATTTTCATATTCCAAAATGGCCAAAATGAACCTAAATAAAAGTCATATAATTTGCAACTTGTGCAAATTGATTTTGCTCATTAAAAAAAATACTGAACAAAAAGAAATAAAAAAGAATCAAGAGTTCAAGTGATAGCGAGTCTCTCCCAACTCTGCTAGTGCGCTGGTTCAATTCGAACTCAGACTATTTGTATCACTTTCTTCCTCAATCCCTATAAATAAGTCATCACTATCCTCTCCCTCTTCGAACTTAGACTATTTGTATCACTTTCTTCCTCAATCCCTATAAGTAAGTCATCAATATCCTTTCCCTCTTAAGTACCAACACTTACGACCCCCTCCTCAATACAACAATTACACATCCCTCCTCAATACCAGCCACTACATTCTTATTTGCAGTCAAATCGCCAAGATTATTATCCTCAATCTCAATTTAACTAGTGTGATGTTCAACATATACCTCTATACCCTACTGCTTTTAACAAATCCAAACGTATATGCTATGTCTTTGTCATTATTTATAAACCTCAAACCATTGTTTAAATTAATTTTAGAGACTTTATAGAATAATTTGGCCATATTCTTGTACCCTAATTCCTCTAACCATTCCATTTATCTCAAAGTAGGACATTGTATCTGGATCTACATAGTAATAACATCAGTCCCAGTGTAGCACAAATGTGGAACATTGAAGAACCTACCCCTATAATACAAATGTATGGTAAAAGGAACTGCATGTATGTAAATAGAAGAAAAATAATATAAAAAATACAATACAAAATTACAAATGCAGAAAAAAACACTTAACAAAGCATTAAAGTACCACCAACACAAGTAGAAAAAAAAAATTACAGGACCACTGCCTCGACAAATCAACCACAATTACCAACACAAGCCAAAAAGCACTAAAGGTCAGGTTTTGTATCACTCCATTATTCCCGTAATACCCAGCAAAAAGCACTAAAGGTTAGGTTTTGTACCACTCCATTGTTCCCGTAATACCCAATAAACCAAGCAAAAGACAATTGTTTATGGGACCACTATAAAGCAAGCACATAAAAGTATAAAATCTATGGTTAAGGTTTCGATTTTATCAATAAAATCCTTAAAATTACAACGTTTATCTGCCTAGGGTTCAATTTTACCTGAATCATGACATGTCATCACCTTTAGTAGATTTTGATTAGGGTTTCAAGTCCCCCTCTTCACTGATTTCAGTTAGGGATCTTTAATTTGGGATTTTTTTCTCTTTCTCTCTCTAACTCTTTCTGTGACACCCTGTGTCATAATTATAAGTTAATTATGAGTTAGATAGACTACGTGTCTGGATCATATATTATACTAGGATTTGACCACTCCAATTGTGGTAACTAGGTGTAACTAGTGTTCGACATGTGTTAGTAGCTCTATTGGTTGGGTCGAGTAAATTAATATATGGTTAGGTCGACCATTGGAAGTGAGTTTAACATTTGCTTGTCTTATGTATTGACAAATAATTATGTGGTTAATGACGTAAGTTTTTTATTTGTTAAATATTAGTAAAGTGTGTCAGAAGCTTAATTGTAAGACATATGTGCTTATATTATATTTGAGTTACATATAGTATATGCAAATTTGTTGTGGTGGTTAATTGATACGTAGGCAAATCGACAAATGAAAACCTTCAAAAAATATATTTGAAAGTGTTTAAATATTTTTGGTACTTGACTTGAGAGTTGCGGTTTGTCGGAGGATTGATTTTAAAGTAGATTGGAGATATTATAATTTATTTGAGTTAAAAAAGAATTAAAATGTACAGATATAAAAGTTCAGGGTTAAAAAAATAAAGTTGTAAAACTATGGGGTAAATAACTATAATTAATCCAAACTTTGTCATTTACACAACCGACTCAAAATACATTTAAACAAAGCCGTACACTTCTTCTTTTCCCCAAATATTTTTCTTAAACTCCAAGTTAGGTTTGATTATATTAAAGCTCCAATTTTCGATATTTGTCCAAGATTTTTACACAAAAAATATTCTACGCATCGAGAGCTTCAATTTGGATTGAATATTATTCAATAATTTGACTATATGAACTAACTTGGCTTTCATCACTCCTTGAAAATTGAGATAGTGATTATTAGTTTAATATTTTTTATAAAGGTTGCAGAAGTTTGTATTGATTATTGTTAAGAGCTATATATTTTGAGATATATTGATGAGATATTGGTTTTATTGCGTTAATGAGTTTCACAAATTTTCCTAAAATACTAGTTTTGATATATTTAGTAAAAGTAATAATTTTTAAAGGAAAATATTGAAACTATATAAATTGGAAGTTGGAAAGTATTATACGTCATAATTTGTCAAGAAGGATTTAATTGATACAATTAATAAGATTTTGGTAAAAATGTTGTATGCGTGAAAATAAGATATTGCATATTGTACACAAAAAATAGTGAAATGTGAAATTCAGTGCATTGCTTAGCACGACACGACACGTGGCACTTGGTTGTCCCTTATATTGTACTTGTTCAGGACCCAGTGTATCTGGCGATATTATGATGATGAGATTGAAAGAAATAAAGCATAGTAGAGTTTATCTATTATATTATATTGACAATATAGGAATCTCTATATTGTTTGGTGATCTTCTAAAAGTATCAATATTCTGTGTATGATATTATTAGCATTCTATCGAGGTCGTCGGCAGTTTGTGTACGTATATATATATGCAGTGATTTTATTGTAAGAAATTGTGTTATTATTAGTACTATGCTGGTATAGAAATAATTGTGGAATGTGCCATTGAGTTGAAAATCCCTAAACCTTTGGAGGGTAAGTAAAGTGTCGCGTCGTCTAGAGCCAACAGTGTGTAACTTAAAATTTAGACAGCAACATTAACACTAATTACTTTGTCGGACAATGTGGTCCTTAGTGATGTAGTTGTAAAAGACATGTTCCGTTGACTTGATGTAAGTGTAGAAGTATTGTTTATCTAGCATTACATGGTGGATTACTTTTTGTATATCAGTTATTATTATTCTGGCTTTCTCTATCGGTATTAAACTTCTTATTTATGTTCATAGAGATGGACGTGATTATTATTCAGGCACGGATCTTTTGATGGGTGGTATGACACAAACACGTCATACATGGCATATCATGCTTTACTTGCATTAAGTAAATGTTTTTAGTATATACTATTGTAGTATAAATAATAAACTGTTTTAAAGGACTTTTATGTAAACATATGCCCTTATTCCATCACTACGGAGCGTTAGGTTCATCCCGTTTTGAATATATATATATATATGTAGGTACTAAGGCTGACGTAACGAGTATAGATTCGTCGAGTTTGAGTTGGGTTCGTAGTATAGTTCTCTGACACCACCTACGTGTGTCGGTTATGTATTGATATTATGGTGAGATATGCTACAGCATATCTAGTTGATGTATATATTGTTTTATACTTTCGTTGTATTGTATATTAAATTGTATATGTGAAATATTTAGTATTTACTGTGGGTAAATATATTGATGACGACATGTAACACATATTGATGTGTCAAGTTGATATGATATGAAGTATGTAAAAAAAAGATAGAAATATCATGATGTAGATATTTCAGCTATGTGAAATATATATTAAGTTATTTTCTATAATGAATTACAAAGCATGTTTACTGGTTAAACAGTTAGTTATATAAAAGAGGCATGTTTAGACTCTTAATCATGTATAGTAGAAAAGGACACAACATGATTATATTTGAATTTTGTTGTGATGATTAAATTGGTTTTTTTTACTGGCACGTTAAAAGTATAATTGCCATGTTTGTTGTTTTGTTTTCATTGGCATATTATCATGCTATATTATTTATATTTATTATTTAATTGACCTATTTTGGCTAGTCTAAAATAAATTAGCGACTCCCTTAAATCCTAATGATATTGTTAATTCACTAATTAAGACCAGGGTGTTACACTTTCTTTCTCGTTTTATGATAGTAGGTGGTAACATTAAGTGATAAACTTTATATTTGACAAGAGTTTACCACATGCGACACACGTAACAAACTTTGTTAATATTTGATTTTTTATATTAATAATGCCAAGTGTTTGTTTGTTAAGCTGATTGTGTAAATTGCATTTGACACGTCATTATGTCTTTAATTAAGTTATGTTGTAGACCTAATAAATGTATTAAATGCAAACATATAGAAAGTATGTTGGCTCATTCCTAGCAAATTTTATACATTATCACACTTGCAAAAAAAAGTGTCATTACATTATACTTTTTGGTATCATATTATTATATATAGTAAAATGCTCTCCTTTATTATAATTTTGACACGTGTACGTTATTAAATGCGCATTACATTCATTACCCCCTTTAATTTTTTTATTCAGTTTTTGTAAAATGCATTATTGAAAGCACGTCCTTTTATCTCTTAGGCGTTTTGGATCTACCCGTAATTACTCTTTGATATTGGCTAAATAATGAGATATTTTTAAGTGCATACATAACTCAAATCAAAGACACATATAACTGAAAATTAAGGTATAATTAAAGGATTTTAATTATATAAGAAGCTACATAAAGAGCTAACCTCACATTAATTTTTGTTTGACTGATATTTTTAGAAAAGAAATGGAAATATATGAAAATAAGAGTAAACTGATTCTAATAACATATATGAAATCTATCTATAAATAGATATATTTGATTATTGTATTCCTAAATTATGCATGTAAATATTCAACAAAGTTCTAAATATATCTATTTATAGTTGTTTTAATTAATTAAACTGTAAAAATCTCAACAGAAGAATGATAAACAATGCTCTTTCAGATGTTGACATGTGGCTATTCATTAGAGTGTATTTAATTTTCATTGTTAAATTATTTATTTCTTTCTCCCATTGCATAGCACCACTATTTCCTTACATTTACTCCCTAATTTATTCTTCTTCTTTCGCATCGCTTTGTATCGCATGTCTTTTGTATTCTCCACTTACTTTTGTTTATAAATGGCCTAATTGCATTTTCCATAGACATTTATTTATTCATCATGTATATTATCTTCCCTCAACTTTTCAACCGTCTCTTCAAATTTTAACAAGAAATTTAGGAAATTCAAATGCTATATAACCGTTACCAATTTAAAGGAGACCATCCTCATCTTTATATTGATTTGCCCTCCATTCTTTTAATTTCATTATGTTGATTTTGTTTCAGTAAGTTTTTCATTGATTTTTTTTCTTTTTAAGCTTTTATTATATTTTCATTTTGATTATATAATTTCACTCTTTTCTTTGGTTTTAATTATACTCTCTTACACTTTCTTGCTATTGATTTATTTAAACTAATAATAATAATTTTAATCTTGATCAATTGTGTCGTACGAATTCTATCTGAAGTATCATTTGTGTCATTAATCATTATAAGTAAATTATTTTGCTTGAAGATTTATAAGTTGAGAAATTGAATTGAATCATTTCATATTTGATGACGTGTAATTTGTTGTATATAAATTGTACATTTGATTTCTAACTATATGTATCTATGTGGGAAACCTCTCCTAACTTATCCGGTGTTTATTTTTAGATTTTTGGAACCTTTTAATATATATCTAAAGATGGAGAGGTAGATGTACTCCATCAATTTCATCAAGTGATATCTATATGTATATATATGTAATGTAAACCTACATCTACTGTAACACCCCCACCTTAATTACCAGGATAACACCCATAATTAAGACTTGGAGCGTTACTAACCCATCTCGGATTGACCAAAATGGGTAGTTAATTTACCAAGAAATTAAGGTAACATGCATGTCACGTGTTATTCAAGCATGAGATACAAGACAATGATATAACTTCCACTCACGCATACTTCAATTCTATAAAGCTAATAGAGCAAGAGCAAAAATATATACAACTATCGGGCTAGCCGTGGCTTCCCGTGAAAACATATATACATCACCAAAATGATTCCCATATCAGAGCCTCTATTTCGTCCCTGAGCCTGTTCCCTCTTTTTCCACATTCGACTCTTGGGTACTTGGATTGTTTAAAAAACGGGGTGAGCCATGTGCTCAATAGGGGAAAAACGAGGAACCGTGTACTCTAGAATATATATATATATATATATAACGATTTATGATCAAATCACGATTTTTATCAGAGATCCAAATCAAGTATTTCATCATATAAAACAATGTATGTACATGCTATACATGTTACCTCCCATGTTAACCATTTACCAGATAATGAGGGAAATTCGAACCATGAATAAGATCCATCATTGCCAGAGGTGAGAGGCTATCACAATGATACCGTGGGACCAACCATCCCCATTTCACATGAACATAGATAACAAGAAAATCCACAGTGCCTTGCTAATTGCTTAGGTTCTCGGACTCTTCACCGGTGGCTTATAGGCAGTCAAACTTTGCTCCCCCAAGGGTTTAGGGATTTTCAACCCAAGGGTGCCGAGCCTCACTTATTTTCCATCCCGGCAAGCACTAATCAATACATAATTTCCATTTCAAACCCCAAGGGCATCACAAGCCCTTCATATCATAGGTGAGAGATATAAACTCTTCCAACTTTAGCTTTCGATCAATAAGCTTCCAAGATATCCTGAACTCGTCGAAGGATTTACCATGATACCGGTTGACACAATCATGATACATAGTATACTAATGATTAAATCATTGAAACAACTTCTGCCATATACACTTAAAATCCTCAATAAGTATTCCTTGGCGTACATAACCCTTTTATCGAAGCAATTTCGACATTATATTGTCCAATCGTCCAAGAAATACTTAATATAGATGAAATCATGCAATATAGCAAGTGTGAATGGCATATGTTGTTTAAATCCATACATTTATATCCATATCAATCGAGAGATATCATTTCAAATGTTATAATAGGGCCATATAAAGCAAGGAAGATCAAAACACAATAATATCAGTAAAACAAGACTCGATTCCATGTTTTGAAATCATAAAAAAAAAAACTGCCTTAAGTTTACTAGTAAAAAAAAAGGAAGAAAGATGATGATTTAAGCCCCGTCCGACAAAATTCTAAGATCCACTTGTTACTACGCTCCTAGAGTAGTAAAACCCCCAAATTAATGAAACATAAACTCCACTCCAAGTGGCCCTAGCTCAGGCCTGAGCTACAATGGCGGATATCCAAGGTTGCGGATGATGAATAGTGAAAGAGGATAAGATGTGGATGATTTGTAACTTAAATCTTTAGTACATAAGGATTGATGTGTAGAAATCTCTCATTTTCTCTCTTTAGAATCCTTTAGAACTCTCCTGAAAAGTGTTTGGGTGTTTTGATTGAAGTTGGGGTGAAAAATGAGCAAAAGTGGCTTTAAAATGAGTTTAAGTTAGTGCATAGGCTTAACTGGAGGACCGGTATGCAGAAAATAGAATACCGATTCACAGCATCCATTTTTCCAGATTTTTAGACGCCAAACCGGTATGCAAAAATCCCATACCAATCCACAGGTAAATTTTCTGTCCCGCTACCTTGTTCTTATTTCGGCCATAACTTCTCGCTAGTCAGCCTACCAAGATCATTACTTAACCAATTTTTCACACAATATATACTTAATACAACGTAATTAACATTAATATAAACAAAGAGTGTTACATCTATTGTGTTTAAAGTTTAATTTATCCCATTATTGTAATTAAGAGAAGACGTTTAAAACACATCATTTTACAATATAATTTAGTATAGATTCTAGCTAGCAAACTTAAGCAATATAATTGGATCGTTATACCATGTCATCAAATGTAACGATTATAGCCAATATTTTCTCGAAGAGAGGACCTCAACATTTTTATAACATACTAAGAATTGTGATTTTTTATTATAATAATATTTTAATATTTCATTGTACAAGTTAAAATATGATAATAATTTTTGCTACTGCTGCTTCTTCTTCTTCTTCATATTATTATTATTATTATTATTATTATTATTATTATTATTATTATTATTATTATTGTTATTGCATCACAGTATCAAATAGCCCATGCATCGCACGAGTATATAGCTAGTTTAACCCTAAAAAGTTCACCAGAAAAATATTTAATTGAAGAGGTGCAACGAATTCTAAAAATTAAAATTAAAAGAAAATGTCAACTTTCAATTTTATCGAATCCAATTTAAAATGTCAACTTGAAGTAATGCAAAATGGTCAAACAATGTTAAAATCCATCCCAACAAGCAACAACAACTGTAGTCTGATTTCAGGAAAATTAAGTTGCCGTATATCAATGCTAATGAATTAAATACATACATAAATGTATGAAAGAATGAATTGTGAATAATTACAAACAACAACATATTAAATCAAAGTTAATGTGGATTTTTTTATATATGTACACATTGACCAATAAAATAAAAAATTAATTCAACCCTTTTTTTCCCTCAAACTTATCTAGTTTTGGATTTGGTGCCCCCCTTAACTTCATGTTCAATGAAGGATTCGACCTCTTTCTCCACCTCTTCCACCTGCATTTCCATATGGTTCTACTTTTTATTATTTTTTCAGTTCCAAATTCCCATTATATTTTATTCGATATTTCAAATTAAAAATTTAGGATATGTATAATAAAAAGTGTTAAATTGAAAACAATGCTAATTTTTATGAGAAGTTAGATAAAGAGATGAATGATTTTATGAGACATTCGATCTCCATCTTTTTCTTAATTTTCAATGAATTTTTTTGTTATCTATCATCCAAAGAATTTTATTCTATGAAAAATTCAAAATATACAGTAACTTTTATTTCACTTATCTATTTTTTCATTTTCTTCAATTTAATAATATTTTCAGTCATTTTCTAACTTTTTATCAAATACACTATTTTTTTTTTTTTGAACATAGTCAATATATACCATAAAATATGAGATTTCATGTCTAACAGATTTTGGGATTTGTCCCTAGATCAATAATGTTTTTAAATTCCCAAAAGTCATTTCATATTGATATATTTAATCTAGCTAGAAAGTGGGTATTTGTACCTTGTCAATGAGTTGTCCCACCAAATGAGCATCCTTATCAATTTCTTTTGCTAAATTTTCAACAATGTTGATTGCACCTTTGAGCTTTCCACCCTCAGGAAGTTTGTCAACCAAATCATCTGTAATTTCCACCACTTCCTCAGCTACTTTTTCTACCACATCCACCACAAACTCAGCACTCTCTACAACCATAGCCACCTCATCTGTACACACAAAAAACTCCACAATTTAGCATCATATATATCCACGCGCAGTGGCGGAGTTAGGAAAAAATTTCAGGTGGGGCCAAAAAATTTTATAAGTCAAATCTAATTCAATAATTATGTTTCTAAGTTAAATTTTTACTAAAATACTATATTACAACACCTACCCCCTAAACTTGTAATTTTAATCACACAAAACACCCTCCCCCAAATTGCACAATGGCCCCTAATTTTTCCCTTATCACACAAAACCCCCCATACTCTATAAAAATTTTCAAATAATCCAGGTAGGGCCATGGCCCCACCTGGACTCCACTTCCCTCAGCCCCTCCCCCCAAATTGCACAATGGCCCCTAATTTTTCCCGTCTCACACAAAACCCCCATACTCTATAAAAATTTTCAAAAAGTTCAGGTCGGGCCATGGCCCCACCTGGACTCCACTTCCCTCCGCCCCTGTCCACGCGTTCGTCTAAAATTAAAAGTCTCATTTTTATTTCCGGAACATCTTAGAGTAAGATGAGTTTCTACTTTTTGGGATATATATAGTCAGCATCTAAATTTTATTTTTGACCATTAATTAAATTATAAATTAGTGTTTTCAAAACACAAAAATCTATTATAATAAAGCCCGAAGGCGCTTTGTTTAAGGTATTTTTATTTTTCACTTTTGTCCTTGTGGACATTAATTTCACAAAAACTTTTATATTTTAGTGCAAGTACGTGCTTCAAACTGATTTACTTAAAATGCTAATCTGATCATCAACCGGTACACCATTATTACTACTAAAATTTCTTCCTTTAAATTACTTGTATCTATATCCACACGTATTGCATATGCACAAAAATCTAATACCAAAGTTAGATTAGAATTTTCAATTTTAACAGAGGAATATATGTGTATATATATATACGTAAATCAGAGATAGATATATATACTCACTCTCAACAATAGTATTGAAAGCAAGCTTACTTTTTAATGCAAAGAATGGATTTAGTTTTTGCCTCTGAAAGGGTAGAAATATAGATACCAGCATTCCTAAGATCCATCCTTTCCTGTTTTCAAATTGCAAGGAAATGGGTTAGGCACTAATAAATGGAAAAGAAAAGAGAGAGAGAGAGAGAGAGAGAGTAATAATAATTTATAATGTTGTGTTTGGTTCAAATTTTTTATATTTTCCATTTCCTTGTAATATTTGCCTTAATTTTCACTTTTTTCATGCAAGTCAATACAATACCAACAAAATTTAATTCTTTTCCAAAGTAAATGAGTCCAACGCACCAAAAGAATGCAACTAGTTTTTAGCACTGCGGCTTAATCCTTAGGGATTATTAATTCAAATTTAAGAAGCTCGATCTTTTTTCTACTCTTTATTTTTCTTATTGACAGGATTTGAATCCCGCAACCCTATATCCCCCTATCCTCTTAAACGTCATGCTAATTAGCACTATCATTCTCATCCGTCCTTTTCAAGCGCGGATCCGTGATTTAACACAAGGGTGCATTTAAGTAAGTTGCAACAAGTCAAATTTTCTTTTTAAATGTATAACTAAAAATTATAGCATTTTTCATTAGGCTAGCTAGATTGCAACCCGCTCTACCCAGCTCAGTTCCATCCCCACCCATTTTTCATGCCTACATTTGCTTGTCATTGACGTTTTCCTAACTGATATCATTAATTTAGTCATGGGTGATAATGCGAAATAACAAATTGTTGATATGTCAATAGTGTGTAGCACAGTGGTAAGTACATACTGACTAAAATTTGATGTCACACCATTGTTGTGTCTGTGTCGATCAAGAGTTGAAATCACATTATCGTAATTAAAAAATAAACAATTAATGCATTATTTTTTCTTCTATTTTTCAAAGTAATTTTTGCTTGACTTTGTGAAAGTTGATCATCAAACTTGAAAATTTTCGTGGATTATATGTTTGAAGAGAAAATTGATCAGATGCTAATTTTGATCCCAACTAAGAACTAAAAAGCAAAGCCCCAAAAGTGTAAACTTGGTAATTACCAAGAATTTGAGGATTTTGCAGATGGTATTGGTGCTTCATCATCAGCAGGTCGTTGAACATTGTTGTGTACAACAAAATTCCTACAAAAAAGTAACAACACATAGGTAAGCAATTGTCATAAAATTAACAATCCTCACAACAATTATAATTAATCTAGTCATAAAATATAGTTATGACACCAAAATTTAGTTTTCCTCTTTTGCCCTTACCATCTTCTTTTTTTTTTCAAAAAATATAAAAATGCCATCGAGCCAATAATGTTTCTATATTCTTTTTTCCCATTCTAAATTAGATGTGCAAGCACATGAAAATAAAGCGTGCACATGCATCATAGTTAAGACACCAAATTTTGAATTTTGCTCGATCTTCATTTCTTTTTCTAGAAGAGAATAAAGTTTGTAATCAGGTTCTTTAAAAAATAGTTTTTTACCATTAACATGCATCGACTTATTTTCTCATTTTAGATTAGATGATACGCATGCATTCAAAAGACCTCCACACACAATCTAATAATATAAAATGAGCTCTGTGTGTGTGTGAGAGAGAGAGAGAGATGAATTACATTCTTGCCTGATTTTTACCACAAGCCATCTTCTTGATGCAGAGTGGTAATAACCCATAATTAGAAGCGGAACCTTGATCATTTGGCCACCTCAAATATCTGTTTCGATCGAGAAAAAATGACTGAAAGTTTTGAGAATCTACAAAGAAAATTGTTCTAGAGCAGTTGCATGACATGATAGATCTTGTTGAAGCCATGGTTCTAACATAAAAACTCCCTTTTTTTGAGCTTCTTAATAACAACTTGAATGATACTCTTTGAATTCCAAATTAAGGGTCCTCTCAATTAATTTAAGTTCGTGAACTAAAGAAAGGTTAATAGATTTATGAGATCAAAAGAACAAAATATTAAATAACTCCAGCTTGTTTATAATTAATTAGTTAGGTAACATGCCTATGACAAGTAAATGTTTTTTTTTTTTGATACACAGGAGTAGTTGGATTTTTTTAAGAGGAAAATATTCTCGGAGCCACCTTTGACAAATTATATATCCATTTTGTTGGTTTATATTAAAGAAACGTACGTGGTTAGTTAATGCATTTTAAATCATAAGTTGTACTCCCTCCAATACCATATTAAATCAAATTTAACAATTTTAATATTGCAAGCGGGCTGTTGTATGCTTATCGGTGAAATTGTAGTGGATGTTGATAAATTATACTCCATAAATTTTCATTCTATATATGTATCGGTTCAATGATAAATTAATATAATACATTAGTACATGCCACTAGTCTTTCCTAAGAGGGCAATTGAGGAATAACCAAATTTTATAGAGTTGGGCTCAAAGGGACGATAATGTCTTAATGGGTTAGACTGCGACATGCATTAAGTGTCTATTTTAATTTTTTTTAGAAGATAATTAATGTACCATATTTAATGGACAACAAACAAAAAAATTATTCTGAACCTTTAATTATCTTGAAAAATTATTCATTCTAAAGAACATGTAAAAATACTCTTATATAATTAATTTGTGACAATATAATACTTTACAATACATGGAAACCATTGAATAACATGTCTAGGTCATTATCGCTTTTAAAAACATTTTATCAGCATGGAAACAACCCTCGATGCAATGACAAGTCTCATAAAATTAATGATAAATTTAATTTATAATTTTATAGTCATAATAGATTTTATTATTTTTTATGAATTTCAATCAGCAAGTTTTAAATATATAAATTTTATTAAAATTCAAATTTTGAAAATTTTGATATTTTAAGAAAGTCAACGAGGGGAAAGTGACGTGGAGTAGTGATTATTTGGTAGATAGAGAGAGGAGTCCTTCAGCTTTAATTGTGTATGTTTTAGTGTGCATAAACAATTTGAATAGGGAGAGACGTAATGTAAGCCAAAAATGTTAACATCCATACTAACAAGCAACAACAATGGTACATATGAGCTTTAGCTTATATGGTATTATTTTTTATTTTTTAATATAAATAGGCCGATTCAAACTTTGTTAGCAACAATTTAAAATTTTCGGAGGAGATCTTGAAATCGATAGAGTTGAGTTTTAAATCCCTTTAAAGGACAATTTGATTGGGGTGAGAGCTAGCCCATAATTTGATTGGGGACGGTGTCGGCTACTTCTATTTGTCTGTCTCACCAGTATATTAATTTGGTCTTAGACTCATCGTGATCTTAGAACTCTTGACTAGTACACAACTAACTTCACTATGTCCTTATTTACATATTACTTCAAGTTAATGTGAGAGGTGTTTAGGGGAGATATATTTGTCAATATAGGTCAATAAATTAGGCGCACGTAATCATAAAATTTACAAAAAATTTACTGTTGACTTATTCACAAATAACGTCACTATGTCCTCAATATGTATTCAAATTGTCTCCCAAAAATTATTGTTTCTATATATACATCGACCCATACAATAAAATGTTACTTCAATCACATTTTCTCAAAGTTATTTAACTAAGCTCGGATCATTTGCTTATTTGGTGGTCCCTTCAACTTGATTGAGTACTCTATCTCAATGAAGGATTCCACCTCTTTCTCAATGAAGTATTCCACCTCTTTCTCCATCTCTTCCACCTGCATTTCCACGTAACTCACTTTTTAGTACGGTTATAAATGAACAGTTTTTTTTTATTTTTTAAACGTCTCAATTTAATTTTTTTTTTTACACAATCAAAATAAGATATTAAAATTTTCATGCGTAAAAGATTTTGACTTTTGTTAGAGTCTCATTTGATTTGAGCATAGAGCTAAATTGTATATAAACCTACTTTGCGAATAACATATATATATTGAAAATAATTTTTGGAACTTCCACCTCACATAAAAGATTATAGAAAATCCCATATATTTTGCAACTTATTTTTTTTTTATAATAATTTTAGAGGGACATATATATAAAAGTGACATATCTAATCTAATGTGTTCATCATGTATTAGTTAGAAGGTAGGATCCATATAAGACTCATGTTTACTTCGTAATTGCACAATCTATATAACTAATAATTAATTGTCAAATTAATATATCACTAATATCAGATAAATAAATATACTAATGTAAAATTACGTACTGTAATTTATCTAACGTAGAAATTAAGTAGGAAATGTACCTTGTGAATGAGGTCTCCTACTAAACGAGCATCCTTATCAATTACTCTCGCCAAGTTTTCAACAAGTTTAATCGCACCTTTAAGCTTTCCCTCGGGAAATTTATCACCCAAGTCATCTGTTACTTCCACTACTTCCTCAGCCACTTTTTCCACCACATCCACCAATAATTCAGCACTTTCTAAAACCATTTCCACCTCATCTACACAAAAAATAATAATATGTAATTTAGAATCATATATAAATATATATTTTGACTCAAATCAAGAGTCTTATTTTTTTCCCATCTCAGAGTACGTAAGAAGGGTTTCATTTATTTTAATTGGGACATAAGAAATATGATAAATCTCATAGCATAAATTGAGTTTTATTCTTAACCATTAATTATAAGTTAAAAATTATTGTTTTCCTAAATATCCAAGTTAAAAATAGGACTTTGAATTTTAATTTTAAATGACGGGAATATATGTAAATCAAAGGTCCACATATATATATATATATATAATGTGGTAACGCATGCCAAAGGCACTATCAATCATCCAAAAAAAACATCTTGAATCTCAGTATGTATCCCTTATACATTTTTAAGATTCAAAAATTATTGCCCTGATTATATAGATATGGAAATTGGCCCACTATGGTATTTTAATAAAAAAAATTTCCTTTACAAAATAAAATATGTACATATATTAAGGATACATAATGATATAGCACTCCACAAAAGTACACTAAAATGTCACTAAAAATAATTTTGCAGTGTTAAAGTACCTTTGTAAGGTGCTAATATTATTACCCATTATCAATTAGCTATTCCCTAATTTTGAGAAAAATAGTAGTATTAATTCTGCACCCTAATTAGGATTTTTTTTAGTCCTAATGAAATTCCCGATTCTGCACTATATATATTATATAAATGCAAAACCCACTCGGCCATATAATTTTATATATAATCAATAAAATATGTATAAAAATTGTGTATAAGATAATGTGTCACTTTAGGATTAAATGAGTAGTTGAAGTAAGCCAACTTTTTTGTTTTTGTTTTTGCAATATATAATAAGATGACACCTCATCTTATATATATGCACAAATATTTTAAACACATATCTTGCGATCAATGTGACATTGCTCAAACAATATTATTAAAAGCAAGCTTACTTTTTAGTGCTAGGAAAGGATTTAGTTTTCGCCTCTGAAAGGGTAGAAATAAAGATACTAGCACACCCAAGATCCATCCTTCCCTGTTTTGATATTGCAACGAAAAGGTTAAGCCAGCCACTTGGTGAAAAGTAAAAATAAGGAAAGAGAGATAAGAAATTTATAATTGCGGGTTTGGTTGCATTTTTTTCTATGTATTTTCCATATTTAATGGTGTTTATGCATATTTTTTAATGATATTTCATCGTTTGGTTCACCCTAATTTTCATTTTTTCTATGCAATTCAATAAAATTGAATATGCAGAAAGACTGAAACTTAATGCCTCATGAAACAGCAAATCTCATGTTCAAATTCCGTTGCTAATAATTCTTTGTGGTTAATGGGTCAGCACTCTAGGAGGAGTAATAGGTTATAAATCCCTAAATGCACCAGATAAATATGGGGGATGCTCCTTTTAAGATTGTTCAAGAAGGGATTCGTCGAAGTGTGCGTAAGCTGGCTTGGACAACTATTACCCTTTTTTTGAAAAAATAAAATAAAAATCATTTCTAGTTCTTTCCCAAGCAAATGAATCAAGCACGCCAAAATAACCCAACTAAGATTTAGCACTGTGGCTTAATTCTTATAGAGACATGTTAATTAAAATTTAAGAACCTACTATTGATTTTTCTTATTTGATGCTAAGTTGCTAACACTGACAATGTGCAAAGGCATCTCACAATAACAATTCATTTTCAACTAATAAGCGTAGTTTCTTTCCAACCCAATTAGGAACCAAAAGCAAAGTCCAAACAGTGTAAACTTGATAACTATGTATTACCAAGAATTTGAAGCTTTTGTAGATGGTATTGGTCCTTCATAAGCTGGTTGAACATTGTTGATCACAACAAAATTCCTAAAATAAATTAACAACACAAAGGTAAGTAATTGTCATATAACAAGCCTCACAACAATTATGACCTCTATCTAATTATAATCCCAAGCAATATCATATCGGTTACGACACTAATATACATTTATTTTTTTAATTTTACCCCTACAAGGCTTAGGTTCAATCCTTCAACTTTAAAGTTATTAACGAAGAGTAATTTTAACTATTTAACCAATAATTTTTTTATATTTCATTCTTCCCATTCTAAATTAGACCTGTACGTGCATGGTAATTAAGTGTGCATGCACATCAGCGTGTGCAAGCTTCTATGTTTAGTTATATAAAGGTACTAGCGGTTACGAAATCAAATTTTTAGTTTTTCCCTTATCGTCACTTTTTTTTTGAAAGAAACAAGTTTATAATCAATTTCAAATCCATGGTTTAACATGATTAGGTGTTTTTACCGCTGAACTAATACTTCTTTTTCTTAATTTATTTTCTCGTTTTAAACTAGATGATATGCGTGCATAGAAAAAAACTGAGTTTTTAGTCATGTAAAATGAGGATATATATATATATATATATATGTATAGAGAGAGAGAGAGAGAGAGAGAGATTACATTCCTGCATGATTTTTACTAGATGCCATCTTCTTGAAGCAGATCAGAGTGGTAATCACCAACAATTAGAAGGGGAACCTTGATGATTTGATGAACTTACAATCTGTTTGGATTGAGAGAAAAATTGCTGATCGAAACCTTCGAGAATCTTTAAAGAAAATTGTACTAGAACAGTTTTATGACTTGATAGATCTTGTTCAAGCCATGGATTTTACAGAAAACTCTGTTTTTCTTCAGGTCCTTAATAACAACTTCAATTACACCCTTTGAATTCCAAATTAAGGTCTTCTCAATTAATTTATGTTTGTGAATTAAAGAAAGACCGATAGATTAATGACAACAAAATATGAAATATTAAATAAATGCAACTGGTTCAAAAATTACTTAATTTATGGATTAGGTAATTCGTCATGAAGTAATTGAATTTTTATTTTTTTTATACACATATACTAGTAGTAGAAATATTTTAGTTGAATGTGTTGTGTTTTTTGCTCGGTTCCAAACCCAAGAAAAAAAGAAGTTTTGTTGGAAATCGGATTTTTTGGCTTGTAATCAAACTTGCAGAAAAAGTGCAAAATCGATTTTGCACTAAACAGAAGTAAAGATTGCACGCGGGAATAGTGCAAAAACGATTTTGCAGTCTTTTTGCGCCTACGCGGAAAAGATGCAAAATCCGTTTTGCACTTGGACGGAAAAATAGGTTTCCTTATCAAACTTGGTTTCCTAGTTTATTTTGGTCTCTATTACCTTGTTAATAGTTTCCATATTTACGTAAGATTGTTATTACCTTATTTTAGATTGGATGGACTCTATTATATTGTTATATATAGATAGAATCATTCAATAGATTAAGGCATAAGAGAATTATTCTTCTTTCTGTGAGATTTGTGGGAGAGTTCATCTTGTTGTGAGAGAGAGGTTAAAGGGCTGTTGATTTTCTTCTTCTGTGAGAGCTTTGAGTGCAATAATTCTTGTGATAGATTTTGTAATCATTTTCAAAGAATTAGTGAAATCTTCGTTTGTCGAATATTGTGTGTTCTATTATCTATCTTCTTGCTTTTTCTCATCCATATTATCTCTAGTTATTAATATCCACTATTTGAATTATGATACGTGGCGTGATTTATTGTTAATAATCACAACAGAATGAACTGGCAATATTCTCGGAATCATCTTTCACAATTTTTATATTCATTTTGTTGGCTTACCTAACGTTTTTAAATGTAATGATTTTGGTGGTGTGTGTCTTAGTGTGACTTTTGTGGAAATTGGTAGGCTGTACGTTACAAATATTCATCCATGGGTGTGGTAATCCAATGTGATATCATACTGGGCTAGACCTGTTAATTGACAATAAAGGGTCGTTTGTTTTCTTAACATTTGAATGTTGAATACTGAATGTTGATTTATGAATGCTTATGCTGAATGAAATATCTGAAAAATGCATTTGGTTTTATTTATTTCTGAATGCTGAATACATGGTATTTTACAAATTTACCTTTATTAGTGTTTTATAAATCAATGTTTAATGATTCAAAAGAATAGGAGTACCAATGGAATAAAATTTCATTAAAGTTAAATTAAACATTCAGCGTATGAATTGCATCTTAATGCTTAATGCTAAATTTTAATCATATTCAGCATTAAGAGGTAAAAACAAACACCAACTAAACGTTCACTTAAGCTTTCTTTCTAGAATAAATCAACGTGCCATATCTCACGATACTACGATAGTAAATAAAAAAATAAATGAAGTTAAATAGTTTTAATATGGTAAATGCGTCTTTGATGAAAGGCATATATGTCCAAAGCTCTGAGCTTTTGTCCTTCTCACTAGTTTTGTAGAATAGTGGTGTCCTATCTCTTAAAATTTATGTTCTTGGATCTGTTGTAAATACGCTATCATAACAAGGATTTTTTTATCCATTTCTTTGATTATGTTAAAATTAATGAATCCTTAAAAACATGCGAAAATACATTTAATTTGAGATGGAAAAAGTACTTTACAAATCCATGGGAACTGTTGAGTCACATTATTAGCTTTAAAAACTTTTGATCAGCAGGGAAACAAGTATCGAGAGTTGTTCAAATGACAAGCTTAAGCCAAGATCGAACCGAAGAAAGAATAATTAGTGAATGGCTTGTCTTTGACAAAACTGAGAAGGGATTTAGTCTGACAAGCTCAATTTGTATGCAACTTCAATGACGAATGAATGCATTGAACTATTACTTGGAGAGGGCGGGGGGGTATTGATGAGGAGGTGAAATTGGTAGAATTAAGGTTAGGGTTCGGTAAAGCATGAAGAAGATGATGTTATTTTGGGCTGATTATAGATTACTAATTGTCAGGATGTAGGCATGTAGCCAAAGAAAAAATTTAGTGGGGGCACAAGAGGATAAAATTAATAAATATCTACTTAGATATTTGATTCATGACGTTGTCATGAGTATGATTACAAATTTACGATCGTTCTCAATTACTTTCATACTTTGAAATCATATTGTAATAATTTGATTGTTTAAGTTATCTAATAATTTATATTTTATGTACGCAATTATGTTATCATTCATCGATTAATCTTCCATTCAATTGTAGATCAAAGTTTTTATAATGTTCATGACAAAATTGGTGAAAAAACCACAAAAATTTCGTGACTAAAGGAATGCATTAAATAACTAATTAAACAATTTATTGTAGTGATTGTTGTGGAACGTCCAGAGAAAGAATGATGTTAAATGTTAAGTTAGTTTAATTTGAGTAACATTATTAACACGCCAAATTAATACTCCAGCACTCCAAACTATCATCATTGAAACTTTATATGCATCTTTTTTGACACCTTTGACACATTGAGAGCAATTTTTGAAGTACTAAAAGCCACACACTAATAATTAATTTTTAATACCATATATATTAAAACAAAAAAAAAAATTAAAAATTGAGGGGGGGCTCGAGCCCCCACTCAGCCTACATTGGCTCCATTGTTGCTAATTGTAATACTTAAAAACATAGTCGGACGAACTTAGAAAAGAATTATGGTAAAAAACAAATAACTATAATTACTGGGAGACACAACTTGAAAACATGTTTTGAAAACACATTGATGCGTTACTTGAGTGTACTAGTCAGCAATAAATTTTATATAGATTGACTTTACTCGTGACAAATATTTAACAATGATATGTCACTTGTGTACTAGTCGGCATCGATTCCACTCGTAACAAATGTTTAGCAGAAAAGGAGTTGCCTTTGGTATATAAATGGACTAGACTCTTGCAAGATTACCAAAATGATAAATATTCAACTCCTCGCTTCTTTCAGCATCACACACTACACAAAAAAAGAAGAAAAACTCAAAACAAAAAAAATTATACACAAAAAATTTCTCACTGTTTCTACTGATCTAGAGCATTTCTGTATCTCTTATAGTCAAATCTAAAGCCATTTTTTGTACACGTAAATGTATCCTCTCTTGACCATTTGGCCAACCGAAAAGTACCCAACAAAGAGCACAATCAAAAACCCGTAATACGAAAGTGGCAAATTAACAAACTTCAACACAGTCCCAACCAGCGTGTAGGGAATTGCAATCCCAATCCCAGAAATCACAACCGTCGAGCAAATCACGGCCCATGAAGCAACTTCTTGAACAAATGGTATCTTCTCGGTCCTTATCATATGAATGATAAGCGTTTGCATTAAAAGCCCTTCGATAAACCATGCTGTATGGAAAAAATTTGTATCACCCGAAGAATGAACATCATAGTAGAACCAAAGGAACAAAATGGTTGTAATATCGCATAAAAAGCAAACTGGTCCATTCCACAATATGAAGGTGGCTAAGCCGCTTAAAGACCACCTTTGCGGCGTTTTCACATAGTCTTCTTCCATTTTGTCCCAAGGGATTGCGATTTGTCCCACATTGTACAAGAAGTTTTGTGTGAGAAACTGTCTTGGAGTCATCGGCTCGAATCCAAGAACCAAGGTTGCTATAAGCAAGGAAAGGATACTTCCAAGGTTGGCAATAACCGATAATTTTATATATTTCATTGTGTTACCAAAAGTGAGTCGACCGTGTTCAACTCCAGCTACTAGGACGCTAAGGTCTTTTTCAAGCAAGATTATATCCGCAACATCTTTTGCTATCGAGGCACCAGAATCAACTGATATGCCCACATTGGCCGCATCTAAAGCAAGCGAGTCGTTCACACCGTCACCCAAGAACCCGACTACGTGGTCCCCAATGGTTTGTAAGGATTGAACCACTCGGAGTTTTTGCGTCGGTGTGAGCCGGGCTAGGACTGTGGCTTGTTTGACTGTCTGGTGGAAGGAAGTGTGGCTAAGTAACTCAAGGTCGGGTCCAGTCACCACGTGGGTCGTTCTAATGCCAACTTCTTTGCAAATTCTTATGGCTAGGGAGAGTGAGTCGCCGGTCAGTACTTTCGCTTTGACTCCCTTCTTGGCTAGTTGCCATAGGGCTTGCTTTGCCGAGTCCTTTGGTGGGTCGTAAAAGGATATGAGACCGAGGAACACCATGTTGTGTTCGACTGTGCTGTCGTATTCTGTGCTTGCAGGATGTGTTTGCTGAAATATAAGAAATGTAATTAGGCCGTTGCTATAATTAATGAAAGTTTAGAGTGTATCCCAAGCACAAAAGCATGTGATTGGAAATTGTTTGTTACACAGACTCAAAACATGAACTTATTTAATGTAGTTCAAACATAGAAGTCTATAAAGCAGAGTAATATAATTTGTTGCAATTTGTATTTTGTTTTATATATGTATATGAGATTGCCAAAGTTTTCAAGGAAAATGTGTTGTTTTCCAACTTTTAGTAGTGTTTGATTGCCTAAATTTTCTAGGGGGAAAAAGTGTGCAATCAAATACCAAAAGTTGGAAAATATGTCATCATTAAATGGAAAAAGTACATATTTTCCACCTAAAAATTAAATGCAATCAAATCAGCTAAATGCATCTTCCATGGAATTGAATTGCCTAGAAACTAAATTCCTTAGAATTGGGTGTTTTTCAACCTTAATTCCAATAACAATTTAACTCATATGCTGTTCGTGAACTACAAGGTTCAAAATCGGGCTCATCTAAAGTAATATTGAGCTCTAGAAAGGAATAAATTATACTCCTTCAATATCAAATTAAGAGTCCCAATTTCCTTTTGGGCACATCTCAAATAAGGAGTACTAAAAGTAGGCTATAAAATTGTATGATGTACCAGTATTAACCTTTCATTACAATGCACCTACCATGGCTATAAACTAACCCAATCTTGAGGCTTTTAATAGGGATGTTTACGGAGATTCAACGTATTTCTTAAAATGTTTACGTTTAATTGGTACTCTTAATTTGAGACGGAGGGAGTTTTAGTTAAGTTAGCTAGAGACCAGATCAACAAATACTCAGATGATTGATTGCCAAAGTTTCCCAAGAAAAACTTGACAAAAGATGGAAAATGTGTGCTCTTCCAACTTTTGGTAGTGTTTGATTGCCCAAATTTTCTAGGCAAGTCAATCTACCCTATTTTAATGGCATATGCAAGCAGTTGATGCATCATTCTGGGCCTATGTAGCACGGACGCGACACGCGATACGTGTTTCGACACGACACACGACACGCGACACGCAATTTTTCCAAAATGTAGGACACGACACGTAGGGGGGACACGTTCTTAATTAATTAATTAATTATATATATGCAATAAACATTATAATTAATTATATATATATATATGCAATAAACATTATTAATTATTTAATTATATATATATGCAATAAACATTATATATATACACGTAGGGGGGACACTGGCAATATCCCAATACTTACTATCTCCTATTGTGTAGGCCTCGGGTTGGGGCTGAGCAGTCGTCTATGGCTGGGGATAGGGTTTTCTTTCGATGGTGTCTGGGAAATGGGGCTAGGTTTTATGGGTTAAAGAGAGAAATGATATTTGTTACGTTTGTTTTATTTTCAAATTGTATTATTATTATTTTCACCCCATATTTTTAGTTTTTTTTGATATTCACCCATTTTTACGTGTCCCCAGCGTGTCCTCGACGTGTCCCCTACGTGTCCCCAGCGTGTCGGTGTAAAAAAAAATTATTAAACAATGGGACACTCTCCGACACGCGTGTCCCTCGCGTGTCCCAGCGTGTCCTCGCGTGTCCGCGTGTCCGACACGTGTCGGGCAGGATACGCGCCCTCCGAGAGAGTGTCCGTGCATCATAGTTCTGGGCAAATGAATTCCTACCCCACCACCATGTATTTGGAATCTAGGTTAGGTGGAAAACCACTCAAAGGCAAAAGTTTGATTCTAAGTGGAAAAAGGGTGCAATGAAATACAAATCATTGGAAAATATGTCATCATTAAATGGGAAAAGTACAGATTTTCCACCTAAAAAATAAATGCTATCAAAACACATTCCATGCAATTGAGTTGAGTTGCCTAGAAACTAAATTTCCTAGAGCTGGGTGTGTTTCCACCTTAATTCCATGCTTGCTATCAAACACTAATAATAAATGGAAGTTCAACGTATTTCTTAAAATGTTCACGTTCGAAGTGTTACTCTTAAGTCTTAATCTATGAAGCACAGATACACATACGGAGAGAGACACATTTATAAATTAATATATATATGTAATTATATGTATAATCATTTATATATAATAAAAAAAAATTAAAATTACCCATATAAAAAATAATTATTACACAAGTAAAATTAAAATCAATGCAATCTTTTTAAATAACCAAAACACCATAAACTCCATATAACTCATAAGTGAGGGAATAGTGGACTGATGGGATAAGTGAGGTCCATTTAGGGTTATTTGAGTTAAAACGGGCCCAACAATTGTAAGTGAGAGGTTATGTAACCTATTAGGATTGTTGAAGACAAGATGAAAAGCAAGTGAGGTCAGGTTGTTGAAGGTAGAGGATGAGAGACGCCGCTTCTCAACTCAGGCCTCACATACACACAACGATGAAAGGTGCCGCTAGAGTGAGGTCCAATTAGGGTTCTTAATTTTCAACGTAGGCCTCCCATACACACAATGATGTAGTATAGGTTTCATAGTCTCTTCTTCTTCTCAGTGTGTCCAAAGAGTATTGATCCCGTGTCCTAGTCTTGTCTAATATTTTTTAAATACTGATTATATCGAACACGCTACGTGGCATGTCCATACCTGTACTCTGCCCAAACTCACGTACACGTGCTTCCTAACTCTTAATTTGAGACAGATGGAATATTAGTTACCACATTAACATATTCAAATATTAAGGTGGCGGCTAACTAAGCATAATGATTCATATCATGAACTAGTTAAATAAAGGTAACTCAAAACTCATGAGAGGTTTAAAAAAACAAAAGATAAAAAAATTTGAAGACAAAAACTATATATACAAACCGTTTGTAGCCGTTTCATTGCAACTCCAAGAACCCGTAATCCGTCATTACCTAATTCTTCAGCCATTTTAAGAATCCTAAGATGGTCTTCCGTGGAGAAAGGAATAATTTCAACCCCGTCAACACGTTCAATGTACGAACAAATATTGATCACATCTTCTAGCGCCCCTTTAGTTATCATGAGCCTATCGAGGATAAGGCTATTCTTTTCCCGGTCAGTGTCTTTCCTTTCCAAGATAACGGACACTCTTCTTCTGGTGAAATCAAAAGGGATCTCATCAAGCTTTCTCCATTGGAATGGTTGAAACCTGAATCCATTTGTGTAAACATATGCCAAAATTGCATCATCCAAAGGATACTTCTGTTCAGTCTTGAAGTAAGCGTTAAGGAAGGCAAAGCGTAAGATCTTTTCAGTTGGTAAGCCCCAGCTGTCAAAATGGTTAACCATGATTGCAGTGTCCATGGTAAGTGTACCCGTTTTATCAATGCATAAGATATCCCTATTCCAAAAAAAAAAAAAGATAAGGAAAAAAGTAACAAATAAGTTTATTATTTCACTACATTTGCCACTAGAGTTTTTATTCATTTGATAATGAATGGATAAGAACCCCATTGTAGCAAGATTTTTAGTACAACTCTGATGAACTTGATATAATTTTTCAGGAAAAAAAAAAGAAGCTTTATCCAAACCAAAAATACATGACGGAAAAACCAGTTTGAATACAAAGTCAGTCGTAGTATGCTAAAATAAGTAGATAACAATACTACAGACGCTTGTGTAGTATTCCCTCGTCACAAATTGATACCCTCGCTTTCCTTCTTAATACGTCTCAAATTGATAGTCCCAGTTCCTTTTGGGATAGAATCAATGTACCAAACTACACAACACAAAATAAGTTGCATTCTTGACCAGTGATTAGGTTGAAATTTTTGTTTCCTTAAAGAGTACCCAAGTCAAAGTGAAACTATCAATTTGAGATGGTGGGAGTACATAAATATGTATTTTAAAGCAGCACCAAAATATTTAAGAGGTAATTATGAGCTTACATAGATCCCATATCCCGTATAGCCGTTAAGCTTTTGACAACGCATCTATCTCTGGCCATAGCAAGTGCCCCTTTTGAGAGACAAGTGTTTACAATGAGAGGAAGCATCTGAGGAGTGAGTGCACTTGCTACCGATATTCCAAAAAGAATACTCTCGGTCACATCATTAGATGTAAAATAATCAGCTAGAACTATTATCGTAACAACTACAAGCATAACACTTATAAGCACATAAGATATATGTAGAATTCCCCTCTTAAAGTCATCCGGTGGCTTTTGCTTTCCTATAGTTGAAAACATGGTGCTCATGTAAGTCTTCGATGCAGTTGAAATGACGAGACCGGTTCCGCTTCCTGATACTACACTTGTTCCCTGGAACAAAAAAAAACATGGAAACCCTTTTTTGTCAGATTTTTTTTTATCTTAATGAAGAAAAAGTGACTACTATTAGAGCAGTATGAAACAATTCAGAATATGTTATATAAATGTTATAGCTCATTCAAGATAGTGAGTACAGAGTCCAAAACTGGTTATCATTGCTATTTGTCTAGGTTCGCTCTTTGATAATATATCCGGCGAATGCCCATTCTTTCTCATTTTCGTTAAACTTTCAGCCAAATCTATATATATAGTTATCATATTGTGCCAGACAAATATAAGGTTGCAAAAGGATGACAATGCAAATTAGCTAATATAGCAAGTTATAATCAAGTCCAAGTGTTATAACATGCTTGCATCTTATCTAAAGCAACGCAATCACCATTCACCACCATTTCTTAACTTAATTTTTCCTTTAAAAGACTACTCATCCCAGGGTTGATGGGTCAGCAAAAAGGACTCGACAAAAGAAAATGTTAAGAGGTACTAACTTCATTTCAATAAGATACTGGAACAAAGAAAAAGGGAGTTCTTTTACCAGCACTAGTTTCTTCAAACTACACGTGCTGGAAGTGCAGACAACAAATGCTTTGTATCAAGTAAACTACCACAATGGCCCTTAAACTAGCACATTTGTACTCCTATGGCCCTTATACTATTTTTGATACTCCCATCACATGTTTAGTTGCTACAGGAACACTTTTATTGATGAATATCATTATGTCACTAAGACATTTGTAAGCAAAAAGGAAAAAAAACAACAACAGGCCACTGGAAAATGCGTAGTTTCAGGGCCACGGGTGCAAGTGTGATAATTTAGGGTCCATGGAGGTAACTTACTAGGTTAGGTGAGATTGCTCAACTGTTACCAACAGAACTCAAGCTAAAGCTTCGTTACTTCTTTTGACTGAGCACAAGTCCTTGTCAAATTCCTAGGGTTACCGCTAATTGCATTGCATAAGAGTTTTCTTTTCCTTCACAATTACTTCATTCTCCAATTCATCAAAGTCCAATTATGTTAACTGAAACTTATTCTTAAATAAATCTCGATTGATCACTTCACTCATGCAATCACTCATACTGAATATTGAACAAAAGCTACAGCTTAGAACCACAAACAGGAGAGTGCTTAGTGCATATATATATATTTACCATGAAGCAAATATTCTTCAGATCTAGCAAAGGAGTGCTCTGGTCTTCTCTGGCATCCACTGTCTTATTGGTTATTGCGGATTCCCCTGTTAGTGAAGATTGACTGTTCAAGAAGCAGATTATGATCTTGGGTTACTATAGTTGGCTGTAGAGGAAGGAAGCAATACTCCCTCTGTCTCAATTGATAGTCCCACTTTTGTTTTCGGGATGTCTCAACTAGGTAGTCCCATTTCCATTTTGGGGACATAATCAATGTACCAAATCTTGTAATATAAAATAAGTTGTACCATTGACCATCGATTAGGTTGAAATTTGCATTTCTTTAAGAAGTCCCAAAGTCAACACAGGACTATCAATTTCAAACAAAGGGAGTAAAATGAAAGAACTCTCATTCCTCATCTATAAAAGGAGTTATTAATCCGGTCACTGTACCTCACAACTAAGTGTTTTGACGTTAATAGCCTAACGTCACCCGGGAAAAGATCCCCACGTTCGAAAATGGCAATGTCACCAGGAACGACATCCCTTTGATCAACTTGAACTAGCAATTCGGTTTGAACCACTCTGCCTGCACACCTTTGGACCTTAACTGGGCATTTAACAAATTCCGAAAGCTTCATGGCTGCATTTGAACTACTGTATTCCTGAAAGGGACGTCAAGGTCAATAAAAAACTATGCTTGCTAATTGAACATGTAAACGGTGGATCTTGGTGGGGGGTTAGCCCAGCCCCCAGAAAATTCCGAAAGGAAAATTAAAATAAATAAAATAAAATAAAATAAAAGGTTGGAAAATGTTTGAAAACACTACCAAATTTATGAGAAGAATGACTTGGTGAGATGATCGGCTCTCTTTCAAACTTCTGATAAATTTAGTAGTGTTTTCAGTCAAATTTTATCAAACACACCCTAAATGTAAAGGTTTTTCAGATTTTGTACATTATGCAAGTGCCTCTACAATACTTAGGTAAATTTTGCCCCTGAGTCCAGACTTTTTGACTTTTCTAAAGAGGGATCACCATGTCCCTTGCATTTCATTGGTGGATGATCGGATGCAGTGAAACATGAGGGACCCCCCACAACTATTTTATTATTATTTAATTGCATCCACCAAGGAGGTACAGGTGACCCTTGTCAACAATTGTAAACTCCATAAATTCATTATTATTTGACGGTAGAAACCTGGTAGAATCGAAGGGAAACACTTATGAAGACCAACACAAGCATGATGAATCCATTTAGATTGTCGCTACTCATAAAAGAAGCTGCTGACAAGACAATCAATATGATGTTGAATGGATGAAATAAAGCATTCCATAAAAGATTCCACCAGTTTGGGAATGAATATTGAAGTGGAATGTTGGGTCCATTTTCCCTTAATCTCCGCTCAGCTTCAGTGAAGCTCAAGCCTGAACAAAAGCAACAACATGAGGTCATCTCATGTCCATAGTGTTGACGCATTCAAAAGAGTACTTCATTAATAACAAGTTCTAGTTTAATAAAGACAAACATAATAATGAAATTAAATAAATATTTGAAACAGCTAATTCCAGCTAGTTCTTGGATAGGTGAATCATACTCTGATACTATATCGTCTCTCTCTCTCTCTATCGACCTAGTGATATGGGAGGGTTGCTATACGCCCTTGTGTGGCTGCAGTAGGTGCTGGCAGGCTATAGATTATGAGGAGTTCATCCCACATCACCCAGGTGTGGTAAACCAATGTTCTATACATGTGTGGTCACAAGTCCTTCCTAATAAGAGGCATTTTGGGAAGAAACTAAAATGTGAGATTGTGGGTCCAAAGCGGACAACATCATTCTCGGCAGATCGGGGCATGACACCCCTACAAAGGCCAAAGGTGACCAGACCAAACATTTAAAAGTCTTCGCAAATAGTGAAAATGGTAACAACACATGTAAAATTGTAAATTTGTGTAATGTACTAGAAAGGAAAACAACACAAATGTCTCTAGTTTATATACAATATCCTCGCAAAAATATACAAGACAGTGCAATTTAGAGAGGAAAACTACACAATTACAATGCAATTGTATAATGTACTAGAGAGGAAAAGAACACAATTCTATATGGTTCAGATACAGCATCCTCACAAGAATATAACTAGGTTGCAATTCCATTCACATCAAACAATATTTCTGGTTGAAAATAAATGAATTGACGCTTCAGATATATTGGAACTGTAAATACTAATGAGGAAGAAATGAATTGATGCATGAAATGATTTCAGATGGTTTTTTGACTTGGTTTTCACATATTCCAGGAGAGACCACCGGGACCACCGGGAATTGTGGAGGTCAATCATCTGTCACGACTCCATAATTAAAATGAATATAGTAGAGAGTTTGGTATATTCTTCAAGTGTACTTTCTATTCCAGCTACAATTGATTTTTAGTTTTTTACAATATTGTTGATGCGATGACCTCGGACAAATGCAAAAATGCTCCTCAACGTTTTGATGATCAATTCAATGTAACTTAGGGGATTCTAACAATATTTATTGACAACTAGACCCAATCAACTTGGACAAGGAATTAACTCCAAAAACACCCAAAATAACATTAATGGACCAGAAATAAGAATCAATTTAAAACGTACAATTGATTAGGTAATGCCCCAAGAATGCCTTAAACTCCCTTGTTTCAAATTTTCATATGCAATTATGTCACATTTTAACCCCCTATGTACAACAAACTAGTCATCGAACTTTAAAGTGCCTTAAGACCATAGATTGAGACTGCATCTACCAAAGCTTGAAATTTTGAAGTTAAAAGCATCTCCTTTGGCAATTAGGGCACCAATAAGTAGCCATGTTAATGTATGAACCAATCAGGCAAATCTAGAATAACAGCTTGTTGGTTTGCAAGAATAGCTCACCAGTCACTGTAGAAACTGAAGCAGGAGAAGTATAGGTCTTGTACAGTTGGATTAGCTCTTTAGCAAATCCTTACTTTGCTGCCTATATTAGCAACAAAGATAGCATAAAACTGGCAACAAACAAAACATATCCATTCTTTGCCTATGAATTCATCATTAACTAGACCTCTAATCTAGTTCTTAAAATTTCCCAAATTGCAGAACAAAATTTTTCACTAATCACACTGGCTTGCCAAAAATGAACTGAGCTCATAAGAAGAAATCAAACAGGTCATGGGCGTCCAATCAACACCAATATACACAATTATTACAATGCTCAGTATAAAAATCAAAACTAATTCGATATAGTATTAAATAAATCGAAATACACTCACCCCTTTCTGTTGATCGAACATACTCAAACACTAGGTCTTTATCTGACTGGGCCAAGGCATATAACCAAGAATACACCTTCTCTTCTTCCACTGTCCGTGACCCGCCATCGATTTTATCTATATATTTCAATTACACAATAAACCTATCTCCAATTCAAATCCAAAACCCCAAAATATATACATAAGTTGCCATTTGTTTTTGTAGCCTTCGAATGGTAAACATTGAAAACTAAACACTGAATTCTCAATGTTGAACGGAACCTTTGAAAAACATGTTTGGTTTTATTGGGCTCCGAATGCTGGAAACATGAAATTTTATGATATTTCCCCTATTATCATGATATACATCAATCCCTAATGAGTGAAAAGAACGCGGGCACCATTGACTTGACTCTTAATGCTGATTGGAAGTTCATTCAGCGTTAATAGGTAGAAATTGTATTTGTTTCTCACATCGTAATGAAGAATTACATTAAAATGCAGCATTCAATATATTAAGGGTTAAAATTGTTAAGTGTATTCAGAGCCAAATAAAACCAAACATACTTTACAGAGTTTTTGTCCGCATTCAGAGTTAAGCATTCATAGGCTTAAAAAACAGAAGAATCCTAAGAATGATTGACTATACATAAAAATGGAAAAAAGTATGAATCTTACTGCCAGAAATGAGGCGCCGTAAAAGTCTGAAAACAGGGTTTTTGGATCCCCTTTGTTGGGGATAGGGTTTATGAACAAGATTGTGGAGCATTGGATCTTGAGTAGCTGGGTGATTGTGGTTATTTGGAGAGAAGATTTTGAAAAACTTGGGTGTGCCCATAGGAACAGAGGAAGGTGGTGGGTTGAAGAAAGAGGAACGTAGAGGAGATAATGTGAGAAATGGATTGAGAAAGTGAGTGAGTGCATTGTTGAAGATTTGAACAGCAGGTTTAGAGAGAGGAGAATGTTAGTTAAATTGTGTTGAGTGAGGATCTGTGCATGTTCTTGACAAAGAGTGTTTGTTGTCAACCACCAATGGACTTTGACTTTTAGCTGCAGCTGGAAATATGTTGGTGTGCCTGTTGGTTGACTTAAATTGAAAAATGCACCAACACTCGCATAAATAATGGGTGATACGGTATATGATGACTTCTTTTAAAGGTTAAGGTGATGTTCGGTTGATGTTTTGAGTTGTGTTTTTAAATTTTGGTGTTCGGTAGAATTTGAAAGTATGTTAAAAAATAAATTTAGTTTTTGTTTGAGTTTGAGCTTTTTTTAATTAACTAAAAATTTCATAAAAAAATTTCAAAAAATAATCACAATTAATCTTATTTTTATAAATCTCGACGAGTAGGTTTTAAATATATATTTTTTTATCTAATTTTGATTTTTGAATTTAAAATTATAATGTTTTAAAAAAAATTAGAGAGAAAATAAACTAAAATAAATTTTAAAAAGTGTAAAAATAAAATTAAATTTAAGTTGAATTTTTAAAATTTTAAAAAAATAAGTACTCACCAACCAGGCCTAAGGTGATTTTAAGACTTATTTGTATATATAAGGTATTTTTAAATTTAATTAAGAGAATAGATATTTTAATTTTTTTTGTATTTGTTAGATAATTTTATAAATTAAACTTTGACTTTTAGAGTTGGTTAAAAATTAAGTTTTAACCTCTTACAATTAAAAAAAAGACGAAAGAAACCCCATTTATTATCAGAGGGTCGAGCTGTCTCAAGCTTCTATCCTTACAGAGTTCAAACAATAGACGTTTAATTAGACACCTTTGAAAATATTCCTTCGTATCTACACCTCTATTTTTAGAACAAATCCAGACTATCAACTAATCCCAATTCACAATATCGGAGCAGAAGGGTGTTTAACTATTCAGACTAAAGGTTGTTCACATATATAACACATACCTTTAAAACACACAGAAAGCAAGCAAGTTATTGTAGGAGCAATAAATTGCATATTAGACCAAAATCAATATTTACTATTAGTTTTGCAATAGATCCATATAGATTTTCAAAAGATCCTATCAGACATCCAACTTCATGATTTATAGACAAAAAATAATACTAGACAGATTAAAAATTTAGACCAACAAATTCCTTCGGATTTTGTTTTAACATTGACAGAAATCCTTACTACTACTACTAGGGAAACAAAAATTATTTACAAAGAGCAAAATTCTTTTCTTGAGACAAGAATTGTCGACCTAACGAAACGTATTCAACAGTTAGACATTGAGCTCACAAAATTATCCATTGAGCAATCAAAAATTATACCTAAACTACATAACTATATTCCAAATATATAAAATATGAAAATAGTCAACTTAGATTGGAAAGAAGTGATAGGAGGAATCATTCATCAAGATATATCAAACTTTTATCGAAGGATAATAGAGAAAATGAGCGATGAAAGATTCTCTCGAAGATTTATAGAATCAGAAATCAATAATGCTAAAAAAATAACAATCTGTATTATAGATAGACTAAACTTCATTTTACATCTATAGTGGCCACTCAAGATTGTGGGTACAACTTTGCACAAAGTCTAAAAAATAATTTGCAAACTAAGACTGAAAGATTAAGAACCTTCTATAATGACTTTGTTAAGTTTCAACAAAACTTAGCATTCTATCTGAACCATAAATGGGAAAACCATTTTAAGACTCAAGAAGTTACCATAAATGAATTTCGAGAAAATTCGGTTATGGTCAAAAAACAATTAAGAGAAATCATGAATAGAATAAAAACCATTTATGAAAAACCTAGCTAGACCAATCAAGCAGATCTAAACACACCTCATATTTTGATACATGTCGATAAATTATATAAGAATTTTAAGACTTTAGAAGGTAAACTTATAGAAGAAAACGCTTTTATAAAAGACTTAGAAAATAAGAATGTGCAAGAATTAAAAAGATACATTGCCAATGCACATAGTTCTCTAATATAATATGTTATAATTATAAATGAAGAATTATACACTAAAATGTTTAAAGACCAGTTGGCCCTTAGGAAACCCTTATCAGCCAAATCAAAAAAGGCTAAATGACCAATAAGCACAATGTACTTTACCACGTTTTTCACTTATGCCAACGAACTCTATTTTTCATCAAAAGTACCAAT
The DNA here is from genome assembly GCA_021464415.1 of Lonicera japonica. Classification (NCBI taxonomy): domain Eukaryota; kingdom Viridiplantae; phylum Streptophyta; class Magnoliopsida; order Dipsacales; family Caprifoliaceae; genus Lonicera; species Lonicera japonica. The sequence continues at coordinate 54,000,745 of CM038464.1, read as the reverse complement.
GAACTTTTTTAATTTTTTGACTTAGGTCCAAAACGTAACTTCCGTTAAATTTCTCTAATAGAAATGTGTCGTGGCAGCTAACGTGGCATTTTATTTGACGTGGCGCTGAGTTGGCATCTGAGTTGTCAATTTTCCTTCTATCTCTCTCATCCTTCTTCTTCTTCATCTTCTTTTTCTTCTTCTTCTCTTTCTTCATCAAATAGTATGCCAATGGTTGAGAAAGGAAGAGTTGACCCCGGTGATGGTTTTTCGGCAGCTCGGTGTTGTTTTTCGGAATCAATAGAGGTCGCCGGAATCAATGGTGGTGATGGATGGAATTAATGGAGGTGAAAAGGGAGTTGGCCGAATCATTCTCTCTTTTCATTAATGGTGATGGCCGGAATTAATGGAGGTGGAAAGGAAAGGCCATAATCATTCTCTATCTTCATCAATGGAAGTGGCCAGAATCAATGGAGGTGATGGTCGGAATTAATATATGTGAAAAAATGGAGCTATAGTGAAGATGATTAAATTGTGGAGCTATGGTGATGATTAAATTGTGGAGCTATGGTGATGATTAAAGAAGAAAACTAAGAAAAAATGGAGATGGCAGGAGAAAATGGTGGCGATGGCCGGAATTAATGAAGGTGGCCAAAAAAAAATGAAGTTCGTTGGCATAAATGAAAAATATGGTAAAGTACATTGTGCTTATTGATCAACTCAGCAGCCACGTCAGAAAAAATGCCACGTCAGCTGTCACATCATATTTCCGTTAGAGGAAGTTAACGAAAGTTATGTTTTGGACCTAAGTGAAAAATTTGAAAAAGTTCACTGTTACTTTTGATGGAAAATGGAGTTTGTTGGTATAAGTGAAAAATGCGGTAAAGTACATTATGCTTATTGGTCATTTAGCCATCAAAAAACAGAAAGATTACTCAGAATCTTTATAAAGAATTGAGAAAAAGATTAAACAAAAACAAGTTACCACTTGTAAGTTCAAAGAAACCCCGTTTGTCACAATATAAGAAAAATCTTCAATAGGAAGAATTATAAACGATTGGTTAGATAAGACCAAAAGAGTAGTTAACCTTACTCATAATATTGGACATCAAAATATGATGATCCAAAGAGTTAGAGACACATTTTCCAACATTAGAATATGGTGGAGAGAGAGAAATATTTAACACCCGCTTCAATGAAAAGAATAGGAAGAAATGGACTAGAAATACATAGAAGAATCCATAAATAATGGACATCTTCCTCCAGTAAGATACATAGAACTCTTTGGAAAATGAGTCATTCCAAAGGCCCCTAGCTACAATATGACTTCTTATAGTGAGAATCATATTCTCGAAAAGAATTATATAGAAATTCAAATATTTGAACCAGAATGATTAAGACCAAGAGGAATAGATAGGAATTTTCAATTCCTAACCTTTGAACGCTTCCAAGCAAAAATCCAAGGATTTCATAGACCTCATAATGGAATTAATATCCTTTGTTGCCTAGTTAACAAAAGGTGGAACAATTTCCAAAAAAGCCTAGTTGGAATAGCCCAATTAAAAATGTCAGACAATATAGGATACTTCAATGTCATACCGGTATTCACAATAACTATACCAACAACAAAATATTTTAAACTAATCTTATATGTCACGGGCTACGAAGATTATGTTATACCAGGCGCAAACAATAACGTAGAATTCCAAAGCTATGTTATGTTTTCTCAAAATGCATTTAAATGAATGCAACCAGGTATTCCGAGAAGAAAAGTAAATGAATAAATCCTTGTTAGAACGAATACATCAGACTTTAATAATACTTACAGTATAAAAAATACAGGACCTATGAAAGAACATGCGAAGAGTCTCTGGCAATCACTAGAATTTCAAGAAACAAAGGCTATACAGAACGAGCCTTTATACATTGCCCAAGATAATATCACATGCAATATTAATGTACAGTTTGCTCCTCCAAAGTTCAAGGCAAAGAGCATTAGAACATTGGAATCAAGATTTAAAAACATGGGAAAATCAACAATTAATGATCCTTCAGAAGGAGAATGTAGTACATCAAGCACTACTAGAACATGCTCGAAACTTTAAACCAAGAAGATCTATAGACAATCATGATATTTTATATGAAAATGATATAATCCAAAACTTTGGACAAGAGTTAACAGAACAAGAAAAAGACACATAAAAAACTAATCTTGAGAGAAGTAAATCGACTAGATTCAATATAATAGTATCTAGCGAATTCATAAAAGACCTAAAAAGTTCCCAAGACACAAAGGAACTTTTAAGAAAATTAAGACTACAAGAAAAAGAAGAAGAACAATTATTTTCAGTTTCAACAAAAATTCCAAGAGGAAGCAATACTAAGACAGAAGAAACTTCTAGAAGCAGGTTCAACTTATTTGAAACTCATACAGCTATAAATATTCATATTTATAATGAAAGTATTATTAAGACTAAACCAGACTATGTCAAGGGATTATCGACGACAACTGTAGACTTTCAGAGTACAAAGAATATGGCCTCAGTAGCCATTAACCCGGTAAGTATTTACCTAAACTTAGACAATGTACAAGATATAAAGAATGCCTTAAAAGAATGGCAAGATCAGATGCACATGTGCTTTGGCTCAAATGAAAGTTGGGATGCAGAATCATGTAGAAGATACACTGAGCAATCACTAAAAGAAATTGTAAAAAACTATTTAGTTAGTTTAAGAAAAGCAATAGACAATGCTAGTATAGCTAAGCTAGCAAGATTTAATGAGAAAAGAGATCAAAGATCTGTAAACGGGTATGTACAACTCTTTATAGCTAAATTTACTTGAGCAAGCCACCTTGCCCAAGAGTCAGAAGTAGATATAGCAAAAACTAAGTTAGCTTTACTTAATATATGAAATCTAGACAAGATCAATAAATATAGTAATAATTATGAGACATTGTACTACCAAATAAAAGAGTTTACTACAATTCTTAAAGACAAGTATTTTAGAAAACTCCCATCTATCGGACACCTTTTTATCAATGAATATAGAAAGTGGCATGTAGTTAATAATATTAAAGAAGATATTCTTGGAGAAAGAATAAATTTTGCAAAAGACTAGATAACAGCAAAAAGATGCGAAAAAAAACATGACGCTGTGATCAAGGAGACATGTAAGAATATGCCTTCAATTAAAGATGATAGATATATAGCTTCTATCCAATGGGGATGTAGAAGAAACACTTTCAAGGTTTATAAAAAATAAACATTGGAAACAGACTTTTAAAGCTACGATTAATACAAACCTTATTAATAAAAAATATAAATTTAGAAAATCAACTAGCTTTAGAAATCCAAAGAAAAGAAAAAAATTATTTCCTAGAAGGATATGTTTCAAGAAAAATTCAGACACTATGAAGAAAGTTCCTAATTATAGGAAATGAGAAGATAAGAAACCAACATCATACAATTCAAAAAATGAGTGTTGGGTATGCGGAAAGATAGTACATTTCACCAGGAACTGTTCACAAAGAGAAAATAAAGATATAAAATCCAGCTTTAGACTTATAGAACTTATGCTTATGCAAGCTGACACACAAGACTTAGACCTCATATATAATATTGAGTTATCTAATTTCGAAGTAGAAGACAATGCTAGTGTATATAGTGCATATACAACTGAGTTAGATACTGAATCATCTTCTGAAGAATAGGAAGAATATTTCCAAGAATGTTTTATCATCACAACTATTAATGATTTTGAACAAATAGAAGAAGATATTTATCTAGATTATGAATAAGCCAGTTATTGCTGCAATTTGGCAGATGTATGTCGAATTTCTCAAGCAGAAAAAATGGTTAGAATACCTCAGTACTACACGAATCCAAGCCATAGGTGTAAATTTGAGATGAAGTATAGTCCTACAAACTTCACTTGTGATTATTTTATTACAACAATATCACTTGAACTATTAATGGTATGCATCACATGCAAACTTCACTACCATGAAGAGTGCAGGAGACAAGAATTTTGTATTATATACGCAACCAAGTATGATCACATACTAGACACAAACCTAGATAAATATTATTAAGAAATTAATACAAATAGACTTAAGAAAATCGCAGAAGGAAAGAAAAAGGTAGATGAATGTCCTCCTAAGATAATTCTTAATACTCCAAATCCTTTAAAATGAATTAAAATCAGAGAACAGAACAATCTAGGAATACGAGCTAAAGGATTATTTACAAGCTTTATTGAAGTAATAATCATTCATTAAGATTATCTTAGACTACTCGCTGTTATGATTGATACCGGGTGTACCACTAGTATCTGTAAATCAAATGCATTTTCAAACGAATACTATAATCCCGTCAAACAACTTATCTCAGGACGAGTTGCTAATGGAGATTATTTTGAACTTCCATTGCAGACTATTCATATTCGCTTCCAGCTTGTAAATTCACAGGAAAGCTTTTAATAGGAAAAGATTTCCTCAACAAGTATCAACCATTTGCTAAATATAACGATAAAACAGAATTATCTCATACTAGCAAATTTGATACACAGACTATGCTCTTATCCCAAGATAAAGCATTTGACCTCATGCAAGTTAAACCTTCATGGGTCACCCCCCCCCCCCCCAGAGTTCCTCAACTAAGTGTTGTGATATAAAGGAAATTACTGCATCTCTTAAACACAAATGCACTTGTCCGGACAAGAAATCTTATAAATAGATAACATTTATCCAACAAGAAATTGTTAGCCATATTAGAAAACATCTTTTGGCAGTCCAAGAAATGAGAAAAAAAATAGACAGTAAATCCTTAGAAGTAAAAAAAGACAAGATCAAGGAAATAAAATTCCTACAACTGGAGAAATTTCTATGGAAAAGTAGGAAAAAGATAAGGCATATTATCAAATTATACCCATAAATCCATACGCTACCATAAATGGGGGCACGTATAAAAAAAGGTACTCTAAGAGAGACAGAGAAGAATTTCAAATAGAAATAGACAATTTACTTAAGGGTGGAATGATTCAAGAAAGTATTAGTAAACATAATAGCCTTGCCTTTTATGTTGAAAATGAATCAGAAAAGAAACAAGGAAAGAGACGAATGGTATTAAACTATAAAGTTCTCAATAAAAATTGTGAGTTCGACTCATATAAAATACCAGATAAGAATAATCTTATTAGTCTTATCAAAAATATAAAGATATTTAGCAAATTTGATTGTAAGTCCGATTTTTGGCAAATTAAAATGCATCCAGAATCCATATTATGGATAGCTTTTAGTGTACCACAAGGCAAGTATAAGTGGTTAGTAATGTTATTTGGATACAAAAATGCGCCTCAAGTCTTACAACGAAGAATATACAGCATTTTCAGAAAATACTCAAAATTTTGCTTAGTATACATTACTGATGTACTAATTGCAAGTCACACAGAAGAACATCTTAGGATAATAATAGTTGAGTTTGATAATCATGGTATTATTATTTCGCATAAGAAAATGCTTCTATTTCAAGAAGAAATATATTTTACAGGAGTCCATATAAGATATGGAAAGATTTCTCCTTTAGACCATATTATTAAGAAAATTTTAGACTTTCCAGACATAATTAATGATACAAAACAATTACAAAACTTTCTTGGATTGCTTCATTGTGTTGCAGACTACCTTAAAGATTTAGCTAAAAAAAAGAAGAAGTCTTACCGCTAAACTAAAAGGAACCGAAAAGACTAATCCATTCGATTGGAGAAAAGACGATATAGAGATAATAACAAAATTAAAAGAAAAAGTCAAAAATATCCCTAGACTTGAGATGCCAAATGCAGAGGACATTTTTATAATAGAAATATATGCTTCAGATAAACAATGGGGCGCAATTTACTATACTTTAGACTATCAGAATAAGAAAAAAAAATTGTGTAAATACTGCGGAGGGGCATTTACTGATCCCGAAACTAGATATACAACTCACGAGAAAGAAGTTCTCACTATAGTAAAAGCATTAGAAAAATATATGCTCTTTTTAAGACCTAAACACTTTACGGTGTATACAGACTCTAGTTACTTAGTCGGATTTAGAGACTTAAATCTAAATAAATCAAAAACTAATAGACTAATTAGATGGCAACAATCTCTTAGCGATTATGACTTTAGCATAATTCATATTAAGGGAAAAAAAGAATACAGTTCCTGATATCATTTCTAGAGAACCCATGTTTGCTAAAAATCTAATAATATGTTTTGTGATTTCTATAGACAATTAGACGAGACTAATGGAAACAAGAGAAGGCTCCAGCAGAAAAACCAGATTCATTAATCAAGTTGAGGTTACCAAGTATTTACATGATGCATACAACCCCCAAATGCATACCAGTGGAAGAAACAAGTTAAAGCCACCCAGACCTATTATGGAGAATTTAGATGATGTGCTTATTCCGCCAGGAAAGAGAAGCGAAGAAATTTGCAGACAGAACATGATTACTGGAGGAATGTTCTTCCCCGATTATAGACTAGACCAAAGATTTATAGATTTAGTTAAATTCAGAAGAGAATTTACTAAACAAACTTTCACCCTTATAGACGCTCTATGGTGGAATCATTCCAACAACTTAAAAATAGAGTTAAGACAAAATTTAGTTGCTACAGCCAGACTCATGAGGACGCAATGGCTTGCTAACTCTTAAATAAATCAAGCTCCTCTCAGGAACTCAATAACTGCTCTTAAACCCCAAGAATATCATATGCTAGAGCCACAACTCAGACGACTCCGCCAAAGGAAAATAAAAAGATAAATATTGTTTATGAGAAAAAGAAATTATTCATCAACCTATTTACCATTCTATGGAAAGAACGTGAAGCAGGCAATGAAGAAACAATGAATTTAGACTCAGACATCTCAGAACCCCTAAAAGAAATTGGTAATTATCTTTTCCACAGAGAAATTCCAGGAGATTCATCGTTCATCAAAGGATTTTGTAAAGAGATACCTTAAATAAATATTTGGGAAAAAACAGACATCCCAATTGAGCTCTTTGCCAGCCAATGGCTAATTGGATAGATTTTCGTGAAAGAGACCACAGACGCAAAATATTTTGGTGAGAAAGTAGCCAATTACATTGAGATAGTTAAAGAATATCTTCCTTTCTACCTAAAAAGTTATTATATCGAGCCTAAAGCCGAATTTAACCATAAGATTAGAGGATTTCAACTCATCTGGTTTGCAGATCAAAGAGCCATTTTTAGACATAAAAGGACTCAGTTCAGCCGAACTTGAGCCCATTAAAGAAAAATAGAACACCACAACCTTAAAAGTTAACAGAGCTTTAGGAATCTTAAGGATTATGAAAGAAGTTTTTAGCGAAGAAAAATGATACACAGTATGCCAACAAGAAGACCCCATCATCTAGGCCCAAAAACCCTTTGGAGGAAGGGTGACCAAAAGCCAGACTAATGGCATAGAGGTAATAATCCTAGCGACAATCTCAAACATCGCAATTATTATAGAATACTGGAGCACCCTGAGAGATTCAGCCCAGACGAACCACCAACCACTTGAATGTGCAACCATTTCTAGAAGGGCATCCAGCCCAAATAACTACATCAGCATGCGAGTAGATGAAGCCTGGTGACGTAGAAGATGAAGAAGAAAATGTCAACTTATAAAGGAATGTAAGTAGTGATGCACTAAAACTTGTAATTATTTTGGCCAAACCAGACGAATTATTTGCTTTGTCATTTTTATTTTTATTTTGTAAAAGATGTTGTAATTACTGTTGTAATCATATGTCGATGGGGCCCATAAAGAAGCACTCGATGTGAATTGTTATAGATATTTGTTTGTCTGTTGTGTCGGCAGAAGAAAATAATCCCCTTTTAATCACTATTCATCGAAAGGCGTCTAAAGTTGTGGGGTAATTCCTTTATCTTTGTCTAGTAACCGAACATCTTTAAGCAACCAGTAGTAGGTAGCAAGTTTGTAATTCCACTATATAAGGAGACTTAGACTTTCATTTATAATCAAGAGTTTTTCATTGTAACTTAGCTTAGTTTATTTCATAGCATGCGTGAGTAAGAGCTTCCTTGAGTTAGCTTAAAGGAAAGCAATTAGTTTGTAATACTAATATTTGTTGAATCAAAATATGATTTCATCTTTAGTACAATTTCAAATTATCTCTAGTATTGCCTAATTACTTTCAAATATAGATACATTTTTACATGGGTTCCTAGCAAGAACCTTATCTCTGATTCATACAAAATTGGTGAATGTGCCGGTGTCGTAGCCGTCAGCCGTTAGTAAAGGTGCATGAGGCGTTGATGAAAGTTTAGAGAGAACAATTAATTTATTCCATATCATAAAGAATGAACACAATGCTCCTTATATAGGGAATAGCATCCTAATTTACCTAAAATACCTATTAAGGTGGGATTCTACCCACAAATAAAATACCATAAATAAATAACTAAACTAAATAAAATTGAATTATCAATACTCCCCTTTAAGTTGGTGCGAAGATATATCATGCCCAACTTGCTCACTTGAAATTCGAATGGTTGCTTTAACAGGCCTTTAGTTAAAATATCTACAACTTGTTGATTAGACGGAATAAAGGGAGTACATATTATTCCACCCTCTAGCTTTTCTTTAATGAAATGCCTATCAATCTCAATATGTTTTGTCCTATCATGTAAGACCGGATTGTGGGCAATACTGATAGCAGCCTTATTATCGCAGTAAAGCTTCATCGGGAGGCTTATTGGCCTTCTGAGTTCTTCTAAGACCCTTTGTAGCCAAAGAACCTCACATACTCCTTGAGCCATTGACCTGAACTCAGCTTATGCACTGCTTCTGGCTATAACACTTTGCTTCTTCCTTCTCTAAGTAACCAAGTTGCCCCCAAAGAAACGTACAGTAGCCAGACGTGGACCGTCTATCAGTAACCAATCCAGCCCAATCAGCATCTGTATACACCTCTATCCCTCTTTTATCGTTCTTCCTGAAGAACAGACCTTTCCCTGGAGAGCCTTTGAGGTAACGAAGAATACGGTACACAGCCTCTAGATGTTCTTCACATGGGGAATGCATGAACTGGCTAACCATGCTTACAGCAAAAGCGATGTCAGGGCGCGTATGAGACAATTAGATTAGTTTACTAACCAGCCTTTAGTATCTCCCTGTTTCGATTGGAACACCGTCTTTAACATCTCCTAGCTTGGTACCCAGTTTTATGGGAGTATCCGATGGCTTACACGCACTCATCCCAGTTTCTGATAGCAAATCCAATATATATTTCTGTTGTGAGACTACAATACCAGTTTTTGAACCGGCCACCTCCATTTCAAGGAAGTATCGTAGGTCTCCAAGATCTTTAATTTCAAATTCTCTGGCAAGATTTCACTTCAATCGACTCATTTTTTCAACATCATCCCCAGTCAAAATCATATAATCCATATAAAGAATGATAACAGAAATCTCGTTTCTTGTGGACGTCTTTGTGAAGAGAGTATGATCAGACTGCCCTTGATTATATCCTTGGCCTTTGAGGAACTTCGTTAATCTTTCAAACCACACTCTAGGGGATTGTTTAAGGCCATACAAAGACCTTTTTAGCTTGCAGATTTTTTCCCCAAATTCCACAATAAAACCAGGTGGAGGTTCCATATAAACTTCCTTGTCTAAGTCACCATTCAAGAAGGCATTCTTCACATCTAACTGATTCAGAGGCCAGTCCAAGTTAGCTGCAACCGATAAAAGAACCCGAATTATATTTAGTTTTGCCACTGTCGAAAAATTTCGAAGTAGTCTACTCCATACATTTGAGTGAAGCCTTTAGCCACCAAGCGAGCTTTGTACCGTTCCACTGACCCATCTGAATTATACTTTACAATGAATACCCATTTACAACCAACCACTGTCTTTCCTTCTAGAAGCTTTACTTTCTCCTAAGTAGCATTATTCTCCAGCGTTCTCATCTCCTCATACACTGCTTCTCTCCACTCAGGAACATTTAGAGCCTCCTAAACATTATTAGGAATAAGTATATTCGACACACGAGAGATAAATGCAGAATAGGATGGTGAGATATTTTTATATGTCATAAAGTTCAAAATAGGATATTTGGGAGCTTTCGTACACGCTCTGACTCCTTTTCTAAGAGCAATGGAAAGATCAAGTTGATCAGACTGAGTTGACTCAGTATTACCTTGAGAATTACCTTCAGGTATCTCGGAAGATTCATCGTGAGTATCATGATCCACCTCCAGATTAGATTCTTGGGTTTGCTGAGGAATAGTTTCCTTCCTTCATTGTTCAGGATTTTTTTTAGAATAAACAAGATCTTTATACCGTTTTGCACACATCTCTGGTCCATCGGTAGTCAGATTTTGGGATGACATCCTTGGTTGTTCACCATTACCAACACAAGTATCTTCAATACTTAAACCATTTATTTGATGGAGACATAAATACAGGATCGTTTGATATTACGTATAGATTGAACAAAAAACTTTTGCTAAAATCCTATAAGAATAAAGGGATTTCACCTTTGTAGTCATGTAGAGGAACCATATGAGGAGACTAGGGTTTGAAAGCATCATATTGCGATTTGGTCAGATTTTTTAAATTCTCGCTGGGCTACAAAAATCGATTGTTTTCGCCGCCGAAAAGACTTCTGATCGTCCTGATTTTTGGTATTATAATAGTAACTTTGTGTTCTGAACGACATATTCAAAAATCGGCCCGATCTAACGGTGCGATCAAAACTTACGATTGATTTACGATTACTGTGCCGAAAACCTAAAGATCTTCTATCGTATTCCTTCTGCCATCAAATCTTGCATCGAGTGTGGGCTACGGTATCACCAAGATTTTCTCGTCACTTAATAGAACAAATCATAACTCATGAGAATTATTGTTATGATGAGAAGAGACAAGGCCGGCGTATATATAAGGATATAATAGGGAACCTTAAGGAGAAATAAGTGTTTGGGCTTCCTATGGAAAGTTGGAATCCTAATTCCACTATGAATTAGTTCTTTTTATAAATTATAATTCACACCACTAAAGAATTATAATTGTACTTCCGTCCTTATCTCAAAATTATATTTCGAGATCCTTATTATTAAATACTCATTATTCTCCCCACGTTAAGATTACAGATAACCGTCATTTAAATTAAATTACTGACAATTATATTTAAATAACTTCTTAATCCTTAAGCCTACCATTTAACTTATAAGCTTCTTAAGGGGCTATCATCAATTCCTATACCGGGACATGGATTCTGTCAATAATTAATATTCATCATACATATAGTGTCGTCATCCAACTCACGAAGATTATTGATCCATAAATGAATCTCACTTTTAATGAGTCAAAACAACAAACACTACATATATATGTCTATTAGTTATTTTGAGATTAAAAGCATAAGTAATCATAATAACCATGAGATTTTAAATTGTTTTATATAGTCAGTGTAAAAACAATTAACCCAAACTGGTCCTATTCAATACACAAAAAGTGTACTATCACAACGAGTTAAAACTATATCGTTTCTTGTAGTTAAGATAAACTACTAAAATTTGTACTACAATTCTACCGATGGGTGTCCAATTCCATCTAAGACTGTGAACCATTAAACTTATATTCCACAAGAACCGATGATATGATCTTTTGTGTGTAAGCTATACTCTACACATCAAATCATCTACTATATGTAATAAAAGACACACATGCACGATATTTAAATAAATAATATAATGCAACCATTGCCCATAAAGATTCTCATTAAAATAGCAAAACCAACTTTATAACATATCCAAACCAACAAGAAAATTATGGCTTTTAGTATATCAATCTAACAATCTCTCACTCAGACTAAAAATCATGCAACTATGCATCTCACTCCCATTCCCTCAACGTGAACATGTGTTTTCCCTTTTTATGAATTCTCGGCTCTTTCGAGTTCGCAACCGTTTCACTATTATCAAAATAAAGTGAAATAGCTTATAACACTGAATGTGCCACATCTAGATTCATATGAACGTTCCTGAGCCAAACCGCCTCCTTAGCTGCTTCTAAAGTAGCCACATATTTAGCTTTCATGGTGGAGTCAGCAATGTATGACTGCTTGATACTCCTCCAACTAATGACTCCACCTCTTAGAGTAAACGCATAACCTGAAGTTGACTTTCTGAAATCCTAACTTCTGACTAAAAATCATTGTCTGTGTATCCAACAGGTACTAGACTGTTTGCTTGGGAAACTAACATAAAATCTTGAGTCCTTTTAAGATACTTAAATATATGTTTTACCGCAGTCCAGTATTCTTTTCCTAGATTAGACTGATATCTGCTAACCATACCAACGGTAAAGCAAATGTCTGGTCTAGTACACAATATAGCATACATGAGGCTTCTCACTGTCGAAACATAAGGAACTCCTCCCATCCTCTCTATCTCATCATGAGTCTAATGACATTGATCTTGGATAGAGTGATTCCATACCTAAAAAGGGAGAAACCATTTCTTGGAATCTTGTATACTAACTCTGGCAAGAATTGTATCGACTTAAGTACTTTGGATAAGCCCAACATCTTATTTTTCCAATCTTGCATAAGCTTAATACTAAGGATGTGACTGACTTTTCCCAAGTCCTTCATATCTAGCTGACTTGATAACCATACCCTCACTAAAGATAATATTTACATATCGCTTTCAATAAGTAAGATATTATCCACATACAATACTTGGAATACCACCGCGCTTCCGTTGCGCCTTTTGTACACACAAGACTCATCCGAACATTAATCAAAACTAAAAGATTTGATTGTATGGTCAAAACAGATGTTCTAAGATCTAAACACTTGCTTAAGCCCATAAATGGGCTTCTTGAGTTTGCACAACATATGCTCTTGGCCCTTTGCTATGAATCTTTCTGGTTGCATTATATAGATGCTTTTATCAAAACTTCCATTAAGGAAACTTGTCTTGACATCCACTTGCCAAATCTCGTAATCAAGATGAGCCGCAATGGATAAGAGAATCCGAATAGACTTTGGCATGGCTACCGGCAAAAAGGTTTCATTATAATCGATCCCCTTCTTTCTGAGTGAACCCTTTTAGCAATAAGCCTTGATTTAAGTCCGTCTAATCATCTCTATCTCTTATATACCAACTTGTATCCGATAGGTTTTATCCCTTCGGGTGGTTTTACAAGATTCCAGACTTTGTTAGAGTACATGGATTCCATTTCAGATTTCATAACCCTTTGCCATTTTTTGTATCTTTATCTTGAAGTACTTCATTATAGTTAAAAAGGGTTCGTTTCTTATTCATCAGGAACCTTGTCATAAGACTCTCCCAAGAACATAAAACGACTAGGTTGACGAACAACCCTGCCACTACGACGAGACAATACTTGTGTTTGTGTATATTGTGCAAATATTGAACATACTAACTCACTATCCACACGTTGTGCTGGTTCAAGAACCTACGTATTAGTGATTTATTCAAGATGTGCACAAGTATCGACAATCCTCCCACTACGACGAGGTAATGGAATGTTGATATCCATTTACTGTGGTATTTCCTCTTGTACTAAAGGTATAGACGAATCGTGCCTTGTTTTTCTTTCTTCTCATTTCCATTACAACAACACTACTCCTGGGCCTATGGTCTATGATATAATCCTCTTCTAAGAATCTGGTATTTATAATAATAACATTATATTCTTGAGGATTATTAAATAAATCACGCTTGGTTCCTTTTGGATATGCAACAAAAAAACAAATTTTCCTTCTTGATTCCAACTTATTCGCATTACCTTTCAGCACATGTGCTGGACTATCCCATACCCGAATATGCCGCAGACTAGGCTTATGCCCAGATATAAGAGATCAAGATTATACGATTGAGATCAAGAGCTAATTTTCTGACAGATATAAGATTATACGATAGATTAGGGACATGTATGACATCTTTAAGAATGAGAGACGGTGATACGATTGTGGTTCCTTTGCTGGCAACAGCAGCGAAAGAACCATCAGTAATTTTAACCTTTTGATTCCCTGAACACGGAGTATAGGAAGAAAAAAATTTTGAGGTACCAGTCATGTGGTCAGTAGCCCTTGAATCTAATATCCAGTTGTTATAGGATTTGATGCAGGCAATTGTAGCTGTAAACGTATTACCTGACTGAGCTATGGAACATGAGGAGCTAGAGTTTCCTAAGGAATGAGCTTGAACCATTTTACACAGATGCTCTATTTGTTCCTTTATGAATGAAAGTGTTTCTGAGGAAGATGGTTGCTTTGAATCTGTATTGCTAGCTTGGAATGCTCGGACACCTCCCCTTGTTTTGTTATCACGTTTCTTCCAAGTTGCTGGTTTACCATGAAGCTTCCAACAACTATCCCTAGTATGACCTGACCACTTACAATGATCACACCATAATTTCTGCTTTCCTCCTTGCTTATCACTGTCTACGGCTTTATCAAGAACTACCAGTGCAGAGCCTTCACCATCTGTACGGGGTTCACGTTCCTCTTTTAACATCAAAGATTGTCGAGCCTCTTCTCTTCGTACCTCAGAAAACACTTATCTAATAATGGGCAAGGGTATCATGCCTAAAATATGACCCTGAACTTCGTCTAGGTCCTTGTTTAGTCCAGTCAAGAAGACAAACACATGACCTCGCTCAACCTTTTTCTTGTAACGGGCACTATCATTCGAGTTTTCCCACTCTTCGATTTCAAACAAATCCAATTCTTGCCATATGGCCATCATGTCATGGTAGTAAGCTGTAACCCCACGATCCCCTTATTGCATCTTCCACAACTGGTTATTGAGTTTGAACATTTGAGAATGGTTGTCTAGATCCAAATACGGTTCCTTAACCGCTTGCCAGATATCTCGAGCAGTCGGTAGAAACATGTAGGGTTTACCAAGTCCAGCTTCCATAGAATTGATTAACCATGAGGTAACCATCGAATTCTCCTCTCGCCATGATTTTATTAATAATTTATGAGCATCATAGACAGAGATTACGAGAATTTCATTAATCAAACAAATGTCAGAAGTACCTAACCTATACTTAGGTGAGTTTTAATTAACCCAGACGAATAAAAACTTGTGCGTACTGCACACTTTAGATCAGGAGGAGCTTTTTCATATATTCACCACATGTGCAAGTGGGTATCTAGAGAAATAAGAAAACTCGCAGACTTAGAGATCGCTACAGACAGACATGTTAAATCGCTAGTAGAAAAACTAGATAAAGAGGAAGTTAATAATCCTCGAGAAAACCTACCTCAAGGAAGAGATAACGCTCAAATAGACGTTATTGGAGGAATACACGATCTTAAACATATATTATAAAGAACTTTTAAAAAATTAAAGTTTGTACAAAGAAGAAGACTTGCAGAAACTGCATAATTCTTACGAGAAAAATGAGGAATTAGACGTCTCAAATTTATAGAGACAGCTAGTACGTATAATTTGCGTGCTTAAAGATAGTTGATGTCTGACTACGGAGATCAATAATTAGACTCTTTAATATAAAACAATATTCTAAACCCCATTAGAGACATTGTATATGATATAAACAAGAATATCCTAGATTATAGACTAGAAGCCTTGGATTTAATAGACTTTCCGTGGCGACCGTTAACAGCTTCACAACTCCATCAGTGTCTAAATGGATTAAGCTGTAGTGAAACACTGAGAGCCCCTCCACCAAGTGAACCAGATAGTGATTCACTAGTAGAAGACCCATCAGATAATTTTAATATGGACGATAATAGAAACCTAGATATAGACGATATAAATTAATTAGACTAATTTTTTATCCTTAAAACATTAAGGGTAGAGAAAATTAATTCAAGAAAGACTAGGGCAAAAACTTGTAATTACAAGTGGTCCCGAGATATAAGACAAAGTGGTCCAAGTGATCCCCTGGTCAAACCACCCTATTTAGCTAAATTAGATTGAAACACCCCTATTTACTAAAATAAGCTTAAAAAAGACACTAGTTAGCAAGAAAAGTCATATATCATTGTGCTTTTGACAATTATAGTGTACGTTTGTTTTTTGAATCCTTACATTAAATTTGAAGACTGGAGATTCATTTTGAAATTTAATAATTAAATTTGAAAATTTTGTTTGTTTTGTTTTTGAATGTTATATTTAAATAGGTGTTTGTTATTTGAACATATTACATATGAATGTTGAATAAATGTTATTTGAAAAAAATTGCATTTATCCACTTATTATATAAAAAGGTCGGTGTTACTTACCCCCCATATTTGTCACAAATATCTCCCGAAGATAAATTTATTATCACTAAGACCCTTATAAGGCTCAACTAATGAGATGTGAGTGCAATCGTATACAATCGGCTCACTTAGGAAGAGTTTATTGGTAAGAACTCGTGTAACATCAGGTAATGGAGTACTAGAGTGTTTTCCAAACAATGCCCTCCTAATGAGAGGTGCACTCACTTAAACTCGGCTTAAATGAATAGAGTATGTTGCTAAACACTCGCTTAATAGCAAGCAATCGTGGGAGGTGTTAGTGATAAATAACAGCGTGTTAAAAATGTGTTTTTAATTAAATTTTAGAAGGGGATGTTTATGATAGATTTGGGGAGTGAAAATAATACCTCCACTATAAAAAAATGATTATATTTAAAAGGATCAGGGTAAAAGAGGTATTTTCTTCTCTTTCAAAATTAAGACTTCACACTTAAGAGGTAAGGCTGTCTCTTTTAGTTTTGAAGAGACAAAATAAGTATTGATATATAAATTTTTAAGCCAACCAAACAAAATTAAAATCTCTTTTGTCCGTAAACAATCCTTTAATATACTTTACTACTCTTTCTGTACACAATATTGGTACGCATATCTTTATTGATAAGCATTGGAAAGCGTATATTTATTGGTCTAAGTTCTAACTAGGAAAAAAATGTTGTAGGTAGAGCTGGTGAAACTTTTGATTTTGAAACTTCGTTTGATAGCAAAATGAAAAATAGTAGAAAAAATAATTTATTTGTATTTTAAATTCATTGAATCCTTGATGTGGTTTACACTTTTATGACATTTGTATACTCTTTGAAGTTATTTTTAATTCTCTTTGTAATATTTTTATTTTGTTATTAATGAGCTTACCCTTTTATTTCAAAAGAAGAAAATAAGTACATGTAACTTGTCAAAATACATTTTATGTTGGAATAGCAAATAATAATTGGTGAGTGAAACCAAGTTATTTGATGGGTGTATTTATCTACCTATAATAGCGAAAACAGTTGCCATATAAGAAAATAAATTATTTTTCGCTTGAAAAATATTTGTGGTAAAGGACAACCAAGATCAGGAATAAGAATTAGGGGATGTATTCAATTTAGATTATATATGAATTTTTTTTTAAATTTTTGAAAGTCCATGGGTATTCAATTGAGATTTTAAAAAATCTTTTAAAATCTTATGGTATTCAATTACGATTTTAAAAAATCTTTTAGAATCTTGTGGTATTTAATTAGGATTGAAAATAGTATGTTAAAATCTTATTCTATTAAAAACTTAATAAACTTTGAAGGATTTTATAAATAGATAGATTTTGATGGATTTGAGAGTATATTTATGAATAACAAATCTATCAACAAATTTTCTCTTCAAGTATCATGGATTTCTTTTCCGTCTTTCTTCAAAACACTAGGTATTATTTCTTATTGTCTCTATAATTTATTAAACCCGTCTACTCCAATCTATTTATTTAAAGCCTCTTATTTTCTCAAACCCTATATAAATCCTCTCATTTCATTCATTCTATCTAAAGTCTCGTTTTCTTTTTAAATACTGTTAAAACTATAGAGATGTCATCCCTTTGATTTTTTTTAATATTTTATGATTTTTTTAGATAGAAGATGAAAATCAAATAGAAAAGGCAAAAAAATCCAATCCGTTGGATTTTTAAACTCAACCAGAACCGTTTATGCGAATTTATAATTTTCTTATTACTTTAAAGTCGTAATAATTTTTTTATTATTATTTATCATTTGATTATAATTAGAAGAATCAATGAATTTATTAAAATCTATAAAATATTAAAGAGTCAATTTCTTAAAATATGTTAAACATAATATAGATTTAAAATAATCTATGGATTTAGAAAAATTCACGAATTTTTAAAAGTTCATAAAAATCTTTTAAAATCTAAACTGAATACACTCTCCTTAGTCTCATCTCAATATAACATATATAAATTAAAGACACCTAATTCAATTATGACACAAAAATACAAGTGTCTTTCATATTTTACCTTTATAATTATTAATTTGAAAAAAAAAATACTTATTAATGATTTAGTTCGAGCTAGCAACATCTAGGTTAATAAAAACACTTAGGAGTATAATTCGATCGATTTAGTTTGATAGTAACCTAAACCAAAACTAAGATACTTGGCATTTTCAATTCTTGGTTTTCGAAAACATAAAACCAAATGCCAATCATGCGATTTTTCAAAAATCTCAATATTTATATTTTATGGTATTTGAACAAATTTTTTTCTAGTATATATACCTAATTTTATTTTTAGCATTTTTTTTCTCACGCCAAGGATATATGATTATGTTATTCAATCTTTATATATTAATTGATGGAACAAATTAATAAATTAATTTGTTCTGCCAACCACAAGAAGATATGTAGTCATCCACGCCAACAGTTTGGTCCGCCATAATAAAGGAGCTCGAAAACTCTACCCGAGCGCCACCTGCTGGCCAGAGCTCCAGAGAATATAGATAACTAGCCTAAGGATCCTTTTCGCACAACAAGTTTTGGACCTCGAAGGCCAGAGTTCTTCCAACGAGCTCAGGAGCTCTCTGAGCAACTACCTATCATAACAAGTATGGGCCGTACAGGCAACTGTTGCCAACTTTTCCAACTCTGAAAAGCTTCCTTCAACTTCATTAAATGCACACCAACTGCATTTAATGCACCAAAATCCATGAAGAAGTAATGTCAGAGTTGGTAGAGACCAGGGACGGCATTGGACCAGCTTTAGGATCTCTTCCACATGTTTCCTCTTTGTGTCATATATATATATGAAGCATTTATTTTCGTCAATAACCAAGTACGAAAATAATCAAGCTTTTATTACAAACCTTAATATAAAACTATAGTACGTCCCAAGAGAGATATACAAAGAGGAAGAGCTCTAAAGTATACAACAAAGCTCCTAACTTTAGAAAATCAGGCTTTGAGTGACTTAGAATCCTTTCCCTTCAATTGTAATATTGTAATGATATAATAACTAGAAGGTTAGTGTTTGCTTGTAATCTGAAACCATTCATTATAATAGAAAGTACTCTGAACTCCTAATTCTATTTAGGGTTGGGATAATAAATCGGGAACCGAAAAACCGAATCAAACTAAACCGAAAAAAATGGTTCAGTTCGGTTCTTCACAAAAAAAAATGTGTATTAACAGTTTGGTTCTTTTTAAAACATAACGGTTTGGTTTTCAGTTATTTAGTAAATGTAAGTGAAAGAACCAATTAAGAACTGGTATTATAAATACACACACACACATATATATATATATAATATTATAATTATATTAGAATATAATTAACTTAATTCAAATATTTAACTTAATTATATTATAATATCCCTTTTATTGCCGGTTCTTTAATGGTTTGAGATGTACTTTCGGTTAATTATATTAATTACTTTCGGTTAATTAACGGTTCTTGGATTAATTCGGTTACCCAAAGAACCGCTAGAATTGAACCATTTCTACCGGTTCGATTCCACTTTCGGTTCTTCAAAAAATATGTATAAAACCGAACCCTTTTTAACATTAAAAAACCAATTTTAGTTCTTAATATTTTGGACAAGAACCGAACCGGTCCCAGTGCTAATTCTATTCATAAAGAAGATGATTAACCCATGTTCTTATATAAGATTAACCTCCTTTATATATTATTGTCTTATTCTGTTTAAGTCATTGTCATTTAAAATATTTAACTGTGTGGTTGAAAATAAACGAGCTTTAGATTTTCACACCAACATGAATTATGATGATGCCATTAACATAAAAGTGTTAAAATATATAATCTTTGAACTAATAAGATATAACTTTTAAGAATTAGGCTTTTAATATATTAAATATTAATAATTTTATAACATCTCAATTGGCTTATAAATTTATATATAAAACCAAAAGTATTAAACATATAATGTATAAAATATAAAGTGAATATATACTTTACTTTTATTTTCGTTATTTTCAGTTTTATAATTTTTGGTTCTTTATATCAATTTTTGAAATCTTAAAATCAAAACTAAAATAAAAAAAATATATTGGTATTTTCGATTTTCCATTTTTGAAATCCGAATGTGTAGAACTAAAACCAATTTTTTTTGAATTAATTTTTATTTTTATAGTATCAATTTCTACCCCTAAGACTAGATCCCCATAAGCTAAAAAGCCAAATTTCCCTATTTCACAGGTCCAACGCGCCAGTTGAAAGTGTAAAAAAGTGAAAAAAAAAAGGTAAACTGAAGTTAAATACCCAGGCTGACATTTTTTTACCTCGCCCGACACATGATGTATCGGGAGACAGTATACCAACTGCCACGACATATGATATGTCGTGAGATACGATTTTCAGGTGCCACGACATATGATATGTCGTTCATTGTTGGAAGATGTTGTCATCATGAGAAAGCATCAGGTATAGGTATAGACAAAAATGCATATCTGCACGCACCATTTCAACCAAATGAAAGAAGGAAAAAAAAAAGTTTGCCTGCCACGATGCATAATTTGTCGTGGGGGGCATGGATTTTATGGCACGACACAAAGTAAATCATAAGAGCTTAATTTACCTTTTACCCGATGTAATTCTTATTTAATTGATAAGCCAAATATATATTTTTATATTATACTTTTACACTATGTATTATAGATGGTCAAAAAACACTTTTAACCATTACACTAATTGTTTTTTATACTTTTAATTTTACATTCTAAATTAGATACGTGTACATAAAAATCAAGTATGCATGATGATAAATCAAGTATGCACACAGATGGCATGCATTATTTGTCCGGTGGTAAATATTATTATTATTTAAAATAAAAAACGGCGGCTGCGGCGGCAAACATTTCCTATGGGCTTTCGCCCCCTATTGAGCTCACACAGTAAAAAAAAAAAAGAAAAAAAAATAGAAACTAACGTGTCCTAAAAACACACACAGTGCGCTAAATCTTCCAGAACCTTTTCATCACACGCACCTTCTGTAACCGTCGATTTATACACCATTCACGTGCACGCTAAGGGCGGCCTTGCCAATGCCATGTGTCATAATCTCAGCTAACTTATCACTTACTTACGCCGCACGTCAACGGTGGGGATCCCTCCCCCATTTATATTTGCAACCGGGTTATACCCCTCTCTAATTCATGTCACTACCCATACTTCTCTCATAACCTAAACCAGCACATCTTAAGCTTGGATGACAATTCACACCCGTTGGATCCGTTACTTTCCATTGACGTTCCATGCACCGTCACCATATAGAATCATTCCCACCCACGTCGTACAACTTGCCCTTCTCCTTCTCCGACCAGCTGTCACCGAACAATCAACGACGGGATCTCAGTCGCAATATCCCTACGGACCCGAGGTCAATCTTAATCTCTCTGTAACTGTCATAATTATTGTCCTTGTGTCCGCCTTCTTCTTCATCGGATTCTTCTCCATCTTCATCCTCCAGTGTCTCGAAAGTGACAATCCATCGGATTCGCAGCCCTCTGCTGCCGCGAACAACCGCACGCGGCTGCCGGCCCGTGGACTCGACCCGTTGGTCATTAATTCGTTTCCGATTTTGGTCTACTCTTCGGTTAAGGAACACAAAATGGGCAAGGGAGCACTAGAATGCGCCGTGTGCATAACTGAATTCGAGGACTTTGATACACTTCGATTGTTACCCAAGTGCGGTCATGTTTTCCATCCTGAATGTATCGACGCTTGGTTATCTTCTCATTCTACCTGTCCGGTCTGCCGATCAAAGCTCATGCCGGAAAAAC
Source organism: Lonicera japonica (assembly GCA_021464415.1). Classification (NCBI taxonomy): domain Eukaryota; kingdom Viridiplantae; phylum Streptophyta; class Magnoliopsida; order Dipsacales; family Caprifoliaceae; genus Lonicera; species Lonicera japonica. Next base: position 53,978,662 of record CM038464.1, on the reverse strand, counting down.
TTTCCAACGAGAAAGAGTGTAGATCTGAATCAATCAACGCATCGGACGGTCAGATTTCGAGATCTGAAGACTGTGAAATTCAAATTCAAAATCGAGTTTCAATTGACGGTGAAGAGAGATCTGAAGACTCTGAAATTCAAATTCAAAATCGAGTTTCAATTGACGGTGAAGAAGATGTAAGGAGAGATTCGAGAAATGTAAGGTTGGTGGATACGAAAAAGTTTCCGAGATCGCACTCGACGGGTCATTCACTTGTTCAATTCGAAGAGAATTGCGATAGGTATACGCTAAGATTACCGGAGGGTGTTTTAAAGCAAATCGTGACACTGAACAGAACAACGAGCTGTGTTGTCGTTTTGCCGACAGAGGAGAGTTCTAGAAGTGGGAGTGAAGACGAGAGTAGTCGAGGGAGGAGTAATTTAGACCGGTTCTTTTTGCGGTCCGACCGGGTTGGTCGGTGGGGTTTTTCAAGGATGCCTCCGTTTTTTACGAGGACCGGTTCGAGTCGGCCGTCAAAGGTTGGTGTTGACGGTGACTTGACGGTGGGGAGTTCAAGGATTTATGAAAACTCCGTTAAGACTCCGTTTGGTTGTCTCGCTGGCGGGAAGGGTGATGGGGTCGAGCAATCGATGAACCGGCCTCCGGTTTAATTGCCAAATGAGTTATTTTATTGGGTAAATGTGGTTAGTTCTGCATTTCTATGCTCTTGGTACTTCCTTAAATTTTTATTTATTTTTGATAAAAGCACAGTTGACTTATGATCCTCGCTAATTAAAATACTATCTAGGTTTAGCCCAGCTCTATTGTAAAATATTAGTTCGTTACTCGTAAAAAGATTAATTAAATTTATGTTATAAATAGTCCAAGTGCTAATTAATTCATCTTTTAATTAAGAGGTTGTGATTTCGAATCTCTTCAAGGAATATTAAATTATTCTCAAGCCACCCCTCTCTCCCTCGCGGTCTCTCTTTTTTTACCTAACCTTCTATTCCATTCTTTCTTTTAGATATTTGAAATTATTTTTTCATACTAATTAAAGTTAAATTTGTGATTACTAATAAATATATATATATATATATATATATTAGGGGTGTTTTCAGTTTCGGTCGGGTTAGAAACTAGGGTACCCCAAACCCTCCCCAAACTTTATAGTTCGGTTTCGGTTCGGTTCGGTTTCGATTTTCGTACCTATGAAACTCAAACCCTCCCCAAATTATTCGGTTTCGGTCCGGTTCAGTCTTATTCGATTTTTTTTGTATTGTTAAAACTTTAGTTCAAAATTGTACTAAAAATATAAATTCACTCAAAAGGCGCTACAACAAAATTATATAATGTATTTATTTTAATAATTAGCTTAAGTAATTATTTATAAATGTAAATAATCCATAGAGTTAGGTCATTTATATAATGTAAATGTTGTAAGAAAGTTTTTTTTTTTCAACGTATTGTAAGACAACTTAAGTAATTACATTAAGTTACTAATTTTTTTTTTTTAAAGATTCGGTTTTTTCGGTCCAATTCGGGGACCCCGAATCCCCAACCCATACCAACCCAAATCAATCGGTTTCGGTTTCGGTTTTTAATTTCAGTTTCGATTTTTCGATTCGGGAAATTTTGAATCGCAACGGATCGGTTTGGTTCGTTCGTTCGGTTTTTGGATTTCTGACAACACCCCTAATATATATATATATATATATAGGACAATTAAAAAATGTCTTATTCAAAAAAGATTTTCACACTAAAATTAATGAATAATTTTTTTGTAAATGAAGTGTTTATTTTTCATTTCATTGATAAGATGACATGTGTTTTTTTTTTCATTACAAAATGACATCCTAACCCTTAAAACAAATTAAATAATATCAATATGCATTAACAACAAAAGACAACACTGCAAACTTAATATTACAGTGTAAAAGTTACTGCAAATTTTATATTTCAGTCCATATTTATGTTCAAAGTTTTATTATTTTACTGCAAAGTTCATATTGCTGTCAATATTTTTTGTGCAAAATTCATATTGCAGTCTATATTTTTGGTGCAAAATTCATATTGCAGTCCATATTTCTGTGCAAAGTTCATATTTCACTGCAAAGTTCATAATGTAGTCCATATTTATTTGTCAAATTTACAAACACTTACACTAACCTTTTTTGATATTGTAGTGTTGATTGTGCACTCTATGTATGTGAGTTTATCGAAAGGATTGTGCGGGGATACGGGATTTCAAAAGTTTTCGAGGAAGAAGATTTAATGTCTAAAAAACGACAAACTTCGTTTGATTCATATTGACTGATGAATCGTATTTCTGATTGCTCAAGGTCCATCTCGAAACAAAAGGCAACATTAGTGTTTTTTAAAGAAAAGTAAGGATCTATTCGCACAGGAGGATCAACAACAATAGAAACATCATATTTTTTGTTTATAAAACTTTAGATCTTTGTTACATATTAGTCTGAACTTCGATATTTACTTTTGCACAAATGAAATTGTAAGTAATAGACAGAAGGGTGAATAGGATGCCAAAAATACTTTGTTGTAGATTTTGAATGAATAATAGTATCGCATTTTATTGAATCCTTTCTTCTTTTTTTTTATATTCATGTGTGTTGCCATTGAGTTTTCGAATTTGCAATTGTTTTGTGCAAATTCAAATTTAAGCTGCTATAGAAAACACAAATTATGCAAAAGAAAGTTTGTAGTATTCTTTTTTTTATGCAAATTTCATATAGCAATTCATATTGTAGTCCATATTTATATGCAAAGTTTTCCTGTATAATTGAAACTTGATAAAAATAAGGAGGGGGTAATTTAAGTAATAGATAACATGTTTTTATTAATTAAATAATATTTAAATTTATTCAAATATCTTAATTTAAAATATAAAATAAAATAGGTCTCTTACACTAATCACTAATTAAAAATAGGCCCTTCATTCAAAAAAATATTATTCATTGAATTTTTGGTAAAAATCAATGTGTAATAAGACTTTCTGCCTAATTTCTAGTATATATACGGATTAATATTTATCATGATAAAATTGTCAATAGTTCATCCATTAAATTAAAATTTACTCCGTTTGATTGCAAGATGAAAAAAGAAAATAAATTGAGTTAGTTTGAGTGAAAAGATGAAAAATAAGTTGAGTGATAGGAGTGATATCCTCTTGATTTTTAAAATTTTTCATGAAGAAATTTTTTTTACTTGGTGGTGAGGATAAATTTTTTCCAAAAATATAGAAGGATGGAGGATATCTATTCATAAAATAAGTAATATCTCTCAACTTATTTTCTATCTTTTCACTTAAACTAACTAATTTTTTTTTTTCATCTTTTCAATCAAACAGAGCCTAATGTATTCTTTTTACACAACTCACTTCTTATAGGAATCTTGAATCAGTCTTATATACAAGTAGTATACGGCTACAATTTGTGGTGGATCACGGGAAGGAAAAAGAGTAAATTGTAAATTGACGTTAAGCGAGAGGTGGAAATACTAAACCCTACCTCTGCTATGCTGGCAAGAAAGTTATGAGATTGCATTCCAAATTACGATCTCTAATTAAAGGAAAAGAATTAACTTGAACGCAATGAAGATTAAAGAGTAAAAATTATTATTGCAAAACAATTAATTTTTGTACTCTTAATGAGGAATGAAGCGGAGTATCACATGTTTTAAAACACGGGTATTTCAATTTGGGTCGAAATATCAATATTAGATACATATTTATCATGGATATGCTCTTGATATTGTGAGTTACGTATTAGAGCATCAGTAAAATTTTAATTTATTTTTAAAAATTTGAACACGCGAGAGATACATTCAAGATACGGTGAGATATGGATTATAAGGTTTGGATACGGCGGGATAACTTTTAAATTTCTTTTTAATTAAGATGATTTTAAAAATAATATATATTTCCTTTATGAAAACCACTAAAAGGGATTTAGGATTTCACTTTACGACTCAGTAAATAAGTCAATTATTTTATTAGAATACCAATTGACCTAAACATTATGTCATTCGCTTATGATTATTGTCGTTCGGTCTCTCTCTTTTTGTCTGTTGTTCAAGTAAAAATATTATATTTCTTTTAGGTTATTATGCAATTGAATTGGTCAGTATTTACTTTAGTTTCACGAATATTGATGATATTATTCGTAAATTTTTTTAAAAAAACATAATTAAATAATTAAATATATATTGTAATAACCTTTATAATATATATATATATATATATTAAATTAATATTTATGTGTGTGCAACGTGGAGGCTGCGTATGTTTCAAAAGAGAATAGTCATTTTTGTTTTACTAATGGGCCAACTTAGATATTCCACTTGTTTATTATAAATTTGACACCTTATGATACTGGTTTCGAATCCTTATCTATAAATTGTTTAGTGGGTCCCACTCAGTATATGTTTAGTCTTGCTCATATAGTGAGGAAAAATGTTTATGGAGGACGTAAGTTCGAGATTAGAGATAAAATTGAAGATGGAGGCCTAGCCTATCGAATTATATATAATAAAAGTAAAATATTTTTTTTAATAATTTTTTTTCCATGTGTGCTATATTTATAATATTTATTTATTTTTAAATATGTTATTTTTTAGCACTCATACTTTTGCTCTCTTTTAATATTTATTTTTGGTTGCCTTTTCACTTGTTCTTATTATCTTTCGTAATATATTTAATTAATAATTATACAACACATTTAAATCTCAATAATTAATATAAAAAAATTATCTTTTAATAAAAGGACTGGATTCATAGGCTTAAAAAAATTGTACTTAAAATGGTTGGTTTACAAACTTAAAAAAATGTTGGAGTCTTCTCTTGTACAATTAGTTGAAAAACATAAAACAATGTTATATGCATATATACAGATATATGTGTGCGTGTTATACACTTCAATTTTCAAAGATGTTTATAGTCACAATGTCTATTAAAATGGTTGATGATCAATTTTTGCTTCTATGTATTATTGTTGTGTTTACTTGTTAATCTTATATGTTGGCTGCAATGTCAAGAGATTGATTCGTATATGAGAATTGATTTGCTAACCATTCAATAGCTCTTTTATAATGTCCGGCAAGAAGATATGGATAAGGAGGCTGCGTGTATATGTTTCAAAAAAGAGGTTAATCATTTTTATTTTACCAATGGGCCTAACATATGTACTCCACTTGTTTTGAATCCCTTAATATAAATTTGACCCCTCATGATACTACGTGGCTTTTAAATTGTTTAATGGGTCCCATCTAGTATATGTTTGCTCTAGGTTATATAGGGTGGAAAAATGTCTATGATGTAAGTACGCAATACTAATTAGAGAGAGAAGATGAGAGATTATTATAGAGAAAATAGAAGAAAAAGATGGAAAGCCTAGCCAACCGAATAATTATGGTATTTTTAAGATAAGTTTGCAATTTTTTTTTTAAAATTCTAGAGCATTTTTTTTTGATATCCTTATCTCACGTGTTAGCTAAATATACTAAGGGGATTAATTAAAACATTGTCTAAATACACATGTCGGAGCCCAAGAGAGGCTTGACCAGACTATAGCGAAAAAATATATTATACTATTGTTTCTTAGCTTAGCTCACATAAATAACTTATAATATGGCTCTTAGCCTGGCCCAATCAATAGCCTCCTTTGCCAAGCATTCTAGTTTAGGAGTGCCCTTTAGAAACTTGAATTTTGTGCATGAGAGTTGCGATTATTTTTTAGTGCACATTTAAATTTATCATAGTATCTAAAATTATGTTGTTTTAGAAAAATAAATGCTACTTGAACAAAGAACTAAATTAAATCCATGATTCTAGTTACAAAGATAACATATCTTTACTACTACTAAACACTATCACATGTCTATAAAATATCTGAAAAACTAAGATAATATTAGGATTTGTCAAGTATAATATTGTAAATTTATTAAAAGTGCTACGAGTTTTAGAATTATTTGAGAGTTCCAAGAAATTAAAGTGGAAAGCATTTAAGAGTTCCCTTTTAAGAATATTCAATATATACAAAGAAATGTTTAAGGTTATGATTTACGGAGTGGCACATGTTTCTATTAAAATAAAAGAAATAATAGTGACATGCATAATAAAACCTAGGTAGTAAACACTTAAGTAGAAGTAATTATATGCAAGTAACAAGATAACTTATGAACACCTTTGATATAAATTTCTAAACGTATATAAATTCTAACTTCCAACCAGACCGGGATAATATTAATTTCTGGCTCTGCCATTGCTAACAGTTGAACAATCATTTTGAAAGGACACGAGTGAGGTGAGACAGGATTGGCATGGTAATACTTGATATGTGACTAAGAGAGAACCGGGTATGATGCCTTGTATGTTATTTGATACTAGCTTTTTGAGCAGACCCTACGTATGTGCAAGGTGGAATAAATAAATTAGACAGAAAAATAGTATGTATTATAATACTAACTTTGTAATAAATAAATAAAATTATTTGCATGTCTTCCTTGATTAGTTTGGTGTATATTACATATTATATCAAAAATTCTTAATTATAGGATATGTAAATACATGTTTAGCTATTCTAAAATAGTGATTAATTTTTTTCCAATTATCTCTCATTAGATTTATATGTACAAATATTAAATCATAATTTTTCGATTAAATAAACATTATCCAATCCCCTTGTAAATTTGATTTATATTATTTTTATTTAAAAGAAAATTTAATTTGAACCTTTTTTTTAGTTGTTAGGGGGATTATGTTTCTATTTCGTAAAAATAACACGATTTCGTGACTTGCTTTATTATTCTTTGTCACGTAGTGTATTGTCGGGCCCAAACACAACCTAAAAGTACGAATTTTCACCCATACTTGGATCCGATTTTGTCTCCATTCAAATTCGCTCCTACCCGTTGTGCACACACATCATGTGTGAGGTGAACTATAGTATAGTTAAAAAAATTATTATTAGATCTCACATATGCCTTAAGAAGTACAACAAAAGCAATGTATTAATTTTTTTTAAGTAAACGTAATTGATAAATGGTGTAGAGAGAAAAATAGGAGAGTTCGTGTAAGTAGTACGAAGAAACTCTAGAATGCAGTAAAAGCTACGTAAGGCAATTTATTAAATTATTATTGATAAGAAAGAGGAAAAAATGATAGGGGAGATATTTTAGTATTTGTATAAAGATGCCAAAGAAAAGGATTTGGTCAAATTATAATATTTTTGTAATATTATTATGTTTCCTTAAGTGGTGAAGTAAAGTATATTCTACTTGTAAAGTCTTGGGTTTGAATGCCTTAATTGATTTTTCTCTATTCTTGTAGCACATAAGGGTATTTTAATAATTCAATTGGAATAATAAAAAAAAAATCCTTCTTTAGGTTTGGTTCAATTGCAACACTTTTATATCATATTATTTTGTTTAATTAAAGGTAAAGTAAAGCACATTTTATTTGTGAAGTTTGGGGTTTGAATCCGTTAATTAAATTTTGTTTATTCTGTAACATGTAGACGTACTTTAGTAATTCAATTGGAAAAAAAACAAACTTTTTCATGGTTGATTAATTGTATAGATAATTTTGTAAAGTGAAACTCTTTATATGTAAGGTTGGTTCGAATCTCTTAATTGATTTTTTTTTTATTTCTTAGCACACAAGGCCTAGTAAGGGCATTTTAGTAATTCAATTGAGACAAAAAATCTTCCTTACTTTTAATTAATAATTAGCCTTTGAAGTGCATCCTACATGTATGCAAGGATGCAATAAATTACCTTTGATGTGAAAGAGGGAAAACATAAAGAAATTGGTAAGGACATTTTAATAATTGCACACAGACACCAAATAAGGTGTTAACCTAAGGGGCAATACACATTTGTGAAAAAATTTAAAAAATAAAAAACTAATCTTTACATTAATCTTAAAAAAAATTAGCATTAATCTACTCAATTTAGCAGATTGAAGAAATAAATTGTGCAAATAACATATATATCCTATGGAGAAAAAACTTGTTTATATTTCACATACATGCAAGAATACCGAAAACGTTATAAAGTACCAAATGTCATTAAATATTATAAATCTATCATTCAAAACAATACCCAAATAAAAAACACATACATATACATACGAAAATTATTTATTAGTATACGATACCTTGAGTAATACAACTCTTTAAAAATCAAACCATGGAATGGGCTTTAATTAATTTTCCATTTACTCTATAATACTTTGCTTCTTTTTCCTAATGTATTTACAGAGTCCAATTTATAATTGTTTTATTAAGATTTTATATAATTAGACACTTGCAACACGATTACAAAGTTCAATGTTGTATACAGTTTATTTATGCAATTTGCTATACTGAGTAAATTATGCCAAAAAAATGTAAGATCTAAGCACATATTAATCTTTTACTTCTTCAAATTTGCACACACATAGAGTGTGCCCCCAAAGGCTAGTAAATATATAATTAGTTTATTTGATGAAAAACTAACTCTGTAGTAAATAAATAAATAGACTTGTGTACGTGTCTTCTTTACTTAATTTTTTTGTACATTAAGGATTATAAAAACAAATGATAATTATAAAACTGATTTAAATGTTCATGAATATAACTTTGTAAATAGATATTTACCTATCCTAATTAAATTAGTAATTGATTTTTTTTAATTATCTTTCTTTTACATGTTTTGATTTTAAAACATAAGTTTTTGATTTAATATAAATTATCTAATTCTCATATATTTGATTGTCATATTTATATTTTTATTGAAAGCAAATTAAATTTGAATTCCTTTGTAAATGTTAGTAGAGATAGTAATAGGTACAATTGCAAGGGGGTTGAAAAGACTCGAACCCAACCAATCTAAAATTATGCCTGACCTAAACCTATCTTGCCTTAATATGAGGCATGTCTTATGTTGAAAATTTTGAACCCACGTCCCCCCTTCGTGTTTACGAAATCTTATTGTGTAGTATTCGTGTCCAAATTTTAAAATGAAATTGACATGAAATTGTAGATATGTTGTGTTAGCCGTGTCTAATCATCTTAATTAGGTTTTATCGCATGTAAATTAGAGATTTACCAATCCTAATAAAATTAGTAATTAGTTTTTTTAATTATCTTAGCTTATATGTGTCGATTTAAAAACATAAACTTTTGATATAAAAATTATCTAATTCTCAGAGATTTAATTGCCATATTTATATTTTTATTGAAAACAAATTAAATTTGAATTCCTTTGTAGTTATTAGTAGGAATGGTAAGGGGTACATTTACAAGTGGGTTGGAAAGATTGAAACCCAACCTATCTAAAATTATGCCTAACTTGAATCCTTCCTGACTTAACTTGAGGTAGGTTTATGTTCAAAATTTTGAACTCTCCCATCCCCCCTTAAAAAAAAATAAAAAATAAAAAATTGTTGTGGTTGGACCTAGACGTGGCAATTTTAGAAACGACCAGATAATATAATACAAAATGGAGTCAAGAATTAGGGTTCATGTCTAGATTTTTTAACACGAAATCGTATTATGTTGTATTTGTGTCTGAATTTTAAAACGAAATTGACATAAAATTGGAGATATGTTATTTTAATCGTGCCTTATCATGTTAATTATGTCTTATTGCGTCTAAATTAGAGAAAAATATTATTTATACTTGTATTATAACATGTTTATTATGACCCTATGATTTGTTAATTGTTTTATCATGTTAATTAGATCTTATTGTGTTTCATGAGAGAAAATCATTGTTCCAAATTGTGTTATAACATGTTTATTAGGACCAACAAACCGTAATACTGTCTGTAGTCTTGCATTGTATATTCGGCTGGTTGTGTTCCGTAAAAATAACACGACTTTGTATCGTGTTGTGTGAGGCTTTGACCAAGTGGTAACATCTTTTCAACCAAATTTTGTGTTTGATCAAGTGGTAATGTTTAGTTATTTTATATGTAAAGTCTTGTATTTTATTTATTTTCTTAGTATAGAAGGGGGATTTTAGTAATTAAACTGCGCTTTATTAATGGTATAGATGAACACGTAGAATTCATTGTTGTTGTTGATTTAATTCCGTAAAAATCATTTTATTCTCTCTAACAATGTAGTTTTCCCATGCATATTTTTCTTTACAAGTACTCATGGTGAGAGTAGGTTAAGAGGAAATAGAAGCTTCTGGGAGATATTAGAATATAATAACACTATTATTCAATTTTTATTGGCCCTAATGGGCGGGGCGTCACACACACACACATATATATATTATTATCCGTATCCAAAATATATTATATCCTAAATTTTTTTTAGTTTTGCCGTAGTACTGTACTGACGCATTATTGTATTCAATACCCTAATCTATACTTCATATATCACGGGTTTAGAATTTCAGATAAAAAGAGAGATGGTGTCAGTGGAAGAGGGATAGAAGGGGTTGGTTATTCTGGGAAAATCATTTTATTAGTAACGTAATTATAATTTAGACTATTATTTAAGTTAAATATTTCATATTTGCTTTTATCTAGTAAAGTGCTCCTTAGAGGAAAATAAATAGTTTAGCGAGACACAAAATTAGAGCTGGCCCAACCATAAGGCAAGTTAAGCAATTGCCTAGATCCCTGTAGAAAAGGGCCCCATTTTAAAAAAATTGAGGGCCATTTTTGTAGTAATTTAAGTCAAAAAAAAATGTTTAATAATATTTTTATATATACAAATATTAGCTTGTTCAAACGAATTTTTTCTTTATATGAGTAAATACCACAAATGACCATTCAACTAATTGGAGATTACATGGAGGCTGATGGTGATGTTGCTGATCCTAGATTTGAACACGGAAGAAGAAACTGGAGATTACACGGAGGCTGATGATGATGTTGATGTGTTGGATTTGCATAAGTCGTTTAGCATGGAGGTTGATGGTGAAGTTGTGGTGGGAAAGGAATGAAAGGAGTGAGAAGGACAAAAATGCCCTTAAGTTTGCCATGTGTGTATCACGTGAGGTTGGCTCCGTTAGATATTAACAGCAAAATTTAACGGAATGATCATTTTAAAACTAATTATATAGTTGAGTAGGTAAGTTGGAACCAATCTTAATTTGGTGACCAATTTAAAACTTTTATAATAGTTGAATGGCCATTTGTAGTATTTACTCTATTTATATACTACATAGGTATAAAATTAAAATTTAATAAATATTTTGAGGGGCTTATTTTATCTTTTTGACCTAGAGTCTTAATTTCTCTTTAAATACTATCTGCACAAAATTTGATATATTGCATGCTTTATGAACAAAGTAATTCTCATTACTTTAGAGAAACAGAATTCGGATAGACGATTGGTATGGGCTATCTTCAATTTTTAGACGGTCATTGTCGTTAGACCGCACAGTTAGAATTAAAGTGAAAATCATCTATATTAAATTAAATTCCATTTAACTTAAATTGATTGTTTTATTTACTTCAATATTTTTTAAGACCGCTAGTATTTACATAATCGATTATTAATGACACGACATATTTTTCATTTAAGACTGGATATATTTATTAATTGTCCTAAAAATAAGTTATTATTTTTACTAATTTTAAAAGATTGAGGAGTGAAGTGTCGAACGGTGATAGTTTGTAAGGGTTTACCACATTCCTTTTTAAAATTAATATGGGCCAACATTGTTTTCTTTTTGTAGCTTCGGTTTTTTTGGTCCAACAATGGCGAAGGCCCAAACAAACTACAAAAATGGGGGGTTCCGAAAATCCTACATTGTGAATTTGTGTTCCCCCTACTGGTTACTCATTTTAGCAAGAATATCTGCAGCACAGTTTTCGAGGATGGATTCAAGATTCTTTTGTGAGATTGGACTATGTAAACAAATATGTTAAAATTTAATTGCATAGGTAAATTATCAAGATTTTATTATCATAAAAAAAAAAAAACCCCTAAGAAGGAGGGAGTGGTTTGGAAAAAATTAAAGTTAGTTAAGGGATCTAAACTCATGCCTCTCACTAAAAATAATTATTTTTTACCACTTAGAACGAAATCAAAATATAAATTTGGCCTTTTAGGAGTAATGGATTACGGAGTAATATTTTGTATTAAAGTTGAGCTAAACTTATATTAATATTTTAATTAACACTAAAAAAAATAAAAATTGGGGTGGGCTATAGCCCCTATCCCCCCTAGAGATAATAATAATAATAATAATAATAATAATAATAATAATAATAATATTAAAAAAAACCCCTAAATCTGCCTATGACAGCTTTTTGAGTATATGTAATGGGTAACGATCAGGCATTTTAAGGGCAAGAGGTACATGCGATGAAACTAGTGGATTTGATTGATTTGCGTTTTAAAAAATCTATCAAACATTAGATCGATTTGGTTATTACCTTGGTAAAACAATGTTGAATTGATTAAATCCAACATCAATTAAAGACATGTAGGGGGGGGGGGGCAGATGCCCCTCCTTGGCTTGGGCCTTAAAAAAAAAAGAGTTTAGGGACTTATGTGCATAAAAATAAACTTATGGGGACCTAATTGTAAGGTACAGAAACTTAAGGAATAGTTTGTAAATATTAAACCTAATTAATTAAAAAGGTGCCGCTACTCATTTCTCTTCTTCTTGTGCCTGCCGCTGCTTTCACCATTCATCATTTTCATTTCTTTACTAACCTCTCAAACCTCTTTTTATCTACATCATTTTTTCACCACCACCATTCACCAATACTTCCAAAATATGAAAAACTGTAAAATGTTATTATAATTTATCATAATTGTTTGCATTTGTTATTTAAGTTGTATGAACTTTTATTATTAATAGTATTATGTTTGCGTTCAAATTTTATAGCTTTAAATATGATTTAGTATGTTTTAATTTTCGATTAGATTTCGCCCCCCCGTTGGTCAATTTCCTAGCTTCGCCACTGATTAAAGATGACACTTGTCCCTACATTGGTTATTATTGTATACTAAGTTATTAATGTAGACCACGTTACACTTTGTTAGTACTATATATATAAAAGAATCTATTAAATAAATGTTAATTTATTTCATTAATGAATTAGACTTTAATATGGATTGACTTAATTTAGATTTTTATTTTAGCAAATGAAGGGAACTTTTTATTTATTTTGTCTAGATCCTTGTGAAATTGATTGGATTTATTTTGGATGTTATTAAAACTTAACTAATTCTTACACAAAAGACATTGATTTCGAACCAATCCAATTCAATGTGAAATTGGATTGGATTTTGAAACCCAGTTGGATTGGATTGAATTCTAAAATATAAAATCATGTTGAATTAGATTCATTAATGGATTGTAAAAAATATATTTGTTTCAAACTTATGGACGTTGTAAAATTCTATATAATGTGACATTTTATATACTTTTATACGAATCAAACCAAATTTTCTCTGCAACTTAAAATTTTTGTTTGTCCATCATAACAATTTTAAACTATTGATGCATGAAACACAGACCACTACTTCTTGGTGGTAAACGAGTTTCAAATTTGAACTCTCTGGTTTAATTTTTACGAATTCTAAATATATACAAGGCGGAGCCATAGACCTATACACCTAAAATCATATAAATATCAATAAATTCATGTAAATAATGCTAAAAACACAAATTATGCATGCACCCACCTTGAACTAATTTCATACTGGATTTTGTCGGCAAACCATTCACTTCGAACATGTACCCATCTCAAACTAATATTTTCCTTGATTTCACAGAAGATTGCTGGCATCCTAATTTCAAAAAGTTGTTTAGACAACTCATACATGGTAACCCCTACTAAACACAGAGGGGAGGGGGGGCCTTAAAAAATTGTACAAGCCACCATGTACTTTCAGGATCGGATGGCGGGTGGTCGGGGCTAATAATGAATTTGGGATAAGAAATGGACATTTTTTACCCTCAAAATTATTTAGGAAACTTCATTTCCGGTTCCAAAGGTCAAAAAGAACCATTAAAAAGGGCAACCCACCATCAGACTATATTCTTTTGGCATCATTACAACAATTATTATTTTTCTCATTAGACTTTGATTACCGAAAAGCCATAAAGTACAACCCACTATATCTCTTCTCTCTCTCTCTCGCGCAAAAATAAAATTCAACTCCTTTCTCTTTCTCTGTTGCATCCATCTCTCTCACACATACACACAAAACTCAAATCTCACTCTTGCATCTCTCTCTCTCTTGTATCCATGGGAAGAAAAACAAAACTAAGAGATCTAATGGGCGTGATCAAGGACAAGGCTTCTCTATCCAAGGCAACCCTACTCTCAAACCCAAACACCCTCTCCCTCCACCTAGCAGTCCTACGCGCCACCACCCACAACCCCCCCTCCACCCCACCAGACCCCCACCACCTCAACACCCTCCTCACCCTCGGCGATGGCTCACGCGCCACCGCATCCTCCCTAATCACCTCCCTCGTCGACCGCCTCCACCGCACCCGCGACTCCTCCGTCGCCCTCAAGTGCCTCCTTACGCTCCACCACATCCTCACCCGAGGCCCCTTCATCCTCCAGGACCAACTCTCTATCTTCCCTACCTCCGGCGGCCGCAACTACCTCAACCTATCCTCCTTCCACGACGGCGCGTGTGCAACCACCTGGACCCTGAGCGCGTGGGCAAGATTTTACGCACGTTACCTCGAGACCATCCTCTCCGCCTCAAGAACCCTCGGCTTTTTCCTCACGTCCTCATCTATAGAGAGAGAAAAACAGTCCCAAACGGTGTCGTCTTACATGACCTTCGACCTAATCAAAGACGTTGAATCTTTAATCACAGTGATCGAAGAAATCTGCAAAGTACCCGATTCTCTCCTAATTGAAGGTAACCCATTACAATTCGAGATCATTAAATTAATGGGTTCCGATTATTTATCAACAATCTACGAAATTTCGATCAGAATAGCTGAATTTAAAGAAAGGGTGAGTTGTTTGAGTTTCGGTCACTCGATCGAATTGGTTTGTTTGTTGAAGAGATTAGAGCACTGTAAAGAGAAATCGAGCGGTTTGTTTAGTGTAGAGAAGGAATTGATTGAGAATATGTGGGGTTTGGTTAAGGAATTGAATTGTTTGATTAGTGAATTTAAGGTTTATAATAAAGAAGGTGGGGTGTTGGTGGATGCGGGGAGAGGGGGAAAGGGGAGTGAGTCGGCTCGGTTTGGGGAGCGAGTTATGAAAAATGACTCGGTTAAATTTTCGTCAGGAAGGTTTGGATCAGAAAAAAAGTTTTCTTTTTTGGTTTTAGACTCTGCTCAATCGAATATTTGATTGTTTGATAAAAAAAATTTTGGTTTGAAGATTGTGTGAAAAGTATGTATAGTTTGATTGTCGAGTTCAATATTTTTGATTTTGATACTGTTAATATTACGCGAAAATCTGGTGTAAAATGAAAAATTATGAAAGAATGTGATTGGTCAACCTTGTGATGAAAATATTGTCATATTTTTACATTATTTTTTCTATTTTGATCTAAACCACATGAATATTATTAATGTTTGGAAATTTTACATTTTTTTGTTTTACCATTCGTCAGGAGCATCATAATCTTTACCAGGCAAAGTTTGTTACGCTCTAGCTAAATTTATTGAATGAGCAAATTTAAAATAAAATAGTGATCCAGTTATATTTTATTTTTTTTAAAAAAGAAAGAATCAATCTATTTCATAAAATCGGGACAGCCCCCCACTCCATCCGAAATAAAAAAATGACCCAGTTATATTTGTTTTCACAAAAGCTTTTCTTTTTTTCTGTCTACAACTTACACGATGAAATATCTTAAGTATGCATGTATTGGAGTATTTTTTAATTAATGTTTATGTCAAAAAAAATTAAATTAATATTTTAATAATTTTATTTTGTAAGAGCTAACTGAATTTCACAGTGATTTATTAATGCTCTTTCCGTCCTAATTTAATTGTTACGCTTTAAAAAATAAAAAATTAAAGAGACGTAATAATTACTCTAAAAGAATATATTTATTTTTAAAAATATTTTTTATTTTTTTTTTATAAAAAAGGTAGCGAAACTCAAAATAAAAAAAGTGTGGAGAACTTAAACGTTAATATTAAAAATAAAAAAATTATTATAATTAATGGCATATTAAATAAAGAAAGTGAAAAACTATTTTAAAATATTTATAAATAAAATAGTGGATAATTAAATTGAGATGGAGTGAGTATTTTTTGATTTAGAATTTTGACTCACGGAAAAAGTATGCCGTGCCATGCCATCGGTCTCGGCATATGACAGAGCATCACACGTAACCTTTTAAGAGCAGATGAGTGACGGTACACCAATACCATACTCAAACACGTGTAATTGGACATGAGAATTTAGGCTCCGAAGTAAAATTTATCAATGAAGCATTATGTCATTAATTTTTTTTTCTAAACATTTTAATTTAAAAAAATAAAATTAATTTACATAAATGATTACTATTTATTTTTTAATCAATGATAACATATAAAGTTTTTTGATCAATGAACTTCCTTAACTTTAAACTTTAAAAAATTATGAGAATTTCAAAAATATGGGGGTCTAAGACAAGAGCTGGTTGCAACTCACTTCAGATCCGGCTATACTAAATTTTAGTTACAAAATTAAATCTTTGATCAAATAGATTAAGTTTTAAGAAATTGATTCTTTGTTCAAACAACATTCTTATTTTTTCTTCTGTCTCTGTATTTGAATTTCGCATTTGTATGTGTAGATGTACGTACAAATAAAATAATAATTTTGTAGAATTAATAATTTAAAAAATATACAAGTGAAATATTTTCTTAATTAAATTAAAGAGCATATTTAAAAAAAAAATAAAAAAATACAACAACAACAAACGCGGTGTATTTCTATATATAAATTAATAAAAAAAAATTCGTAAGCACATGACATAACATGACAACTTGTTGCGGAAAGGATAGGCCTTTTCACTTTGATATCTAAAGTTGGTGGCGAGCTCATGGTCCTGTATTTGCCAGCACCCAATTTGGTCATTTAAATGACCCTTAAATAGGGGGAGGTCCCTTGATGTCAACATTTTATTCATTTTCAATCTCTTCTATGAAGTCACCAACACAAAATTTCTACCTTCATAATCTTATTTTATTTTCTTGAAATTTTCTACTCTTCAATAGGGGAATGAACCAACTCTTCTCTTTCTCTTTTTCAAAGGTAAGAATTGGTCGGACTAGTTTAGACGCACTGACCGTTGCTAGTTCTTCTGAATAATTTTAAGAGTTTACTCTCTTACATCAATCTGGTGCATTTAAATTGTATTAAAAGTATTATTATGTATTTTTTTTTAAATAATTTTCATCTCAATCTTATTAATGTGTGATTACTAGGTAGATTAGATATTTTTTTATAGTCATTAAAAGGCAATTTGGATCTCAAACATTCTATTTTTCAATGGTTATACATTTAAAATTTTTTAAAATTTACTATCTTTTATAATGTAGAGATATCCACATACTATAAGGATAATTTTTTTTTTAATTTCAAACATATATTAAAAAAAATTGTATAGTTCATTTTAAGAATATTTTTTGAAGAGTTTACGGTCCTTTGGCATAAATCCCACCCTAATAAATTAAGTAATAAATACATAGATAAGACTCGTATAGACTTTGGCAAAGAACACATGCTGTTGACCCATTTGTATATGTATAGTGGTTAGACTCAGAGAGGCTAAAATATAAATAACTATGAAACAATATAGGAAAAGTCAAACAAGGGTAAAACTGTAATGACGCACCCAAACTTTAGAAACATAAATTAATAAAATAGTTAACTATCAATGATTATCCGTTTTCTTAAATAATTTCCTAATTTTCTAATAATGGTGGATTTAATAAAAAACATTTTATAAAATTTGAGCTGAAACCAAAAAGGCCCTTTCTTAAACATATCATTGAGGAGACCGACATAAGAGAAGAGTGAGAAAGAGGTGAAAAAAAATAGAAAATCCCTAAACTTGGATAGTGACGTTGTAAATAAATTATTGGTATGAATGTTCACTATTTTTATTTTTTGCATTTATAATTTTAGTATTTAATAAGAGTAATTAATAAAATTTATTTATCAATATATATACTAAGAATTGAATAATTAGTATAAAATAAAAATAATTATAAATAAATAAAAATATACTATCAAGTGTAAAATTTAATTAATAATTATAAAAAAATCATAAAATTGGTCAACCATATAAAAATGTTATACATACATGTTAAAAATATATCATATATATAAGAGAGTAATATATTTTTAATAAATTTTTAAAATTGGTAGATAATTAATTATATTAAACGTATGTGGATTATTATGCACAGTATCACAAACTAATATAATACTCATATAAATGATAGATTGTATGGCCTAATGATGTATAAGTTAATATTAAATAACTTTGTAATTTTAATACGGTTTATTAAATATGCACATTTTTGTGTTGAATTTAGAAAAATATTTAATTCAACACAAACTCTAACTTGTATAATTAATTTAACCAAATAAAGTAGAGTTTAAATTTAGTTAAAATACTAATATTGATATAAAAATATATGGAGTTATACACCATTTGAAATACTAATACTAATATAATTCTAACTTGTTTAATTAGTTTAACCATATAAAGTAGAATTTAAATTTATTTGGAATACTAACACTATAATATAAAAATATATGAAGTTACGGTTGTCTTTCACCTAATTCAATACAAACTCTAACTTATATAATTAATTTAACCACATAAAGTAGAGTTTAAATTTACTTAAAATACTAATATTGATATAAAAATATATGGAGTTATACACTATTTGAAATACTAATATTAATATAATTCTAACTTTTTTAATCAGTTTAACCAAATAAAGTAGAATTTAAATTTATTTGAAATACTAATACTATAATATAAAAATATATGAAGTTATGTTGTTTTTTTAAATGTAAATATTAAAATCTTTTGTTTAAAATCAATGGCATATTTTATTGGAAATAAAAGAGAATACGTTTTATTTTTGATATTCTGAATTAGTAGATGAGAGCCTTATTTATAGGTTTATGTACAAGGGGAGAATAAGGAAACATAACAGAATAAAGACACCTAATTAATTATAATATATTCTAACACTACCCCTCAAGTTGGTGCATAGATATCAAGTATGCCCAACTTGCTAATCAACATGAAAAATATCTTGTTGGAAACAGCCTTAGTGAGTATATCGGCCAACTGATATTCCGAGCGTATATGAGGCACTGCAACTATATTTTCTTCAAATTTCTCTTTAATGAAGAACCTATCCACTTCCACATGTTTTGTTCTATCACGTTGAATTATATTTTGATAATATCACACGTTGCCTTATTATCACAATATAACATCATAAGTTCTCTTAGTGAATAACTTATATCAGTCAATAGCAACTTCACCCATAATAATTCTTGGACTCCCATTGAAATTCCTCGATATTCCGCTTCGGCGCTTGAACGTGGAACAACATTTTGTTACTTGTTTTGCCAGGTAATGAGATTTTCACCAACAAATGTGAAATATCCTGATATAGACCGCCTATCACAAATATTTCTGACCTAATCAGCATCAATGTACCCTTCAAATTTCAAGAAATCACTGTTCTTTGTAAAAAAAATCTTTTTTCCAGGAATTGCCTTCAGATAACTAAGAATCTTCATCACAGCCTGCATATGCTTCTCTCCAAGATTATGCATGAATTGAACAACTGTACTCAATGCATAAGAAATATCGGGCCTAGTATGTGCTAAGTACATTAGCTTTCCTACTAATCTTTAATAACGCCTTTTATTAACAGACACTTGATCATTTTTAATTTTCAATTTCTAATTTCAATCATTCTTCCATGGGAGTATCTGACGGTTGACAGGCAGACATTCCAGTTTCATTTAGTAAATTCAATGCATACTTTATATGAGAAAAAAATATGTCCTTTAAAGATATGGACACCTCAATCCCTAAAAAGTACTTGAGCTCGTCAAGATCTTTCATCTCAAACTCTCGAGATAAATATTTCTTTAGTGCTTCTCGTTCACGTGCGTCATTCCCTATGACAACCACTTTATCAACATAAACAATAAATGCTGTGATTTTCCCATGGCACCTGTAACAACCCGCCTTTTAAAAGCAGACGTTAACGGATGCTGTCTCTAATAACAGTTAAAAATATAGGCAAATTAATAAGATTAAATGCAAGATCGTTTAAAATTTTAAAATTTCACAAAAATTCGGCATGATGCCTCTATATATACAATATACCAATCCTGTTGAAAAATTTAAAGAAATACAACTTTACAAGTTCAAATCCCTCATGGAAAAGATAAATATTACAATACAAATCCCAATTGTCTTCCAAAGTAAAAATAATTACAAATCATCTATTTACAAATTAAATAGACACATGATACATGCTATTAATGCCCAATAACTAGAAAAATACTAAACACGACTCATGATATCAGAGGATTACGAAAATTTTGCACTCTTTCCCGTGAACCCAACAAAAAGCTACAAGAAATACCTGCAACGAGAAACGAGGGAATGAGCCAATGCTGGCCCAGTGGGACCCATAGAGGAAGGGAAAAATGCAATGCATATGTAAGAAACTGATGTCTACAAACTTCATGTTATAGAACAATAATTATAAAAGTTCAGCTTGTAAAATAGTCAATGATTTATACAATTAAAAATAAGTGGGTCCGCCCCGGCATACTGACCTACCTCAAACAACCATATCCCAAGGTACAATCCCATTGTACCGCTCATAACACAATTCCCCCACCTCCTCCTCCTCGACCTAATACCGATACTAGACGGAATTTACTACACTCATACGCACCTCATCTTTCCATGGGCCTGTGCACTGGTAACCAGGTTTTTTGGCACCCCATCTGTCCCATGGGTCTGTGCAAATAATATATTACAAGCATTTCTATACCGGTGCTTATCCGGTTCCAACAATCTCAATATATCAATATCGAATGGTAGTAGTAATGCCCAGGGATTTATTTTAATAATTAAAATAGTAATAACCCATGAATAAAGTTAGAACAAAAATCTCAATAATTCTCATGAACAAATTCCTTAGCTTCACAATAATAATACAAACACAAATTCATGGGTTAAATATATTGTATTTGGCAAAATTTCCAACAAAGTTCTTTTGTATAACCTTGAAAAAGGACAAACACCATAATTTAGTAAAAACCATCAATTAATGATCAAAATTCTCAGATTTGTATAAGTTATGCATTGCACCTTTACTATACTCTTTATTCAATCTATGTCCTTTCAAGTGAAAAACAATTTGATGTAGTTCTAGACCACTTGGTAAGGCAACAACCCATAAATTAACATGTCTAAACATAATTTAAGAGACAATGAAATACTATGTATATTCAAAATTTAATTTACATGCTCATGTTATCCATACTTTGTATTAACATTTGCCAAATCGTCCAATTTCATGAGTTTAATCCAAACTAGCAAGTGGGGGTAACACTAGACCTTAGAAAATTCACAAATCACCACATGCATATCTAACTACAGGCTATAATCATGTATTTAGAGGCATAATATTCTAGAAATTTAAGAAAAACATGTAGTTTATTGAGTATTAGATATACATGGGTTGATTTCTAGTAATTTCGGTACCAAAATCACAAAACAGTCCATAAAAACCAACATGCATGATAATCAATCTTGACATTCATCAAAATTAGTGTTGTAAACAACTAAATGCAAGCTTAGATCATAAAAATATGAATTCATCCTAACGCGTGCAGAGAAAATGGTGATTTTGATACCGAAAGGCTACATTAACTCTCTAGCAAGCAATATATTCAAAGAATGAGAGAAAAGGGGAGATTCCCACCTTATTGATGCTCTAACTTCGAAAATTAAACGGAGGATTGAGTGGAATCAAGAGAATCTCGAATATCTCCCAAATAGTTTCAAGTTTCAACAATGGAGGATGAGGAAGATGATGACTAGTGATGGGTTAAGGATGATTTGGTGTTGATTTGGTGGAGATTTCGGGTGGTGAAGACATGTGGGTGAATGGTTCTTCAAATCTCTCTCAAAAGTGCTCTCCATCTCTCTCTAGAAGCCTCAAGGCTTGTGGCTCGAAATTGTGACAAAAGGGGTGAAAATGACGCTTTAAAGTGTTCTAAACGTGCCTAGATTTGCTGTCGGACCGGTCCACAAAAGGCCATACCGGTCCGCGCTTTAGCATTTTTAGGTCTGGAGCATTGTTTGTATTTCGGTCATAACTTTTTGCTCGGAACTCCGATTTGGGTGATCTTTATGTCTACGGAAAGGTATTTCAAATATATAAAACTTTATAAGAGGAAGTGTTCCTAAATTATGGATGGATAATTCGCAGAAATTTGTCGAAGACAGCGCTCTGCCATGACGTTACCGAACGATCATATTTTATTAAGCGACCTACTTTGCACACTGTTTTGACTAACGAGGAGCATGGATTGGCTTTTGGTTAAAACACAAAAGTTGTAGATATGATAAAAATCTAGACATAGGCAGAAACGAGGACTTAATCGGATAAGAAACGGAGAAACTACGATATCTCAAAATTAGCTTAAAATTAGTTAATTGCGCAAAGTAGAAACACGCAATTAATATCTCGATTTCAATTCAGATCACCCGAATTACAAAATGATTGTTCCCGAAGGCTCAAGATACCTCATATGATATGCTAAAAGTGTTGGATCAATTAAAAAGGGTCAGAAACCAAAAGTTCATGCCCTAACGGAGATTAAGCCTTAACCGGGCTTAAGAAGATGATTAACTCGAAAACAGAACACAGGGTGTTACAGCACCTCTTTAAGAATGATGTATGATCATAATTGCTATGTTTGTAACTAAACTTCTTCATTGATCTGGCGAATTTCCCGAATCAAGTTTTTGGAGATTGTTTTAAACCATACAAAGACTTTCTCAATTTACATATTTTTTTTATGTACTTTGCAAGAACATTGTAACCTGGTGGGAACTACATCTATACATTTTTTTTATAAATCCCTGTGCAAGAATGCATTCTTCACATCAAATTACTGCAATGGCCAATCCAGATTTGTTGCTAAAGAGAGTAAGACATGAATAATGTTAATTTTTGCCACTGCTGCAAATGTTTTCAAATAATCGATTCCATGTATTTGGGTGTAACTTTTCGTTACAAGTCTTGCTTTGAATCTTTCGATGGTTATGTCTGCCTTTTATTTCACTGTGTACACCAATTTCAACCAACACACTTTTTTCTTACTGGCAATTCAACTATATCCCATGTACCATTCTTCTTTAGGGATTTTATCTTCTCGTCCATTACTGCTTTTCATTTTGGATCGCCTAAGGCTTTCTGCACACTATTAGGAATAAATACAGAAGATAATCGATTTACAAATGACTTATTCAATTCAGACAATCTATCATAAGACATATAGTTGCTCATGGGGTATTTAGCCTTGCTAGCAAGATAATGTTCATATGTTGGTTTAGGCACGCCTCTATTGATTCAGTTATGAAATTATTTTTTAAGAGGTTCAAGAGAAGATACTTGAGGATCAGAAGGAGGAACTTGATATTCAGATGTGTTTGAATGAGCCAATTGGTTATTCATAGTAGGAAATGGCAAGTTTAAAGAATATGGTAAATTCAGTGGTGAAATTGATGAGCTTGATTGTGGCGAATTAGGCGGTGAACTTGGTTGATTCGGTAGTTGTGAGATTGACTGTTGGGATACCTCGAGTTGAATTATCTTATCCTTGTCCCCACCAACAAAATCAAAAATTTGAACTTCACTATAATACTACCCATGAAATTCAGCCTAATGAAAATAAATATCTTTTTCATGAAAAACAACATCCATAGTCACGTATGATTTTTGAGTGTGAGGATGATAACACCTATATCCTTTTTGAGAAGATGAATACCCAAAAATGCATTTGAGAGCATAGGATTCTAATTTGTTTTGTTGTTCTTTTGGCAAATGAACAAACACAACGTATCTGAATACACGTAGGGGCAAATTTGGTATTGTAGGAGCCAACACAATTTTGTGGAAGACGTTAAATGGTGTTTGAAAATTAAAAACTATTGATGGAACACGGTTGATCAAAAAGACTACAGGGGCAAGTGATTCACCCCAATAAGATGTTGGAGCATTGGCATCAAGTAATGATGCATGTACCACTTTCTAGTAAATGATTGTTCTTTCTTTTTGCAACCCCATTTTTCTGAGGTGTGTACAGGCATGTTATTTTGTGAACAATTTCATGATGCTTGAAATACTCCTACAATTCTGTACTCATGTATTCACCGCCATTATCACTCCGAAGTACCTAAAGGGTAGTTTTATATTATGTACTGACCTGCTTATGGAATATCTCAAATAAAGAACTTACTTTACTTTTAGATTTCATATGACATCCATGTCACTCTTGTACAATCATCAATGAAAGTCACAAATCAACGAGCAATATTTAAAGAAGAAGTAGGAAAAGACCCATATACATCAGAGTGGATTATCATGAACTGAACTGAATATTTATTAAGTGATTGTGAGAAGGAAGTACAATGGCTCTTTGCAAGTTCACAAGTTTCGTAGCGAAAAGCAGATAGCTTTTTTAAATAGCTAAAGGATGCATAACCTAATCGACGATGCCATAACCGAATCTCATCGTCAATTTTTTTCTTAATGTTAAGTCAATTTGCAGGGTCTGATGTAATTGATTCGTGTTCTTCAATGCCAAATTCAAATAGTACAAATTTCTTCGCTTGATACCATAACCAATCGTTTTTCTTGTCTGAATATCCTTAAAGATACACGGAGAATGGGAGGCAATAATGATATAGTTTAAAACATTAGTAATTTTAACGACTAACAATAAATTATTTTTTATTGAAAGGACTACAAGTACAAAATTTAAATTTAAAAAATCTAATAAATGAACAGACTCTTCCCTAATAACAGGGACTTGATTACCATTAGCTTTGGAAATAAAATTTTTGGATGAGGGGCTAAGAGATGTGACCTATCTAGATTTGAATGTTATATGATCTGTAGCACCAGAATCAATTATCCATATATTATTCAAAATAGATGCATAATTTAATGCCTTATCAGGTGTTTTAGTAGTTATAAGCAATCCTGATTTCTTGTTATCATTACCTTGATTGAAACGATGACTTCGAGAATGATTTCACCTGTCCGGATAACCAATTACTTCATAGCACCCTTTATTTGAATGCCCGATTTGTCCGCATATTGAACATGGCGGATACTTTGAATTAGATTGATTCTGTAAGATGTGGTTACAAGCCATTGGGGCTGTGTAATTGAAATTGTAAAATAAAAGCAGATTCGAGAAAAATAGAGGCTGTACTCGTGTGCAAAATGTTAAAAAAAATAGGGAACCAGTTCAAATTGGCTAAGAACTGATCAAATATGAGGTGAATTCGTTAAAAATATATGTAATTAAATGATTTTGGTAAAATCGAGATTATTTTTGGTAAAAAAAAGAGGTTGGATTTGAGATCAGAATGATTAAAAACCCTAGGAACCAGTCTAAGTTGGTCAAGAACCGGTCGAAAAATAACTGAACTGGTTAAAAAAAGTAGTGGTGAACCGGTTCAATTAAACCGGCTGGCTAACGGAAAGTTTAACGTTGTGATTAATGGAAACTTTAACGGCATGGTAACAGCGTGTGGCTGCACATGAAAAAAAATGACGTTAACTTAGCCACATGCACTGTGCGTGAGAGCGCGTGTGAGGTTGGATCAAGGTTTTTTTTTGTGGTCTAGGTCATCCCACTGAGATGATGAAGATGATGTGTTTTTTTTTTGAGATTATTGTCCTGGAAAAAAGGCTGGCAGAGGGTGTAAACTTGTGGATGAATGCAAGGTTTAAATTTCTATAGTGTGGGTTGATTGATGGTTTTGATGCTAGGGCTTTTGGATGAAGGTTGATGATAGTGCAATGGTGGCTAGGGTTTGTAGAGAGGATTTGAAACCATCCTCTCATACCATATTGGAAACAAGAGATAATATGTTTTATTTATGATATTCTGAATTAGTAGACGAGAGCTCTATTTATAGGGTTATGTACAAGGGGAGAATAAGGAAACTTAACAGAATAAGGACACCTAATTAGTTATAATATATTCTAACATATTTGTTTCTACGAAAAGGAGAAAAACACTTAAGTTATTCGTCCTTTTATATATAGTATAGATAATGTGGACCAATTATAATACGAGATGCTTGGTTACAGCATAACGATGCAAAGTTGCATTACAACAAGGTTTTCTTGAAGTACGATGATGCTTTTTGATAAAGCATGACATGTATTTAACTGGTATCGCAACACGTAGCTATATAGGTGTCGCTGTAGATGTAATTATCGAATCTCGTAACTATGATCCTTGTTCATTCAATTGAATCAAATATCATAAATTAATAAGTTCTCTTTATTTCTCTCTTTATATTACACTCACGATCTATTCTGTTAAAATGTGTACTGATTTATTTAATTTTATTTTTTAGGAAAATTTTATTTAATCTGTAAAAATGAACCATTGCAAGAAAATAAAACGATGTACAGTACACTTTGTTTTTGTAGTAATTTTTTTTTTAAGAAAAAGTATGCATACTTTTTCCCAAGCACAAACATGATAAAAAAAATATTTCCCAAATCAAGCATGGATTGCACCATATTTTAAGGTGGTTTTTTTTAGCATAATATTGATGTTTGTACGCATTATGTTATACATTAAGTTCAAAAAAATCCGAACGCATAGTTGTTTCTAGTACAATAATTTAGGGACGCATTGCCAAATTGAGTATGATTATTTTAGATTCGATAACTAGTTGTCAGAATAATATATTAGATTTGGCAACTCGTAGCTGAATTAGTTTACCAAATTCGTCACTTTGCGTCAAGTAAAGAAAAAGAACTACACATATGAACCCTTCTTCTATATATGATTTTGAATAATGAGAAACAAAACAACGAAAATATATGTGAAAAAAAACATTAATGTTTTACAAACTGCTGATTGTTTTTTACTATAGGACTTCACAAGCAACGTTTCAAGTTTCTGGGTTCCATACTCGTCCATCACAACTGCCGAGTTGTGGGGGAATGTCAGACCACATTAATTTTGCACATCTGTTCCTTGCAATCTTAGTCCGTAATTGTTATAATTAGTTCCTGTAATTATGGTCATAATCGTGGTCCGCAATCTTGGACAGAATCATATGTTGACTTAATCATGATTTGATACAATTTCATTCTCTTTATAAAGAGTCTTAAAACATGTTGTAATGCATGTAAATGTTTAATTTTGCGTTCTACTTTTCAGTTTATGTAATGGTGTGAGTGGGAGAGAGAGAGGCAGAAAGTGAAATATTAGATTTTATTTTGTTGAAAAGCTTGTTGTTTTAAGAATTTTATTATACTTTTATGACGGTTTTAAGTATATGAGTATATGACTGTTTTAAATTATTTTTGTGGTATGAATAAAATTTCTTTTCCTATATATGTATATATGTATATATATACCCCCCCCCCCCCCCCCCCCCTTTCTGGGGCGGACCAGAGCCCTTCGGGCCAAGTCCAGTTTTGCCCTGCACCTAACCCCAAACTCAATAGCTTGTGCAAGGCCCAAAATAATAGAATCCAATTTACAAAAGCCACTGAATATGCCACATTCCTGAAATTATCGAACCATTGTCTTCCCGTAAAACGCAACCCAACCCAACCCAACCCTAACTTTATAGGGTAGGATTCTGTATGGTAACCATACCTATATTCTGTATACCATATCAAACTTTCGGTACACCAAAATTGATTATTACTACCATTTCAAAATAATTGGTATTGTAAATTGCTGAATTAATTGCCTCACTTGAATGGTTAATCTTAAAGAAGTATTAAGCAGCAACAAAAGAATGTGGAGATAAAATTAATTTAAACACTAATGGTTCGTTTGATAATAACATTAAAAGAAAAATAAAAATAATAGATTTTTGTGAGAAGTTGGAAAATAAGTTGACGCATGTGGTGAGATATCTTCTTACTTTCTAACTTTTTCCATAAAAAAATTTTCTTTGGTGGTTAAGGAAGGAAAAATTCCCACAAAAAATAATGAAGAATGTATAACATCTACTCATACAAATGAGCATAAGATGGAGTCATCACATACCTCAACTTATTTTCTAACTTTTTACACAAATTACGTGTTTTTCTTATTATTTTTCATGTTTTTATCAAACGGAGTTTAATGGTCCGTTTGATAATAATATAGAAAATGATAACAAAAATAGTTGATTTTTGTGATAAGTTGGAAAATAAATTGAGGCACATGGTGAGATATAATCTTATCTTTTGACTTTTCCCATTAAATTTTTTCTTTGGGAGTTAAGAAGTAAAAGTTTTTTCACTAAAAATAAGGGTTATTTTAAATGCACCCATCGAATTGTGCTTCTTACATATCCAACTTTGAGAGAACTTTCTTCTCACCCCATTGATTTTTTAAAAAAACTTCTTTAGACTTGTCCCGTAAGTGGGGTGAGTTTATTAAAACCAATATTTCTATAATAGATGAATATATGGCGACGATTAATTATTTAATACTAATATAAAAAAAATTAATTAATAATGAAAAACCCATCCGATTGTACATTGAATTATCATGGAAATGAATTCCAAGCAATTCAAATGCCTAAAATTCAATTCCACAAAAAAATGTCATTCTAGCTGGCTATCTGCACTACTTGGAAAACAAATTACGTGGGGAGTAATGAGAATTGATTTTTAATCTTTTCATTAGAAAAATGGTCATTTGAGGTGGACAACGCTGTCAGAGATTCCAATGGTTGTGTAAATGTTTGGCACTAGATTATAGTTGGTATCAAACCTCAACAATAGTGTCCAAAATCAAGAAATTCATTAAAAACAAAAACAGAAAATTAGTGCCAACTGCTACCCCCATGCTTTTTTTAGTGCGAACTACAAACTGGATTGCAAATTATTGATAACTCCTTCATTAATGCTAGATAATTCTTGTTTTGTAATTTTGTGTCGAGGCGGAATAGATACTCAAACACATAATGACTAATTTACCTTTTGGAGGTTATTTTTTTGTAACTCAAAATTGGTGTTGTCTATGGAAATTAATTACTAATAATCAAGTCCAAGCCATTATGCAGCCAGTTCATTCAATTCCTTTAAGGTTGTAACTCATAGACATGATTTATGCTTAATTCAAATATATGGTGCTTTATCATATTTCTGTATTTCTATACACTCGAGTTAATTGTTTATATGGGGAAGGCTTGTGCTTTTTGGTTTTGTGCCTAATTTGGAAAATGATTTTAATTATTAAATTTTATTAATAAAAAATTACGTGATGCACCCAATGCTTCCATGAGGAATAAAAACATAATATATAGACAGGTAAATTCATTTAGCATATTTTATAATGATCAATCACTCCAGAGAAACACATTAGGATAATTATATAAACATTTCATATCTTTTGAATATAATTTTGAGTAGCAAATGCAAGATTTTCATAATTTAAACATATATGATTTTTTGTACAAATTACTATAATAATGATGTTGTTTTACCACCATCCAATTAAGATTGATTATATAACACTGTGATTTAATTAAGTTGGACGATTCAATATACAAATAATATATATAACACTAGGATTACATTATTTTAGTATTAAATAATTTACAAAATTTAATGTAGTGCTATATTTTAGATATAATTGTCATAATTGCATTATTAAATATGATTTGAATATATATATATATATATATATAATCAATTAAATCACATTATTAACAGTGATTTAATGATGTAATTAATGTCGGAATAATGTCTTTCAGATTATAAGATAATTTCAAGGATTTTGAAAACTGATAAATAATATATTTATAAAGGGCAAAGATCTCATATTGAATTGCAACATTTTTGACTTGGCAGGCTAATTAATTAGTGATGTAGCTATCTCTAATTTGCAAAAATACTTGGAGTTTACACAACAAATTAGGGAGCAAAAGGAGTTGAAACTAAAGATCCCGGAATTGGATTCTCAAACATAAAATTAATTAATTAAAATTTGTAAGCTAATACCAAATTCATGAAAATTAACTAAGTGGTTTGGGATGAGAAAACTTCTAGAAATAGAGTAGAGGCAAAGAAAGGGGCTGGAGAGTATTAAATTAAAAAAAGAGCGAAGAAAATAAGGTTCAAAGATAAGAAAGAATCATAGTAGAACAATAAAATAAACGATTTTGGGCGGCAACATCATCAAATTTTGATGGGGTGAGTTTACATCTCAATTAAATTATTTTAAGTAGAAATTTAAAGTGAAATTAGAAGCACAATTTAATAGCTAGGTGCATTAAAATCACTCTTTTTTTTCTTGACAAAATTACACATTCTAGTTAAACTCATCCAATTTGTCAACCTAATTAGCTTCACCAATTAAAAGCCACGTCACCCACAAATAAAAAAAAGCAATGATTTTCTCATGCAAGACATGCGAAACTTTTAGGTTACTTCAGTAAAACTACTGTCCGAATGAATGTTTTAAATGGATGTCAAAACTTAATGTCGTGCCGGGACACTTTGTGATATAATAATAATAATAATAATAATAATAATAATAATAATAATAATAATAATAATAATAATAATAATAGTAATAGTAATAGTAATAGTAATAGTAATAGTAATAGTAATAATAATAATAAGAAGAAGAAGAAGAATTAAGAAGGGTAGGTAACTGCGTCAAGACATGTTAGCGAATGTCCTCACTAATTAATTTTATAAAGAAGGTTTGTAAAAACACCATTAAATCATTAGTCTAACAACATTTGTTTAAGCATCATACTAGCTTAATTTTTAAATTTAAAAGGTCACCAAATAACACCCTCATAATAAACATAGTCTCCTGTTAAAAAAATAGCGTTGATAACTAATTTATGGAATTATTCCTCTCACACCATTAAAAGAATATTTTTTTCTCACCTCACTCATGTTTTTTAAAAAATTTCAATTTGCCCCACTGGCGGGGTGAGCATACTGAATGCATTATAAGGACGTTAGTTTCTGCCGTTGCTAAAACAAAAATATGAAAATTAGTTTTCTTCTCAAAATTCAACCCACCCCATTTATTTTATATTAGCCAATGACATACCACCTATTTTTTATACATTAAACAATAAAACCTTTTTTTTCATTGTATATCCATGAAATTTATCATTGACTTGAGAATTTTTTTTTATGAACTCCATCATGGTTCATTGACAATTGAAATCTCCCCCTAACCCTTCAAATGTATCTCTTATTCTTATTCAGCAAAGGTACTTCACTTTTCGTATTTTACTAATCATCAGAAAATTATGCAGCATTTCTTATTTTACTAGTGACACAATTAAATTTGAGCGACATTATAAAAATAATAAGACTTATATATTGTATAAATAAATATCAAATAAATTCATAATAATTTACTTTTTGCTTTGAAAGTAATTCATAAAAACATCTCTTAAATTTATTTTAGGCAAAAAATCCTATTTTATTTTGTATCGTATATGTCATTAAGTAAAATTATATTCAAAACATCTATCCATTGTATTTCAATCCTTAATACTAAATCAAATTAATATATAATTAATGCAATGATCAATTTGGTAATCTTTATTCAATTCACAAAAAGATGCAATCAATTAAATAATATTTTAAATCCATAAATCTAGAAATTATTGTAAAAATAACCTTAAGTTATATCCCGAGTATTGTTTCTTTCAATTGGAGTTGTAATATATATATATATGTGTGTGTGTGTGTGTATAAAGAACCATGCAATTTTTCTATTGTTAAAATAGAAAAGGAGAAACAAACGTTAGTTTTGATTGCATGTAGTTTCTTTAACTTTTGCTACTGGGGATAACGCAAAACCGTCATATTAATTTTTCCCATGGTGGAGGGTGTACTAAGAAGAAAAAAAAATAGTGGGGTGAGTATTAAGATACAATTAGGGTAAACTTATATATTTTTAGGGGAAACAAATAGAATACTAAGTGGGGTGAAAAAAATAAATTAGTAGGTGCATTTAAGAAAACTCAAAAATAACGGGCCACAATATTTTGTTAAAAGAGAAATGGTGGTGAGATGAAATTATTTTACGCTATTTTTTAAGTTCATTTAATTTGGACTTTGACTTTTATATAGATGAGAAAAGAATAATAATGTGAGTATCTTTAAGAATAACCAAAAATAATAAATGATGGGAGACATATAAAATTGAGTATGAGATGAATAAACAAAAATAATGAAGGATTGATGGTATATACTCATAAAAATAAGTATGACATGAAGCATATGTTATGATATGCCTTAACTTATTTTGTAACTTATCACATAATCAAATGTTTTTCTTTTCATTTTTCATATTGTTATCAAATGGAGCCTAATAACTCAAACCAAAAACATGAAACATTTCCTGCGTTTTTCAGATTGACATTCGTTGATCTATGATTTGCACCCCCTCTAAACCCATTAGTATAATTTTTCAACAAAATTTCCACGTGGAACTTCATTTTTCCAATTCTTTCATTCCATTTTTTCATTTCAAATAGTTTACTTTGGGTGATAATTTCTCATTCACCCCATAATTATTTTGAGCAAAAAATATACAATTTTGATATACTCACGGAGGAGAACATGAATCTATAATAATATTTCACAATTGAGTGTGAGATCTAACTCAAAATTACTCTCAAAATGGCTCGAAAAAATATTTTCATACCCATTTTTTCAAACAATTAGTCCTACTTTTTAATATTAAATATATTTCTTAATTAATTGCTTAATATTAATGCAATTAAGTAAGAAATATACTCCACATCGGGTATATTTGAGATTTTGAGTTTTATGAAGTATTACTATTAATGCTATTATGTATGCGTTGAAATTTTATGACTTTAAATATGTTTTTGTATATTTTGAATTTCGCCCCCTTTGATTAAATTCCTTACTCTGCCACTGCTGATGGTAACGAAATTCATTACTAGTATTCATGGACAGACCAGGATTTTTTGATGGGGCAGGTTAAATTAAAATAAAATTTTATAATAGCTTTTTTTTTCCTTACAAAAAGTTGGCTTGTTTTAGTTTAACCGTAGAAATTCTTCTCACGTTATTAAAAAATTAAATAGTGAAATTTTTTGCTTACTAGTTGATAAAATTATTATTTTAGAAAAAAAATTATTACAACAAAATGCATATATTTAATTTTTTACCCATCCAAAGTGTCATATCGAAAGTTGGTTATAGCCACAACTTGTGACAGTAAGTCTGGGCGTACGCATAGTTCTGCCCCTGCTGATGTACGTTGTACCAAACACTATTTGCCATTTTTTAGTACAAAATTAGTATGGTTTGTTGAATTCTTAATTTAATGTTGGGCTTATATGTAAAATAATTATATATTGTGAACTGTTGAATGGTTAAGCCTACTTTAAAAGTGATCAAATAAGGTTTAAGTTATTTGAGCTTAAATGTATTTAATAGAGTGTGTGCCTTTACTTAAGAGTAATTCTACTTTTATGATGGGCTAAAAATAGAAATATTAAATAGATAGTAGGGTTTACTATCTATATATATATATTGTGGTTATGGTTCTCAAATTACACGTACGTATTTTGTCCCTGTTAAGCCCCATTATCACAAAGACCATAGAGAAGGAACAAAATATTCTCTAAAGAAATACGTGTTGATCTGGAAGGCCAACCACTCGGCTACAAACACATGCTATGGATTCAGGGACGCTTCCGCATATTAATTTATTAATTCTTGGTGATACGCCATGAAAGATTTTAGGGTTTATGGTTGCTTAAAACCAACTAGATCTAACATGGTTTGGTAATTTGGTATAAATTCTCACTCCAACCTGCCCTTGTCTGGATTCTGGATGAGGAGTTGCAGCACAATTAGCTTTAATCCACTCGGGGTCGGGGAGAGCACAAATCCGCGATCACAGTTGAGATAGAACGGACCGGTGATTGGAAACGGGAACATGAACTAAATTAAAAGCGTTAATATAACCCAGTGCTCGAGTGGGGAAACATTTAATCCATCTTCTTGTATATATTCTTTTATTTAGCTAAACAGTCCAAAAATTAAAGATTTAGTTCTGAAATGCCTAAAAAATTAATTGGTTATATAAATTCAAAGTTATTTTTGTACCAACGTCGATTTTTTTAAACCGTGTTAAGTAGAAATAATGTACTTAATGTTTTTAGTGTTTATATGTAACTTATATTCAGTATTATATCCTAGTGCTATTATAGAAATTGTGACAGAATGATCTATTTATCTAGAGATCTTGTGTTCGATTTGTTCTTAGATATAAACACTCTTGGGCGAGTGGCTGCCACTCCCACCACAAGCGGGAATTAGTCCCACATCCAATGTGGTGTATGGACATCTCATGATTTTATTTCATTTTAAATAATTATAATTTCATGTGAGCCACTTAAGGGTGTTCAAACTTTTGAAAATTTTGAAATCCGATCCAATTTTTTCTGAATTTGATATGGCATATAGCATTTATGATTTATGAAATTTCTAGTTTCCGACTTTTCCAAAGAAAATTGGAATGGAATTGGAAACTATATTCAAATTTTTGAAATTCCGAAAATACATTATTTGGTGTATAATATTTATATTATTTCTAAATTTAGTGATGATATATTTATATAATGTTTGTAATTTTGTGTTATATCTTTTAAGTATCCTTTCAATCCATCTCAACTTAAGGTAACGCTTGAATTCTTAGTACTTTCTAATAAAAAAATAATAATAATTTCAACTTAGGACAATTATGCAACTTATTTTTTTAATACGCTGGTTAAACTCAGATTTTTAATAATAATGTATGAAAGAATAAATACTAATATCTAGTACGTGTTTTGTTGTATTAATTAACTTCTAATAATGATACAAGCATGTTGTTTATGTTGTTTTATGGTGATGGGTTCTTGCAATATGGTTCATTAGAAAAAAAAAATCACAATCATCAGCTATTTTTTCGAATAATGTTAAAGTTACATTAAAATTTTAAGAAATTCTGAATTTTTTATTTGAATTTTTGGAATTGAAATTGGAAAGGTATTTAGAAATCCAAAATTTTTGATTTTTTTTTAAATAAGGGTATTCCGATCCATTCCATCCGATGAACACTGTAGAGTCAAAAGTGTATTAGTGTCCAAGCCTCATCCCATTCCCTTCCTTTCAAATGAAAATAGCCATGCATGCCCAATAATTTTACTGACTTCCTGGATGGGAGGGTTATTTTAAGGAATTTTCTTCTCCTAAAAAAAAAAGAAACAATTTATTTAAAATGAAAACCCGGTAGAAATTGAACTTCCTAAAAGAAAGGAAATCAAGAAAAAAAAAACAATATATTTAAAACTAAAACCTAGTACTGGTAGAAATAGGACGCATGTAAATTTCATTATTACCTTGTACAAATCGAAAGTAAAAACAGAATCAATCTACATCGTTTGTATTGTACGGGTATATTATCAATAAGCCATGTACCGTGTGTTCTTTTTTTTTGGTGGATACAAGGAAACAAAACAACAAACCTAACAGCCAAACAACACACAGAGAGGCTAGTACCCCCTGGGGTAGGCCACTCCGACTAAGTCTGCCATTAAGCTCTCCGCAACTTCATCCGGGGGGATAAGGATCCTAACATGCTGTTCACGCTGGGTAGCTCCCAGCTTTGCCATGCCATCAGCACACCGATTCGCTTCCCGCAAAACATGCCATACTCTGGCCTTGACTTGTCTTTTTAGGCTCCTGCAATCTTCAATAATGTTACGCTTAGGGTGGTTCTCGACATTCTCGTTGCTGTTTATGATGTCCACTCCGGTCTTTGAGCCGCTTTCAATTTCAACGCCTTCCCATCCTCTTTCTTTTGCCAACTTCAGGCCTTGTCTCAGGCCCCATAATTCTGCTCCGAGCACAGTAGCCCCAACGCGGCCACAAAAATCCTCAATCCAACGTCCCTCATCAGTATGTGCCAACCTGCCATAGCTAGCATAGCATGAATTTTTCTGTTTGCTCCCATCCGTATTTATCTTGATCAAACCTGCATTTGGGAAATTCCAATGAATAAGGTTTTCGTAAGTGTTACTATCACATTTTGTCTTGCTATGAAAGGCTTCAAACGTCTCTCTTGCCATTTTGAAGCTTTTCATAGCAATAGAGTTTGAAGGAGAATCTTTAGTGCGAAAAACATTTTCATTTCTATTTATCCATAGACACCAAATGGTCAAAGCAAATAAAGTATTCCAAGGCACAGAGACTCCCTGATGTATAGCTTCAAACTTGAGGTTTGCGTCCAGCCAGCTTTTGATAGTTATGCTTCCTTCTTCAACTGTGTTGTTCATACCGAGGATGTTCCACACCTCCTTGGCCTTCCTACACTCTTTGAATATGTGTATACTACTTTCGCTATGGCCACACATTTTGCACCTTGAGTCATTTGATATACCTCTCGTAACACAGTTTTCTCCGGACAGAATTTTATCGTGCCTCAAAGTCCAGATGAAACAGGTAATTTTGTACGGAATTTTCAGTTTCCATAACCAAGCCCAATCATCATCATTCGTATCAGGACTATCTCTTCCCAGAAGAAAGTTATAATAGCAGGATTTGATAGAAAATTTTCCTGATCCTTTCCCAAGCCAGCACGGCTTGTAGATTTCCTCATGTAGGTCTATAGGGACTAACTCTGTAATTTTTCCCTTATCCCAGTCCCCCCTGTCATCGATGAGAGTGTTAACATTTTTCTCCTCCGTACAGGCTCTGCCATTACAGCCTCTTCCATTGAAGCTTTTAAAACCACACCACCAGTCATCCCATATAAACACATCCTTACCATTGCCAATGTTCCATCTGGTTCCTTCATGCAGAATATTTTTGGTTTTAAGAACACCCTTCCACACATGGGATATTCTCTTACCAATTTTCCAATCTTTTGGGTTCCGTGCAATTTTGTATTTTTTCCTCAGCACCCTAGCCCAAAGGCTCTGGCTCTCCGAGGTAAGGTTCCACCCCACTTTGGCTAGGGTAGCAAGGTTATTCACCCTGCATTCCCGTAGCCCCAAACCCCCGTATTTTTTGGGTTTACAAACGTTTTTCCATTTAACAAGATGGACTTTCTTTTTTTCCTCCGTATCTCCCCAGAGGAAATTTCTGTTCAGCCTATTAACCTCTTCACATATAGAAATAGGGAGGAGAGATGTGTTCATGTTGTAATTCGGAAATGTGGAGCTCACTGATTGTATAAACGTGGCCCTTCCCCCAAAGGTTAGGCTTCTAGCTTTCTAACCAGCCAGTTTCTTTTGCACCTTATCCACAATGAATTTGAAACTGTCCTTTCTAACCTTACCATGAATGATAGGATTTCCAAGGTATAACCCTAGGTCCTTTGTCATGATCATACCACTCATTGCTTTAAAAACGTTAACGTCCCTCCCCGGGACATTTGGAGAAGCATACAGTTTTGATTTATTAAAATTTATTTTGAGACCAGAAACGTTGCAAAATTCAGCAAGAGTGTCCAAAACCACCCTACAATTGTTCTCAGTGGCTTTACAAAATAGCATTAAATCGTCCGCAAAAAATAAATGAGATATGGCAAGACCATTCTTGGAAGCTTTGATGCCCATCCAAGTTTAATCATTAACTGCCTTATTAATAATGTTGGACAAGTACTCAATACACAAAACAAAAATGTAGGGCGACATGGGGTCTCATTGCCTTAAACCTCTGCCCGTCTTAATCGGTTGCAAAGGCTCACCATTCCATAGAATCGAGGTTTTACCTCCCGTAATGCAGCTCATGATGAGTTTTATCCAATTATGGTCAAATCCAAATTTTTTTTAAGACCCTAGCAATGAAATCCCATGAAAGTTTATCATAAGCCTTTTCGAGATCAATTTTGAAAATGAGACCTCCACATTTGCTTTTCTTCCCTTCCAAAGTATGAACAATTTCTTGGGATATTATGATATTATCAGAAGTTTGTCTGCCCGGGAAGAAGCTAGCCTGGGTAGGACCAATCATTTTATTTAAAAGAGGCCTGATTCTGTTCACAATAACCTCAGTGACAATTTTATAGGAAACGTTGCACAGAGTAATCGGCCTGAATTGATTTATACTCTCCAGGTTTTCAATTTTCGGAATGAGAGTTATATAGAAATTATTCAATTCACTCGGGAACTCCCAATTTTGAAAGCAGTTTCTAACAAAATCACCAACAGATTGTCCTATTTTTTTCCAATAAAATTGGTAGAATTTTGGTTGAAAACCATCCGGCCCCGGGGCCTTGTAGGGCTGCATGCTAAACACAGCTTTCTCCACTTTGACATAGGAGATAGGAACTCTTAACATGTTCCTGTCTCTATCAGTTAAGTAAGGGGATGGGGACAATCCTCAATATCCAAATGCTGACTTGTGGGAGCCGCAAATAAACTATTAAAGTTATTGGAGATATGATCTTTTATACGCTCTGTGTTATCACACCAGTCCCCATCGATGATGATTCTATCAATTCTATTTCTCTTACGTCTAATGATGGTAGATAAATGGAAGTACCTAGTATTTCTATCCCCTTGGACGATCCAATTGGCTCTAGATTTTTGAAACCATAATAATTCCTCTTGCCTTAAAATAATAGCCAGGTCCTGTTTTAAATTCCTTTCTAATTGGTCCAGGCTGTGTGAGAAATGAATCTCTTGTGCCATTTGTATACCCCTCAGCCTAGCTTTGATTCTCTTCTTGTTTTGGAAAATATTACCAAAGATGTTTTTGTTCCAAATTAAAACACTTTTAGTATACCGGCTCAAGTTCTCAGTAAGAGAACGATTATTTTTCCAGCTGTTTTCAATAACAGAATCAAAGTTGGGGTGAGTGAACCAACTAGCTAGGAACCTAAACGGACGGGCTCTATGATTTATAATAGTATTGAGATTACCTTCAGTGTTGACGATCATCGGGCAGTGGTCAGAGGAAGTGCGTGGTAGATTTGAAACAGAGGCTTCCGAAAAGAGAATACGCCATCCCTCATTCGCCAAAGCCCTATCTAGGCGAACCAGTGTGTTAGCTCGCCCCCCTCTATTATTTGTCCAAGTTAGACAAGGACCGTTGCAGCCAAGATCGATGAGGTTGCATCTATTGATGTTCGTCACAAATTTGTGCGTTCGACTGTTCTCTGATGTTTCTCCAAAGCTCCGTTTTTCACTGCTGTCAGCATGATCATTGAAGTCCCCAGCAACCAGCCAAGGAACATTATAGAACTCAGCCACCACCGCAAGGTTACTCCATAGTTTGTCTCTCAGGCGGTGGTTTGGGCTAGCATAGACCGCAGTTAAGAACCATTCCTCATAATTGCTTTTGGTGACCATAGCATGAATGCACTGATTAGAGGTGTGGTATGGCTTGATGCTCACGTTGGCCGAATTCCAAACCATCCATATACCACCCACTCTGCCTACTGGGTCCACTGTGATAGAGTCTAAGAAATTATACTGGCGAAATGTCTCCTCCACCTGGTAGAAACACACTTTAGTTTCGAGTAAAACAATCACATCAAAGCAGTGATCCCTGTGCATATCTTTTAACATGTTCCTAAATTTTCATTGCCGGCTCCGCGGCAATTCCAGAAAAGTATCTTCATGGAAGAAATATGAGGAAGAAGTGGGAGCCTCTCGTTAAACGGCCACGCTGTTATCAGCTTCACCCGTTGTTGCGTCTCCAGCGTCGATGTTGTCGCTGCCATTTGAAGTGCATGAGCCTTTGGTCCTTCGTCTCGAAACTGTTCCGGTTCGAGATTGAGACGAACCTGACTGATTGTCTAGTGTACCTCCACTAGTTGGAGTTCCTCTTCGATTGCTTCTAGTGAGAGCCACACTGCGTTCTTCCTCAGAGCATGAATAATTATTTCTGCCATTAGGTGGATCCGGTGGCCTGGTAGTAGTTGATATTTGGTGGTGGTTTGAGTATAGGGTGGGGTTTGTATCAAGAGACGGAATGACAGATAAAGACTTGGAGTGATCTAGTGTGAAGTTACCTTGGTTAACATGCTCCTGGTAGGAGTTCTCTTTCCCAGTTTGGAATCTCGAGGTGTCCCGTTGTTGCACATCTTCTCTGTCAACACTAATTTCGCTACTTTCCCTTGCGTGAGTAAGTTGCTGACTGCTTCCCTCTTCCCTATGTGCACTGCTGAGTACCTTTTTCATATTCAAAAGGTTGGTCTCGGTGTAAGAGGTGCTTGGTTTGGAACTAGGATTTGACATTGTGGTTGCATTTGGACTAACTACAGGGCTTTGTTCCCCTTCCTTAGTTGCACCCCCTAATTTTCTCTTTCCTTTATCTGACATTATATCAGAAACTTCGTTATTTAACATGTTGAATCTATTAATGTAAGATTTATTTCGTTGTGACTCATTCTTCCTAAGGGCCGTGTTGTGAGTTCTCCTTTTGTTTTTGGATTGGGCTAACATCCAAGGCCCGAAAGTACTCGGGTCAGCAAGTTCATCTTGGGTTCTGATCTCCCTATTGGCACTTCCACTGTTACTACCCAACTGGTTTTCCACGCTGGCCTCAACGGTCACATTGCTCATCCTCGTCCCCTGCTGGTTATTCGCCGATGGTACACCAGAGATTTTAGGCTCACGGCACAACTCGCTTCGATGTCCAACTTTCCCACACGAGAAACACAGGTAGTGCAGAAATTCATACTCCACTCGATACTTTTTCCCGGCGAGAACATACGCTGGAATCAAAGGTTTAGAGAGATCCACTTCCACACAAACACGTGCAAATTTACCTCTAGTAGATGTAGCTGTGTTGTAATCGGTTTTAATGGGTTTTCCCAGCCTCTTCGCTATTTGGAACAGCGGTTTTTCCCCATAATATTCGATAGGTAGTTCCGGCAACCTTAGCCACACCATGGTCGTGATTTTTTTTGCCTCCGATGGTTTGAAGTTTGGCTCCCATTTACGGACAGTGAGATAGTGGTTCTGAATAATCCATGGTCCCTCGGACATAACCCTTCTGTAGTCATGTTTAATGTTGAATTTCAGAAAGAAGTATCCTAGGTCCAGGTCCACCATCTCAAAGTCGCCTTGTAGACCCCACAGTCTCTTTATACGAGTCTCTAGAGCTTTAAACCCAATTGATTTCCCAAGCAGTTTAATAATGAGGCAGTCCCTCCATTGACTATGTATCTTGTTCACTAACTGCGTTGGTAACTTTATAATAGGTAGCAAAGGGTCTTCATCTATTGGACCCACGTTTAAGTCCAGGTTCTGACTATCTGGCAGGTGTTCATCCTCGTCTTCAGACCAAGTTTCCACCTTGTCCCCAAAGAAAATGTCCCTTGGTAATGTTCCATCAACAGCTTCTCTATAGGACATTGGTTTATGGATGTTCCCTTCATTGATCTTATTTTCTTCCCCAGTGGGGAGTTCAGACTCCACCATAGGATCATCCTTATCCCTCATTTCCTCAACGCCCCCAGGGGGTTGCGACTGGATATCAAATATAACAGTTTCTTCTCCAGTAAGCATTTGCGAGTCCATGCAACTGTCATTTGTATCATGAGCACTTTTTACTTTCTTGTTGCTTCGTATAAGATGATCTTTCTCTTCCATTCGGATTTGGAGGCCCTATATATATATATATATTTCCGAATCTTTGCTTGCTAGAAATTATATCGAAGAAGGAATCAAAAATGGTATTGAATTTTATTATGCTAATCATGATCAACTAATACATTTGGGCTTTGTTTGATTCAAGTATTAGGATCAGTGGGATTAATAATACCAGTATTAATAGTATTGGACTATTAATCTTGTTATTAATTTAATGCCAATACCTTGTTTGATTCCTGCGGTATTAATACTGGGATATCTCATATATACGAGATTATATTTTGGACTAACAAAATAAAAAAAGGAAAAAAAATTTAAAGATTTTTTTTTTAATTTTTTTTTAAAATAAATTAAAATAATAATAATATAGTAGTAGTAGTTGCATTTTTGAAAATATATGGTTCATTTTTCTCAATCCTGAATAAACAATACCACTTCTCCCCTGGTATTAAATTATACCACAAATAGTAGTATTAAGTTAGTACCGGTATTAGTAATACCAACACATTTGTGCGAATCAAACAAGGTATTATAAAAAAAGTGGTATTAATAATCCCATCTCACTTTTTAATATCCGAATCAAACGAGGCCCAATTGATGAATAAGGTTATCTTGTCATCGCCTCCTTCCTGCAGCAATTGTGTTGCTTTGGCTATTTGTGGGCAGTTATTTAGACTATCATATTGCAAGTGTAACGATAAGGATAAGGTTTGGACACCTCTTAATATATATAGATTCAGTGCTGGATGTTATATTCCACAAGCCTAAATTATACGCTTTGAACTACACGGGAAGACTAATAGTCTTTGACTATATTACTCCTAATCCTAAACCCTTAGGCCTCGTTTGTTTCACGGATTCAAGGACTGAGGAAAGGAAAGTCCTTCATTTCCTTTGTTTGGTAAGCACAAATTCTGGAAACACTTTTTCCGATAGAAGGGAAAGTAGGGGGTAAAACCATTCCTCTCAAAACACATGGGATTGATTTTCCCATGTGATTTCCAAGCATTAATTACAAAAAATTTAGACAATAATACCATTACCTACATACTTTCCATGTTTTACCAAACACAAGAAAGGAAATTTGACCGGAAATTTAGTTTCCCACTTTCATGGAAAAGACAAGGGAATTGATTTCCCTTCCATGAACCAAACGAGGCCTAATGGCAAAGGCACCTCCTGATTCATTCCTTACTCCATCGTACTTTGTGGAATCTTCTGATGGGGACTTGCTCATGGTTTCTCGAGATGTGGATTATAATCACGGGCATTTCAGCAGGATCGTTTGAACCTGTCAATTTGGTGTATGTAAGCTTAACTTGAGCAATTCGAGTTGGGTTGAGGACTAGAGGTAAAAAATATAGGGGACATATATACTCTTTTTGGGTTGAACTCATCCGTGGCATTTTCATCCCGTGAGTTCTCTATCTCTAGATTTAAAGGAAATTGTATTTATTCTCCCGATAGTCCTGGTAATTATTTGGATAGCAAATAATTTACACAAAAAGATTCAGATATATGCATATTCAACTTGGATGACGGGAGTGTTGAGTCATTGCTAGATTTCAAATGCGAACTTAGATTTAATTTTTTGGCCTCTACCAATTTGGATAACCTATATTTGGCTTTACTGAATTTGTTAAAACTCTTTTTGGGTTGAGTAATACTCAAAATCAGCTAAGGTACCATCTTTTGT
The DNA here is from genome assembly GCA_021464415.1 of Lonicera japonica. Taxonomy (NCBI): domain Eukaryota; kingdom Viridiplantae; phylum Streptophyta; class Magnoliopsida; order Dipsacales; family Caprifoliaceae; genus Lonicera; species Lonicera japonica. Next base: position 53,935,150 of record CM038464.1, on the reverse strand, counting down.
TCAAATGGTAGAGAAGGGCAAGAGGGAAATGCAAAAATAGGCTAAAAGGGAAAAAGAGAGAAAGCATTGAATGAGTATTGTTTTTTGTTATTTCTATAAGTGTGCTAAAATTGACGAAAGGTGTAATTTTGAGCTTTGAGGCAAGTTAATTTGATAGTAATATGGAAAATGATAGCAAAATCAAATGATTGAAGACAAAAAATATAAATTGAGGGCTGCGACGAGATTTTCACCATTTCATTCTCATTTTTACAAGTAGATAACCTTTTTATTTGTTGCGGAAAATTTTATTTCCCCACTATCTAAAGAAATTTGTTTCATGAAAAAAAGTAAGAGAATATCTCACCGCATCACTTAACTTATTTTCTAACTTCTCAGTTCTCACATAGATACGTAGTTTTTTCTACCATTTTCCATCTTGTTGGCAAATGAAGTCGAATAATTGTACACTTTTGTAAATAAGAGACTCCAGCATTGTATATTCTTATAATTCTTCCCAATGAGCACCGGGGCAAAATCCAGATCTTAAATGGGGTGATGGTTTGTTCACCACAAATTATATACATTTTTATTGACAGAAAGTTTCTTTATGACATTATTCACGGAAAAATAAAAAGGTCATTGGTGTTAGAATATACTGTATATATTATGTTTCCTATTCCTAATCTACTTTCCATATTGTATTGATTGTGTTCCCATTGTAGTTTCCTAAATTGTATCCTAGATTAGAGTTTGTCTCTAGTATATATATTCTCTCTATTGTACATTCTTTATCAATTAAGAAATACAATTCTTTTATTCTTCCTCTTCAATCTCTTTCGTTTCTATTTCGTAACATGGTATCAGAGCAATTCATCCTCCTCTAGAACCAATCTTTCACCTAATTTTCAATCAAATCCAAATCAAAAACCCTAGCATCATCAACCCAAGCAACCAACCAATCAAAAAAAATCTTAGCTTCATCCAACTGTCGATCCACTGTTCAAAGCCATACAGAACCTCGGTTAACCCAAAAATTATACCAAAAGCTTCGTCCTTTCAATACGAACCAAACCTCGTTTAAAACACCCAATTCGGACACCTAACGCGCTCTCACGTGCCTCGGCAAGATCCCCCAGTCGCGCCACCCAGATCCACGCGCACCTTCCTTTTCTTGATCAATCGTCACCTCGATACAGAGCCCTAAACCACCCATATAATATACCAAAATCTTTGTCTCTTCAATACGAACCAAACTCCGTCGAAATCACCCCGATCGGAGTTGGCACGCTCCGACACGCGCCTCTGGAACATCTCCCAGTCGCGCAGCCCAGATCCACGCGCCACTGCCCTAAAAACCCTAAACCGGTTTTTTACTCCCTTGACCGGTTCACCTATCTATAACCCGTTTTTTTTCACTCTAAGACCGGTTCCCCACTAAATCAACTGCTCCGGATCCGTTTCTGGCCTCAGATTTCTCAGAATCAGATTATTTTTTGCAGCTACTGTGTTATCCTACATGTTTCTCAATGGAAAAGCATGAGTTTTCGCGTCCGATTTCTGTCGTTCTCAATGGCACCAATTATGTTCAATGGTCCCAAGCCATGACTAGTTTCCTAAAGTCTCGTAAGTGCTGGAGAATTATTACTGGAGAAGTTGTTAAGCCAATCAAGAAAACCGATGAAACTGACGATAAATTTAATGATCGCCTTGATGATTGGGAAAGCAAAAATGGTGATATCATCACATGGGTTCGAAATACCTCTATCTCTCGTATAGGGCAGCAGACTGGTCTCTCACTTACCACCTTGAGTTTGAGGGGGGGTGTTAGAATATACTGTATATATTATGTTTCCTATTCCTAATCTACTTTTCATATTGTATTGATTGTGTTCCCATTGTAGTTTCCTAAATTGTATCCTAGATTAGAGTTTGTCTCTAGTATATATATTCTCTTATTGTACATTCTTTATCAATTAAGAAATACAATTCTTTTATTCTTCCCCTTCAATCTCTTTCGTTTCTATTTCGTAACAATTGGGGTTGTGCTTAATTACGTGTAAAACTCGTGTACAAAAATTTATTCCTAACCAACCAAAGTTTGTATAGCGACTAATATCAATTAAGACAGTAATTGATACCATATTCTCTGTATTTGCAAACTGAACAATGAATACGACTATTCCTGTAAAAAAAAAATAAAAAAATACGACTATGACCTCTTTCTCCTTCTTCTGTAAAAAAAGGAAAGAAAACAAGACTATTAAATGTGACATCTACATGGAGCTATATTGACATTTCTGAACTCGGAATTGCGACTTGCATCCATCCTCAATTATTGTTGTTTTTCTTTACTTATATTTTACAGAAGTATGGCAAGTAATATATGGCTTTTTTGGCTATTAGTATTAAAATGTTGTAAAATTCGTATACCAAATGCCCTGAAAAATTAGGAAAGGCAGAAAGAAATCTATACATAGATAGTAAAACATACAGTTCACTGTATACCACCCACCAGCCAATATGGACTCCCACATCCATTGCCTCTACTTCACGCGCAAACAAATTGAATTCTCCCAAATGATCAGACCTTATTTTAAAGCCCCCTTTGGCTTTATTCTTCAAGGGAGTAACTGATTAATTGATATTCACATGAATATATAAGAATATGCCTGGAGTTTTTATTTGCATCGCCATAAACATATCTGTACGTGAAGACAAAACTAAAACTTTTGTACCAGAGTTTATTCACGCACAAATAACAGTCAAGTATGATCGATGACCACGTTGCCGCGTTAAAAGGTTTGGAGAAATATGTGAGGCAAATGCCACCATGTAAATAGGTGAATTTCTGGTGGTGAAAATTTCTATTTGGAATTCAGCAAAACAGTCTGTCCACTACTAGGATCGAATTAACTTCATTGTTGTGTGTACTCTTTCGCTGGCGTTTACATTGAATAATCAGTTTGCGAGTAACTAATTTAACAAATACAAAATAAAAAATGGGATTTGCAATCCCAACTAATATATCCATCAAGGCCAAATTGCAGCTAGAGCTCGATCTGGAAATAAGAAGGAAAAGAAAGGAGGATATTGGATGGAAAAACCACTAGCACCAGAATTGCTTTGTTTCCTTACTGAAAATGACAGGTAATGGTGGGGAAATAAACTACGTTTCGGCTTCTTGATCAGTGACGACCCAACCTGAACGAAAGTTGGCTTCATTAAAAGAATACTTGGACTCCAAGTAACGAATAGCCTCATTCACATCATCAATATGTAAGTCATATTGAGTGGAGAAACTACCCGAGCAATATTTAACAACCGGATCAATTGCCATCCCTAATAGCTTCTTCACATTAGCAAAATTATCATTTCCTTTGCCTAAACGAAACTTGTAGCATGATATAAGCTATTCCTTTCATGGAAAATATAAATGTTGAGCATTTTCATGAAAAGTACTGCAATAAAAAATAACTAAAGATGGAATTATAGATGTTGAATATTTTCATGTGGTAAAGGAATTAAACAGCTCTAAAAGGTTATGCAAATTACAAGGCAATATATGGAGATTAAGAGGAAAAGGAAAAAAAGAAAAAAAGGAAATAAAACCATATCTACGTATATGGATGATGATGGGTAAAGCTTTAGGATTTATTGAGGAGAAATGATATTAGCACTCCACATTTGTACTAAGGCAATCCAAAATCATTTTTAGTGACATGTCACTAAAAATGATTTTGGATTGCCTTAGTACAAATGTGGAGTGCTAATATCATTTCCCTTTATTGAGACGGGCAATTATATCCCCATTAATATTTAAAGACGAGCAAGGTATAAGAACTTTGTTCATATCAGTTAGCAAGGAATGGTGATTTAATTCGCTAAAACCACTCTCACAAATGTCAGCACCATATTTTTCTCCTGTTTCAGCAGAAGCAATTACGGACATAACTTGTTAATCATTCTCTATGTTTTTCTGGATTTATTCTAATCCGTATTAAGCCAAGTTATTCATTATTCATTATGAACTATAAACATGAGGGGAGAGAGTATTGTATACTAAAAGTGGGTATAGGGTAATGAATTGAAATTACTTGCTTGGTTTTATGTCTTTTTGCTTTGCAGTAAATATATGGCTTTGGCTATTATTATTAAAATGTAGTAAAATTCGAATACCAACTGCCCTGAAAAATTAGAAATGGCAGAATTCTATATATACATAGTAAAACATACAGTTCACTGTATACCACCCCCCCCCCCCCACCCCACCCCCACATCAGCCTATATGGCCTCCAAATCCATTGCCCCTTGTTTACACGCAAACAAATTGAATTTTCAAAAATGATCACACCTTATTGTAAACCTCCTTCGGACTTATCTTTCAAATGAGTAACTGATTGATATTCACATGAACAAAAAAATTTATTATACGCCATGTGCAGTGCAGTGCATGCCCCCTATGTACAGTTCAGGCAGATCACCATTTCACTCCTTAAGCTTATAGGCATTATAAATAAGTTGTTCATACCCCAGCTAATTACACCAATCACTAATTCCCCAACTCCTTATACATACCTAATTCCCCAACTCCTTATACATACCTAATTCCCATAAGTTCTACTAACACTCCAAGTACAAGCTTAAGCCTTGACATTCTATATCTTTTATCAAAACAGACACGCTTCTAACTCTACCAGAAAAATTATAAGGTTCATTTACTGCCAAAATGCAGTATTAATCACAATTCTCCTTGTTCTTGCTTGAATTTGACACCCCCTGAACTTTCTTAAAGCTTCCTCAAGCCATGAAGTTGTTCTTTCTTTTCCACCAAGGCCAAAAATGCTCTTCCTAAGGGTTAGTATGATAATCATTCTCCACAGTTGCATAGAAAGTGTGTCAATGCCAACTGATGTCACAGATGCAAAGGATGGCACTGACAATTTTTCATCGATCAAAGATGCCATAGAAGCTGCCCCTAATTATAACTTGAGAAGATTTTACATCAGGATCAAAGAAGGCCGCAATGTCGAGAATATAATAATTGGGAAGGAGAAAATGAATGCAGCAATTATTGGTGATGGCATCGGCAAGACCATCATTTCCGGCAACAGGAGCCACAGCGGTGGTTTTGCTACCTACATGACTGCAACAGTAGGTCAGTTTATTAGTACGAGTTAGAACAGTTCTAGAGACATTATCAGAGTTATGATTCTCAGTTTTTTTTTTCTTTTTTCGTGAAGTGTCTAGCTTGTATCTACTTATAATGATGGACAAATACTAAACTGGCTACAGTACTTGAATAATTGTCTTATCATTTTTTCAGTTGCACAAGACATAAGATTCGAAAATGTGGCTGCACCATACAAGAACCGAGCAGTAGCATTAACAAATCAAGCCCCCCACTCTGCATTCTTCAGATGCAGCTTCAGTGGGTATCAAGACAAACTTTATGCCAAGAAGGAAGTCTATTTTTTCAGGGAATGTGAAATCTGTGGCATGGTAGATTTCATTTTCGGGAAGGCAAACACAGTCTTCCAAAATTGTGTTATCTATGCACGTGATCCTCTTCCAGGGCAGTCAAACACAATAACAGCACAAGGAAGAGAATTGCAGAGCAAGAAGGATGGAACAGTCATACACAATTGCACCATAACAGCGGCAGAAGATCTACGCCAACACAGATCAAAAGTGAAAACATATTTAGGCAGACCACAAGGAAGTCACTCAAGAACAGTGATTATGCAAAGCTTCCTGGATGATATCATTGACCCACATGGTTGGCTAAACTGGACAGGACATAAACTAGACCAACCATACTACGCTGAGTTTGATAATAGGGGCCCAGGTGCTAACACAAATGCAAGAGTAAAATGGGGACTTGTGATCAATAGCACCATAGCAGCCAAGTATACCATCAGGAACTTCATAAAAGGGCATGAATGGATTCCAGCAATGAGAATTCCATTTCATCTAGATTTACTGTAAACATTTATTTGTATATATACCAGGATGCACAATTACGCTTTAGATTTACTTTAAATTACTAATTTGTATATCAAGTTCCCATAGTTAAGCCAATGACTTGTTTACAATTAAAAAATAGCTAATATATATGCAAAAAGAAATATAACCTCCACAAAATAAATATAACATCATTTTGAGGAGAGTTCTTGTACCAATAGTAGGTAACCTCTACTGTTGCCTTGAAGTCGAGGGTTCGACTTATGGAACCAAGAAGGGGAGTGTTTCTTTGTTTGTAAGGTTAAAGGGAGAGACTTAGACCTCATTAATTTAATATATATATACACGGTTTTCTTTTTATAAGAATCGTCCTTAAGTTAATTATCTTAAGAACCATCCTCAAATTGTGAACAACTTCTTGAATGTCATCAACTGGGCTTCAGTTCATTTTCCTTCTTTCATGCTTAGGTCCACCCGTCAGCTACCGTTAAGATTCACTAACGGAATGTATAAATTACTTATACAAACCATGTACCCTCAACTTTCTAAGTATTTACATAACTACCCCAACTTTTCAATTTCTTTGCCAATAAATACTTATATGTTGATTTTATGTTGTCTTACACCCCATTCTCTCTACAACAATTTCTCCCCTTTCACCACCATTCACCACCCATCACCACCACTAGCAACAATATAATGATTATTTAGGTGACTAATGCGTTGTATAACACATGCTTTTGCATGTGAAATTATAAGCTAGTAGAATAATTGTGCAAACACTCGAAACAAGTGTCGGCCCCTAGGTTTATGTATTAAGTTACTTACGTCATGTATAGATGTTACAGTAATGGGTTGAGGAATTAGAGATAATGGTAATTTTAGAGAGAGAAATGGGGGTTGATGGATCTATTGGCGAAGAAGTTTAAAAGTTGGGGGTGGTTTGTGTAAATACCAATGTTTTAAAAATCGTAAATCGGACTTAGATCGGCGAGGTGGGGATTTAGGATTTTTGGAGAAATCGGAAAAAAATTGGGGATTAATCAGCAAACCCATAATTTGAAAAATCGGGAATTAAATAAATATAATAACATTTCGATACTCATAAATAGTTTTCAAAATAACATAATACTAATAAAATATAATATATCTTTCAAATTAACATTAATTTTTCAACATTTAAGTAACAAAATATGCATACCCAAAATTCAAGGAGTGCTTTTGTAAAATTTAAAACTTGAAACGGATCAAAATGAAATAACTTAAAATATTGGGCTTGAATACAAAAACAAAAAAATAAACTTAAAAGCAATTAAGACTTCTCTTTCCCACAGTACCTCGTTGAAACCTAGCCCGCCACATCTGCTTCTTCTTCTTTAGCTCGTTGAAATCCTAGCCCGCCACAGCAGCTTCGATATTCTTCTTTTTCTTCTTCTTCTTCTCTGTTTCTCGGTTTTTTTCCCATTTTGGCCGATTTTGGTCCAATTCCTGATTTGGTCTGATTTTTTATCTAGCCGATTTTCCCAACTGATTCATGAAAATCGAATCGGGTAACTCCCGATTTCTAATTTTTGGCCGATTTATTGGCAAAAAATCTGGATTTTTAGAACACTGGTGAATATTTAGAAAGTTGGGATGGTTTATATGAATAATTTTATACATTTCGTCAACAAATTTTAACGAAAACTAACGGATAGATAGTGACATCAATTTAAAAGTTGCTTCCCATGATTAACTGCCAAAAAATGTTCGATGACCAAAGTGCCAAAAGTGCTAATAGTGGTAATATTCGTTACCATTTTTTGTCATTTAGCCTAGATGAAATTAAATATTTACATATAAGTATGGTTAATATATGACAGGTAAAATGTGCAATCATATATATATATATATTTTCAATTGGCCATGTATGTTTATAGTATTCACACTCAATACAAGACATTTATGGTCGCTAAAGAGAAGTTTCTAGATGTCGCTATCCAATTACAACCCGTCTTTGGACAATGGATATATAATAGTGGTTTAGCACCCGGTGAAATGGTTCCTGGTGGAGTAACAAGTACTAGTTTTACCCCCTTTGAATTTGGGCAGTGATTTAAGGGAAAATTTTAAAATTAATTTGTCATTGTTTTATTTTGTACTTAAATGCATAAAAACCATACTTTTATGTAGAATAACTAAATTAGTATAGCGAGCAAGTAGGAGTTGATCCAAATTCAAATCAATACCTTAAAAACAGAAAAGTTTGTTTAAATCCAATATTTTAGGAACCTAGGTTAAAACAGTTTTTAAATTTTGATTTTGAAATTATCTAAACTAAGAAACTAAACTAATTAAACTAAGGTAACTAAATTAAGGAGGGTGTATTCAATATAGATTATACGGGATTTTTTTGAATTTTGAAAGTCCATGGGTATTCAATTTGGATTTTAAAAAGTCTTTTAAAATCTTATGGTACTTTAATATTCATCCATACTATATAAACAAATTTAAATCACCATCATTATTTCTTTAAAACTAAAGTAAATAAAAATAGGTATTGCCTATATCCCAATTATCCAAGACATAATTTCCTATGCGAAAAGATTCTGAAACAAGGGCATACTATCCTTCCACTTTATCCACACAATAGTCCACCACATCAGGAAATGTTGATCTTGGGGGAAGTTGGGTCTGAGACCTTGTGAGGGGATTTATGACATACATGTTACAAGCTGTAGGCACATCATTGATTGTAACGACCCAACCAAAGGACCCTTGATTAATTTTTCTTGTGCCTCCAGTAAATCAAGATAATAAACTTTATTTTCAGCAAGGCTAAATAAGCCATGAAATACTTCTTTACTATCTTTTTTGAATGGAAGTAGCAACCATGGAAGTCTCCTTAATTTGTGATTAGGCATTTTTTTCAAGGTGAGAGTTCCAAGCAGCACAGAGAGCATGAACTTGACCTTTATCATTGTACAACATGAGATTCCTTTTTATAGTGTCCAATAATTCTCCAAGAACCTCAAATCACTGACCCATTGCTAAGAAATTTAAACAACACAAAATGTTACATTTTAGCATTTAAAAAAAGGTAAATTAACGAAGTAAAGAATATCAAAGTAGACACATTAAAAAGGTAAATTAACAAAAAAAAATTAAAAAGTTAGAATCGTTGAGGACACAATCTCAAAAGAGGAAGGAAAAATTAGGGAAAAAAAACACTAGAATCTAAATCCACATCAAAGAAGAAAATGAAATTAGATTTTCTAGTATAAAACTTTTGGTTTACATGCTTTGGTTTATTTGGAAAAAAAATAGGTGTAATTTGTAAAAGAGATGAAGTGTTAGTAGAAAAACAAAAAGGGGAAAAAGGGAGAATGGGACAACAATTCAAAGGCTAATTACCAAATTGGAAAACTAGCTTTTCAATACCATGATAAATCCCAAATAATAATAATAATAATTTTTGGGCGGACATTGGCTGCTAGTTTAGTGTAAATAAGTATGAGTTGAAATATGCCTAGCTATTTAAGTTGACATGCTTAAATTCCAACCCTTTTCCATTTCCATAATCTCCCTCGCTCTCGCTAGCTTTCACATTTGTTACCCTTTTCATTATTCTTCATATCAATCATTTGTTTTATTTTAGGTTGTGGATAGTAGTGATGTCATTCTCACTTTACAAAGAATGGATGGGCGAATTTAGTAGGGTAGGGGATGTGTACTTGCAAGGAATAGGGGAATTTATTAAATTTGCAAAGAAGGGTCCAAATAGTGACGAATTCTCATGTTCGTGCAAACATTGTAGAAATGGTAAATGCTTAGATTATAAAACGATTGAGTTACATTTGGTTCAATGGAGTTTTGTGGAGGTTTACTTGTTTTGGAAATTCCATGAGGAAAAGGAATTTACGTTTGTTCTAGAACAAGTATCGACTAAGGAAATAATTGATGGCAAAAGTGATACATTGTCATTTGCAATATTGAATGACCTTATAGATGATGCCTATGGTTTTTATATATTGCAAGCTAATCCTACTCTAGATGTTGTTGTTTGTGAATATGGTCAACACCATGAAAGAGATCCTTTAGCTAATGTTGGTAATGGAGTTAATCATGATACGGATTATTTATAGTTAAAATTTGAAGCGTCGCACACTTTGTACCCTAATTGCAATAAGTTAACCACACTAGATTATATACCCTAGTTGGGTTGCATAATTTAAAAGCTCGTTTTGGTTTATCCGAAAGTAGTGTATTTGAAATCCTTGCATGGGTGAAAGACTTTTTGCCAAAAAAAAACACGTTGCCCGATAACTATCTGGACATGAAGAATAGTTTCTGGGGATGATGTACAAATCTATTCATGCATTCAAGTATGATTGCATTCTATACCAAAATAAACATGAGTAAAAAGAGAAGTGTCTGGTATGCCATAAACCTAAATATGTGTTAAAGAAAGTAGGAAATGACAAAGTCAGTAAATTTTCAAATGTACCTCAAAAGGTATTGAAATATTTTTCGCTTAGTCTAAGGTAGAAAAGACTTTACACTATACATTGGATAGTAGAGGCAATGGCTTGGCATGCTATAGCTTCCACATGCGACAATTTAATGGGCCATCCCATTGATTCAGCTATTTGGAAATCTTTTAATTTTTAATATCCTAATTTTTTTAAGGAAAGTCAAAATGTTCATTTAGGAATATCAATTGATGAGTTTAATCCTTTCGATAATTAAGCACAAATCAACATGTGTTGCCTGTCATTGTAGTGCCTTGCAATCTCCCTTTTTCTTTGTCTATGAGAAATGAGTTCTCTATGTTGTATCTGTTGATACTTGACCCGAAGGCACCAAGCAACGATATTGATATCTTTATCGCACCACTAATAAAATAACTTAATGAGTTATGGATGAAGGCATTAATTCTTTTGACTTAAACAAAGAAGGGCCATTTACTTTGAAAGCTATGTTATTGTGGGCAATCCATGACTTTCTAGCATATAGGACTTTATCAGGGTGCAATTTTCACGGGTACGTTGGCTATCCTATTTGCGGAGAGGAAACGGGGTTTGAATGATTATATAAGAGTCGAAATATTTGTTATCATACTCATTAGAAATTTTTGCCACAAAATCACAAGTTTAAGAATGATAAAGTCAACTTTCTTCTTAATGGGATCGAAAAGAGGCTACCTCCAAGAAGGCTTTATGGTATTAAAATTGAAGGGAATGCTATAAATTTTGGTTGTAATTTCAAAAGGAAGAACCATAAGTTTAATTGTCAAAAGCGTAAACGAAATGAAAGGGAAGCAGAGAAGAAGACGGCGTGGTATGGGAGGTCATTGTTATTTGATTTTCCATATTAGAAGGAACATTCCATATGGCACGTAATAAATGTCATGCATGTGAAAAAGAATATCATCCAACATATTGTTGGCACATGCCTAGATGGAACAAATTCAAAGATGGTGAAAATGCGCAACAAGATATTCATATGGGATTATGGCTGAAAGATGATTTTGAAACGAAAAAAAGCACAATGCCAATTGGTGCATTTACCTTGATTAGTGATGAATAAGGATATTCCTTGATACGTATGTGAGAACCCGAGCTTTCAGTGCCTACCCCCTTGGCAGCGATTCTTCTGGTTTATTTGGAAAAAGGTTTATTTATTAGAAAATGGTAATGGTTTGTAAAGAAAATTAGAGTCACCAATTTTTTTTATTAAGCAAACAAAAGTCTGTGTAAAAGATGAATATTTATGAATTAAACGACCTCTTAAACACAATTAACGCGAAACCAATTGATTCGAAGGTTCGGGGATTAAGTTACGAATTGGGAATGTGTTAGGCACCTAATTCACCCTTTCGGTATCTGAGTAGGATATGCGTGTAATTATAATCGAACATTAGCATGTTAATTGATGTAATCGCGTATCAACCCATAATTTTAGAAAAACAGGATTTTGGGGTGGAGATGGAAAGCATGTGCTTTGTAATTCGCCCTTTTGATTTTTAGAAATCAGTGTGTGTGTGGTTTGAAAAATGATTTTGATAATAATAAGTAGCAAAACGAGTATTTTTTCGTAAAATTCAAGGCTTTTTGGAAGCTAATTCGATTTGGAATCGGATATCCGGCAATCATCGAGATTCGTTCGTCAATAATGTACCACAATTTAATAATTTAAACTGGCATTGACTAATCCAGTACACTCATATTGGATATTCAAGTAAGCACCGTGATTTACAGATTAAACAGGGTACGAACGCTTATTGATTCATTTGTGAATCGAGACTGGTAAAACAGAGATTTTATAAAATTAACTGATAAAAATAAATTTAAAAATACTTACAACTCATTCCACGCCTTTGGTTTTGAAAATGGAGTTTAAATATGAAATCTGGACTGATTTTGAGATAAAAAAATAATTTTTACATGCGATTGATTAATTATAACCGATAAAATAAATACAGAGCAAAAATTAAAGCCGGACTGCGATAAAAAATACCTGAAAACCTTAAAAATTGTAGAATACTATTTTAGAGCAATGTTCCCGAAGTCCTAGAGTTGACTGGGGCTTCAAATTCTAAATATTTATGGGCCCGGAGCATTTGTCTGTTGTTTCTCTGGGAGACACAAACTTTTTGTGTCTTGTGGACAAATGAAATGGATATTTGTCTGGGAGACAAACATTTATTCATTCGGGACGGTTTTTGACATTTTGGCCCAACCGAGAATTGTATTGATATGATTTTTTAGTATCTTTTTTTTTCATGATAAAACCCACCTACTGACCAAATTTGAACTCATTTGGACTTCGTGAAGGCCTCCGTTTGATTACTTAAAGTGAACTTCATATTTTTTGAATTCCTGGAGATCTAGCTGTCGGATCGAGCTGATTTTTTAAGTATGTTACTCTTTGTGACAATACCTAACAACCCCCAAAGTTTGAAGATGATTAAAAATCAAGAATTCTCATTGTGCAAGTTTTCACTAGATTGATGGCTCCCGAATTCTGACAGTTTTTGGTAATTCTTGTATCTTTTTGTTTATGTGTCTTTTTTACTTCTTCCTTTGACCTGTATCTCATGTATATAGAATGTATATATGTATGAATGCTCGGGCATATAGGCTTGTTTGTTTTCTTAGAGATCGGGATTCTTGCGTGGGTCACAAAATGAGGTGTTCACAACGTGAACGACTTAAAAGTTCCTTCTAATTTTTCGTCTAATTTGCAGAGGGTTGTCAACTTTACAACATATGATTTCAAGCAATGGAAGTCACATGATTGGCATGTTATTATGCAATTGGTGCCATTGTTATTCAAGCATTGTTTTGTAAAACATAAGGATCTGCGAGTGATGACAATGCGGATTAACTTAAGCTTTAAACCATGTTATAACTATAAAACTTACTCTCTCAAATCACATACGCTAATCTCAGTTCCAAGCACATATTAATTTACTTGTTCATATTGTAAGTTTGCTAGTGTCACTCATTTGCCCTCGCCTAAAGCCATACCATATACAAATTCATTAAAATCCTTAATAATATGGTCATGTCTAGGGTTATGAATTCCAAATTCAAGGTTAGGCATGTGTGAGAATCCGCAAATGCGACCCCCGGGTCTCGTTCCCGTTGTTGGGCGTCTGGAACGTCGGAACGGATTTCGTCGCTCCATTTGCTTCTATCTGTGTTGATAATTCATATCGGGTGTTCCTCTATCCTATTTCTGGATACAAGAGGGTTCGTTCAGAATCGCCAGTACGTTTTACAAGAAAACGAACAAAATAGTTGTGTAAGAGGAAGGGCTACAGATAAGCCTTTTTTTACACATTTGTCTGCGAAACTAGGATTCTATAGGGTTCGGAAACTATATTACGGTTTGGGAAGGTGTTAAGCACCCATTCCGCCCTTTCGATCTCTAGTGGTCTTTTGTATGTTTATTTTATGTTGAAAAACTTGGATACTTTTACTAACAGTCTACTACTTCTCAAATGAAGAAAACCCTAATTTTTGGGAAAACGGGAAAAGGGATGAAAACCTTTGTGTTCTGAGATCCAATGTTTTTATTTTTGGGAAGATGTAAATACAAGTGACAAAAGTTGTTTTATTTTGAGAGAGTTTCCCGTATTATTTCCTCAAATAATGACGATTTTCTCGTGTTTTGAATACTTTTGTAAAAGTTCGGATCTTGTATCGGGACTAATTTAATATGAAATTAGAACTCTTTGAGGGGAGTTTTATTAGACACGTCGCAGTCTAAAAAGATAGGATATGTTGATTTTAATTCCTAGATAAGTTTTATTAGTCCGGGTTTTAAAAACAGGATTTTATCCGGATGATATTGTACTTATTCTTCTGATTTTGCAAATGGTTTTATCAGGGTCTTTTGTTTTGAAAATAGTAGACTACTTTGTAACTTGGCAATAAGTTTATTCAAATAAAACGTGGACAGAACAACAGAAGTAAAACAAGTACACAGATATATAATTTAAATACTAGAAGAGATTTTCTTTACCTTCCCGACGAGAATAATAATAAGAAAAAAAATATAATGCGGCAGAGAGATCTCCGGCGATAATGATCTTTTACTTCTTCAGATATTTTCGAGAATTGGATTCCAGAAACGGGACACGTCGAGTGTCGGGAATAGATTCGATAATTCCTCAGAAATAAGATTATAACAGAAAATACTTGACGAAAGACTAGAAAATCATATATAAGCCAACAATTCTTCAATTCCAAGTTACTGTCCTTGAACCCTTGGGGGTGTTGGCCTATTTATAGTGCTCGGGGAGGTATGTCGCGCGACATTTCCCCAGAAAGGGCAAGTGTCGCGCGACATGTTGACCAATGTCGCGCGACAAACGGCTGAAGTGATGTCTCTGACAGACTGATGTGTCAGAGAGTGGATGGTCTAGGTCAGAGGGGTTTGTCGTGCGACATAAGGGGTGATTGTCGCGCGACACACTGATATGTCGTGCGACAATCCTTCTTAAAAACAGGTTTGTTTGGCCAATAAACCCTTTCGGGGCAGTTTCGTGTGCTCGGGTGGGTCCCGGACTCCAAAAACGGTACTTCTCGGAGGTCGTTTAGAGTTTTTGCAGGGATCACGAATCGGGGTGTCTACAGCATGTATTCACTTGTGTACAATGAAGCTTCTTCTATTATATATGCCTCCACAATGGACCCTTCAATGTGCCTAATGTTTTTCACGTAATCCTTGAATGTCTTTATTAACATATATATTAATAAGATAAATAATTATTCACATGTAGATAAATTTACTCTAAGGTAGATAAATATACATGTAAAATTATTCACAAGTTACCTTTCAAAAGAGTACATCCATTGATATCTAACCGGGCCACATAGTAGCGCTTCATCACATAAACGCACTAAGAGGTGGATGCTAATGTCAAAGAATGCTGGGGGGAAGTGTTCATCCAATACACAAGTTGCCTCAGTAAGAGATGTTTTAGCAGTTATGATGTGGTTCTTATTCACAACTTTTTCGCACAATAATGCCTTTACTTTGTTTACACTGTTTTGGTGTTTGAACTATTATAGGAAATACGAAATATCTGGAAATGGTAATAAAGAAATAGGGTTTACAATACAGAGACAATGACTTTAGGTCTTGGCATGTTAACGAGGTAAACTTTACCTTAATTTTCTGTTTTAATTAAGTTATGTATATATCCTTAATGCAAGTGTACGTCTTCGGTGATTTAAGCTATTGAAAATTGATGATGTCAAATCAAGGCTTGCACGTCTAGCCAACGACCCCAGTTTTCACGTCGAATAGGTTGAAAAATATAGCCTCAATGGTTTTATCTTCTCACCCAAAAGACGTGAACAAACATTTATTGGGAAGCAAAATAGCAATATTTCTATGAAGGCTCTTACTTATTGCAGGACGAGTAGAAAAGACAAAAATCTTATTGAAGCTGAAATGACTTATTATGGGGCTATACAACAAATACTATTCTTGGATTATAAAGATTTCAAAGAGACAGTGTTTTTTGTGATTGGGTCAGTGCTCATATGGTTGATCCAGTTACAAACATGATATTAGTAGACTTGACCAAATTAAATAGTTTAGACCATATAAATGATGAACTATTTGTTTTTGCTTTCTCAAGAAAGTGTTTTATTCCAAGTATATCAATAACAATCAGTAGTCTATGGCACTCAATTCCCCAAGGCATTTAACTACCGCAATAGGCTACTTGGAAGCTCTTAATAAGTTTTATTTTACTCTTGATGATAACCCAAATTTGCATCTTTTTCTTGATCATTTAGATGAATAATCCGTTGGCCCCTCTATTGAAATAATGTACAAGGATTTTAGGGCTAATAAATGAGGGATTCTTTTGATTATGTATTGTATAAGATTTAAGGGTTTTATAAATAGGTCATGTTAACGTGTGCCCTAAGGGCGCATGTTAAGTACCAATTTTTGGAAATAATTAACTCCCAACATGCATTAAATATAGCACAGATTCTCATATAAGATTTCATTATTTTCATTTTTAGGGCACATGTTATAATTTTCCTTTATAAATATATATTGTTTTCAATTGTTGAAGGGTTCTCAATTCATGACTTTATAAATATATATTGTTTTCAATTATTAAGTGTTGTCAATTTATGGCTTTATAAATATAAATATTGCTTTCAATTGTTAATTGGTTCTCAATTTATGCCTTTATATATACCTATAGCCTTCAATTGTTAACTAGTGCTCAACTGTTATGTATATTGATGCTCAATTTCTGACTTTTATCCCTTTCCAGGATTGACTTGGTGTTATTTGGCTGGGAAATGATACGTTGCTGATGGTAGTTTAGTTTTTTAGTTTCCCCATATAAAAATAATACAGTGCATACCACTACTTTTATATATATAGAACACACCACTGCAAAGTGTAGTGTACAAATACTAATTAAGCTACAAATTCATCAAAAATAGTGCAATATGCACAACAAATGAAGTGCACTGAAGTAGTGAAAATGCAGTGCAAATTCAGCTACAAGAAAACTACAAATGCAATGCGCTGGAACAGTACAAATGCAATGTAATTGCAGTGCATTTATAGCTGCACAATATACTACATATATATATATATGTATGTATTTAAGGTGATAAATCATTAAATAAATCATGTCATTGTGAGAATTCGGACCCGCGACCCGAGAGGAAGAGTCCTCGTTCTCGGTTTTTCTTTGAAAACATGTTTTATAGAGTCGCCAGTTTCTTTTACGAGAAAATAAACAAAAGATCGTACGAAGGACAATTCGAAAACGAATTATCTTTCATACGTTTAAAACCAGAGATTCATTTAAAAATACTTAGCTAGGGTTCGGGAACTACATTACGAATTGGGAAGGTGTTAGGCACCCAATTCGCCCTTTCGGTCTCTTAATGAATCATGTATCTAATTCCTATTTTAGATATCTTGCAAGTAGTTCGAATGGTTTTCAGAACAGTCTTTTTCGGATAAATTCAATTTAAAATAATGTTTTGAAATCAGACTCGGGCTTTGCGAGCGCCTACGTATTCATTCGTAGAATGAAATCAGAGTCTCGTAGTTCCTTTTGTTTGGAAACTGTTTTTGTATTTTAGTTTGTTTTGAAAACGTGTCAAAACAAATTTTAGTTTTCTTGTAAAGTTTAGAAAGGATTTATTTTGAAAGCAGTGAACTTCTTTGTAAGTTATCTACTTTTCTGTATTAATAATGAATACTTAAATGCGATATTGAATTTAAGAAAGGTTGTAGAAAGACGTACCTGATGCACTTGAAGAAGAAATGAGAACCTTGCCTTGATTGCCTTGCTTGCTTCCTTCTCTCTCTAGAACTTTCTCTCTCTAGATTTTCTCTTTCCAAAACTCTCTCTCTAGAAATTCTCTCTCTAAAACTTTCTCTCTTAGAAATTCTCTAAAATGACTCTCTAAAGATTTTTGACAGAGTTTCTACTTACTAAAAAACACTATTGAGTGTTGATTCTAAAATGAGAGCCCAAAGGTCCTATTTATAGAGAAAAAATGCAGAAAAAAGGCTTTGGTAGCCGCGCGACTAGGAGCCAGCCGTACGGCTAGGGAGGGCTGCGGCTAAGGCGTGCGGCTCGAAGCCAACCGTGCGACGGTTGGGAGCCAACCGTGCGGCTAGGAAGCGACTGTGCGGCTAGGGCGTGCTCGAAATGGCAACAAGGTTGCGGTAGATTCCTGACGCGCTCGAAAATCAAGGCTTTTCCTAATGGTCTCATGTATGTATGATGACTCAAGACTTGATGCCGAATGCTTGTTTGTATGAAAACCAAATTCATACGAGAGTCGTGGATTGGGGTGTTCACAGCCATATATATACACACATCAGAAACTGTGCTTGTAAAAAAAGTATACAAAAATAGTATTTGTAAGATATGTAAGGAAGAGGGTCTAATCTTCCATCATCTAACGGCATTATTGACGTCAAGGACGTCGATGGTAAAAAGTATAAAAAAAAAAATTACCTTTAACCTTAAGGGTCAGATCATAGAAGGAAATAATGAATTCAAGGCCCGTGGGTTAGAACTTCTAAAAACTCATATTGGACTTGCTTTCGTGATTGGAGACATGTTCCAAATAAAAAGAAAGAGGACATGTTTGAGACACTCTTGGTACATTACTTATTATCAATTTACTTATTTCAATTGGTAGATCATTTACTTATTGTGAATTTTACATATTTAAGGATGAGTTCAACTTTGCCTTCGATGAAAAAACCCAAATGGGGGTCCAGTTAAAAACATGAAAGAAATATGTGCGAAACAAGTATTTTGGAAATGCTAGAGAATCAATCTTGGCATATAAAGATAGAGTGCCCGAAAGCATCTTAATTTCAATAAATTCATGGAACACATTTGTTGATTGTGCGGCAACATTTGAAAAGCTTGCTTAAAGGCTCAAAGCTAAAGATGATAGGAGTAAAAAAACAGATGCACATTATCTTGGCAAAACTTCTTATGCTGAAAAGGAAGAAATTTGTATTGTAATGACATTATTATATTTAGACTTCTTTACATCCCTTTTAATTAGTACAAACTAATATATCCTTATTATTAATGATTTGGAATTATAATATGTCGAGAAACGTAAGCTGGACCGTGTTGAATTATATATGAATGCTTGCAAGCACCCGAAGACAAAGATATGCCACCTTAGTGTTGTTTCTGTTGTGGTGTGCTTGCGAACTTTAATTTGCTTCAAAGCATGTGATTTATAAAGTCTTTTATAACATAAATATCACATGCTTATTCTTTTATTTATGTATTTATGTTGTAGGAACAAATTAATGCAATAAGAAGTACCCAACTAATGCATTGACCCAATATTTCGATAAGGACAAAAGAGGTCGTATCAAAGGAGTATGTAGTACGGTGTCTAGAAAAAAATTGAAGGCTACCTTGCCTATATGTAATGAGCTAAAAAATGTGAAGGCTTCTGTATAATAAACAAAAAATACGTTCGATGACCTTAAATCAACCATGGACTATATATTGAAAGTAGTCTAGGTATATTTTAGTCAATATTAGCCAATAATATCACTTTTGAAGTATACTTTACTTATTAAGTAAATACATTGTTGGGAATTAATCCTACTAGCAGTCTTGAACATGGAAGATCACATACTCGACACATGCGGAATCATGTATCATTCCAACCATACATTGCTTGGAAAAATCAGCGACAGGAAGCCCAACCACCCCCAACCTCCAGACCTTTAAAATCCTAAAAGCTCTTAAATTTAGACGGTTCAAAGCCAATTGCCTAAGTGACGAGGGTGAAAACAGCCCCTGGATCACTAGTTCATGGTCGTCCAATAATGGCATTTGAAGTTAAAGTTGCCATGGTTAAAGTATTTCTGGGAATATGAGAGGAGCCTTTATGGAAAGGCAATCAAGGGGAGCAGATACTTTAGCAAAAACTGAAGGAGGTTATTTGTATGGCCCAAATATTTTATGGAAGAGGTCATGGGGGAGAATTGAATGGTAATAAGTAGGCTTTGTGATAATTAAGCATTATAAGTATGCATCATAAAATTGAATCAGCTAGTAGATTTTACATTTTATTTTGGCTTATAATGCTTTTTGATTCCATATACGTACTTATCTTGCATTACTACATATATATGCATGCTTTCTTTTGGTTTGGTGTTTGTAAGTTTATGTTTTGTGCCTTCCTTGTTAAGTATATATGCATGCTTATTTTTGGTTTTGTTTCTTTAACAAAATAAAATAAAATAATAATAAGGCAAAAAGGCCCAAATTTTTTAACTCCACCAATGCAAAGAACAATTTCTTGCATTGCCGGTCCCAAGCCCTGATAAAGGAGGATGGAAAGATTAATGTCAGGACTTCAAAAGGTATGAGGTTATTATTATAATCTTATTTTATAGTGTTTGATTTTTTAATATTATTTGGTCTTTGTAATATTTGTTGTAACCCTTTTGTGTTGATGACTGATATATATGTCGGTAGCTAAAGGATTTCATGGCCACCAAACAGCAAGCTTGTCAGCAAGTCAAGTAAATTCATCCCATATCCTCTATTCCATTCTACTATAAAAACTATAATTAATTTGTGGTTTAGAGTTGGATTTAACAATGGATATTGATTAATTATTTTTATAAATCTGAAAGCTATTTGGAGGTTTTATGATGCATGTAAAAGCGAGTGGTCCAACCTTTTTGAGTCTTAGGAGATTGCTAAGATAATCTTACTATTTTATAAGATTCATAGATGTTCCATTAGTTTCTATTACATGCATTATAAAACCTCCACACAACCTTCAAATTTGTAAAATTAACTAATGCATACCCCTTTCAACTCCAATTATGCACCAAACTTTTTAACTACGCCAATGTAAAAGACCATTTATTGCATTGTCGATCCCAAGCTCGGGTAAAATAGGAGGAAAGAGTTGATGTCGGGACATGGAAGGTACACGTAGGGTTATTATTATAAAAAAGAAAAAAAAATGTCAATGCGGATTATAATATATTTTACATAAATATGTATAACATCTGCTTTTACTTTTTCACACAGAGAAGAAATTTGGAGTCACTAATTTTGTCAACTCTCGTAGCTCTGTGAAAAAAACTATGAGCCTGCAGGTACTTCTCCCTCTCTCTCTCTCCCCATCCTTTTGTCCCTCCTTCCTCCTTTCTGCGTATGACATTTGATATATGTTTACAACATGTTATAATTCAAATGTGAAATATGTTATATATATTGGATGGATTATGTTATAGTTTTCTAAAATTAAAAATACCGAAGTAGAGTAATGAAATTACCAAAATATATATGAATATTATTCTTATTCTTTATGGAAAATCCTTTATCCTTTCTACATTTTTAGAATTCAAAAACCTTTCAGCCTTATTATATGCATACAATTGTCTATAAATGTACTCTTCTTATTCTAGTAACAGTAGCAGCAAAACAAAGCGAAATGACCAACACATGGTAGCTTGGAAATTGAAAAAAATGAAGGATCAACATCAACAGTGATAAGGGTCAACATGTCTATATATATATACACACACATATATCATCTTTAATTGTTGAGAGCATATGTGGCTTGTCATCAAATCTTTTAAATTATGGCTTGAATTGAATTTGAAGAACCATTACATTCCGATAAAATCTTATTTACAAACGTGTATATAATATTCAACTTGTTTGCTATCTTATTTGGTTGGCAGACTAAAGACGTATAATCTGCTAGATCGATTGACATACTTAGACTATATCATTTTTCCACTAAGCCTAGGTCTCCTCCTTCAGATTTTCAGGACCGACGTATTCCAAAGGTATAATTAATAAAATAAAGTTCATTCTACTGAAAACAAAACTTTGATATTCCGTCCTCCTCCTGTAATAAAGTATTGACCAAGTTGAATGCCAATGAGATGCGAATATTTGACCCCTCAATAAATTTGTTAATATATATTATTTTATTTCCAAGTCTGCTTATGCTTTCCCTTTTACCTTCCATGGGGTAAAAGCAAAACATATTGATTTCTCGTGGAGTATATATATACATACATGCATGGATGAATGAATGGAAAATTGTTTGAATATACACTCTGCATAAATGTATTGTACGTATGCTATATACGGAACTCATAAGGCCATTTTAGGTGATGTACGGAGAGAGAAACTTCATAGTAAGCACCCACATTCTTTTTTACACTTGCATGCATTCAATCATAGAGATAGAAAAGACAACAAAGAATGAAAAATTGAAGTTTTGATGGGTAATTCATATGCATTTGTTGTATAACAAATAAAGAAAATGATTCCTTCCCATATAGCTTTGTTACAATCTCTTTGATGGGAAACAAAAAAGAAAAATGTATTCTTGGATGTAATGCTATTATATAGAGGCCATAAATCTAGAAAGTAAAAAAAACTCAAACTATATATGCAACTCATTGTTTTAGAACATAAAAATGAGATGCTTAAACACTTTGCTTCTGGGAGTATTGTAATTGCAATATTATATGAGATTTTAGTGTCATGTATTTCATCTTGGTTATTGGAATTGTAATTGTAGTGAGAACTTGGTTTAATTGATTATAATTGCAATAAGAATTTTGTTTACGATTGTATTATGTTGCAGGTATATATTATAATTTTTTTAGGAGATTTCGTTTATATACCTTTTTTTAAAAAAAATCTAATTAATTTTGTTACAGTTAATAACCGTGACAATGTAAATGGGAGTGTAAACCCTTGTGTCGATTTTAGACAGTTACAAATATGGGGAGAAGGCCTAACCTTGTCTCAGTTTATAAACGTGACAAGTGTACAACCTTGTGTCAGTTTCAAACTAAATGAAAATATTACCTTGTGTTAGTTTGCCTATTACCGTGCACCAAATCCCCTTAGAGAACTATTACAGTTTGTAACCGAATCATTTTTGTTTGTCAAGATGATATTTGTCACGGTATTTAGGCATGACAATGTCATTTAGTTGCGGTTTAAAACTGCGACTTTTTGGATATTTTGGTGTAATGATCTATATATATATATGGTTGTTTTTTACAACTTAAAACCATATTTGAATAACAAAGAAAACATAATAACGTAGACTATGTACGAAATCAATTAAGGATCGGAAGAATCAGTTATATCATTGATAAATATAAAAAAGATCTATGAATAAATATATGTTAATTATATAAGTTAACATTCTTCCTTAAACTTAAGACAATAAATGAGAGGCCAATTTGAATTTGAAGATTTCATAATGAAATTGTCTGGGCAGATAAAGGTAGGGGTGTTTTCGATTTCGATCGGGGTAGAAACTAGGGTACCCCAAACCCTCCCCAAACTTTATAGTTCGGTTTCGGTTCGGTTCGGTTTCGGTTTTCGTACCTATGAAACCCAAACCCTCCCCAAATTATTCGGTTTCGGTCCGGTTCGGTTTCATTCTGTTTTTTTTTGTATTGTTAAAACTTTAGTTCAAAATTGCCTTAAAAATATAAATTCACTCAAAAGGCGCTACAAAAAAATTATATAATGTATTTATTTTAATAATTAGCTTAAGTAATTATTTATAAATGTAAATAATCCATAGGGTTGGGTCATTTATATAATGTAAATGTTGTAAGAAAGTTTCATTTTTTTTTCAACGTATTGTAAGACAACTTAAGTAATTACATTAAGTTAGCAAATATTTTTTTTTAAGATTCGGTTTTTTCGGTCCAATTCAGAGACCCCGAATCCCCAACCCATACCGACCCAAATCAATCGGTTTCGATTTCGGTTTTTTATTTCAGTTTTGGTTTTTTTTTCAGTTCGGGAAATTTCGGATCGCAACGGATCGGTTCGGTTCGTTCGTTCGATTTTCAGATTTCTGACAACACCCCTAAATAAAGGTGCATTAGCATGGAGAAACTGTGTGAGTGGCTTAAGTATGACGAAGATTTCAACTGGAGAGGGCAGTAGGAGATGGGAGATGTGGTGTGCTTCCAAACATCGAATAAAGAACCTAGAGACCAAAGAACAGAGAAGGAGGAAAAATGCTATATTTAATCTGTACTTTTTGAATTTATATAAAAAAAAAGAATCCTTAGGATTTGCAAAGAATAAAGTAAATTTCTTTAATAAGAATTTTATTAATTCATGATTAGTCGATCCATACAATGATAAAAACATCACATATTTATAACATTAAAATCCTAAACCTACATTCATTACTTGGGAAGTATTTGAAAGATTTACCCAATCAAATCCTTTATAAATAAGGTTGCCTAATATTCTAATTCAAATTTTGAATTTCAAATCCTAAATATATATCCTGCCAAAATTAGTAAAACTAAAATGAAAAAATAATAAAATAAACAATAAAAGAAAAATACAAGATAAAATAAATAAATAATGTATTCATTTGCATTAACTAATATAGAATAGGAGTGCTTTAGGAAGGAGGAATAACATTTTGTTCAACCTTTATTTATTGAATTTACAAGAAAATAAGAAAATTCTAGGATTTTCAATGAACAGAGAAAATTTCTCTAATAACATTTTCCTTTTTTCTTTTTTTTTTTGGTTTGACAAATGTGCGGTAAAACATTTTTGCTCTACAAATTATATGAAGAAGATGTTGCAATCACATAAGAACACAAGATATTTTGTTTAGAGGAATAAATGATGGTTCCCCCAGCCAATGGATTGTGGGTCTAGAGTATGTCCACTCTTTAATGGTGTTTTCTCTTTTATCATGTTATAAAACAACTTATATTACAAGAGTTTAACTGTGGCCATGAATTGGATATTAATCTAAGATTTAATGTTCGATATTGGATCTCCATCCCCTTTTAGGGTTGTACCATTCTCCTATTTATTATGCATAGGATTAAGATTTACAAGTTATATATGGTTGTGTTTTATTAAGAAATAAATACAAAATAAGGTAAGGATAATAAGAAAGAAAACTCCTACAAGTTAGGAGTTTTATGTGGCAATTCTATGATTCATGCCTCGAGGGATAATGATTATCCTCTAGGTATATTTTCAATTCATTTTCCTTATCTAATTCTTTTACTACCTTTTGATTGAAGTGGTCAACCCGCTTAACGAGTCTGGTTAGCTTCTACGGAACAGTTTTATATTCGGGTCTTTTACGAAACAATTGTGTTAACCTAAAGGTCTTAATTTTATTTTGATAATAACAATAAATCAATCATGTGTAATTTAGCATGTTTCTTGATATAAGTTTATAATTCATTTACTTGAAAATTCAAGTAAAGCATGGTTGTTCAAAGGAAGCACGACGAGGATCGTTCAATCCATATTCGATTAAGTTAACAAAGCATTGGACAAGTCAAGGAAGATTAACCTCATCACAATGCAATTCATGGAGATCAAGATCAAGGATTATATGCAAAAGCTTCAAGTGGAGATCAAATTGAAGAAACAAATCAAAACATTCAAATACTCGACTATACGGTAATTGAGTGAGTGCTTAGGATTTATGTAAAGTTTCTTAATTGATTATTTATATAGCTCAAACTTGATCATACATCCTTCATAGATTGATTGAAAACAAGCTTGAATTGAAATTCTTTCAAAACATCATTCTTGCAAAAATCGATTTTGAAATAAATTCATATTAAATTCAAATGATCATATTTTGAGTTTTCCTAAAAATAGGTGTCTTAGGAACATATATTTGAGGTCCCCAAAGCATTAGAATTGATTTTATAGCTTATATGCAAAAGTGCTAAAATTGGGATTTTGGCTTAATGGATAGAGCCCATCAATCGACTGTTGAGCTTTGCTCAGTCGATTGATGTCCCAGAATATAGCAGTTGAAAATCTGACTTTGTACCATTTTTGGTACAAAACTTTTACCAAACCTCAAAAACAGCTATATCACGTTTGAGACTATATATTATATATCCAAAACACATTTTAAACAACTGGAATCATTCTTATACTCTATTCTTCATCTATTTCAAACATTTTAAGATTCAAGAAATTGTTTTGATCAATCATTCATATTTGAGCTATATATTGTGATCAAACAAGATAACTCTAGTGTGAGCTTCAAATTGTATCTATCAAACACTTGAGAGTTATTATTCATTGGTGTGAATCACCAAACAATTAGTATTCATTTATGAGAGGTAAATCTCATAGGATAACAAGAAGGTTAATTCTTGTTTAGTGATTGTGAGAGGTAAATCTCACAAGTTAGCAAGAGGGTATCTTGTAAGAGTATTGTGGTAAAGTAATACTTGTAGAGTGTGTGAGAAAAATACACTTGTAGCGGTTTGTTTTTCACCCGATAGAAAAACGGTTTTAGTGGAAATTCTTAGGGGACTAACTGAGCACGGACGTATGGTCTAACAAACCGAACTCTGAGGACAAAACCTCTTGGTCTTTAATTGATTTAATCTTTCTAACTCAAGCACTTTATTTACTTGCTATATTTATTGATTACTTCGTTAAATTGCTCATTTTTCTTGATATAGTTGTTTAGCTAGTTAAATTGCTTAAACATTTTTGAAAAGTTTTTAAATCCGTATTTAGTTTTAAAAACCCTATTCAACCCCCCCCCCTTAGGGTTGATTTTCAACCAACAAGTTGTTTACTAGGCTCTTGTATAGAATGGTTGTCTACTAAGCCCTTCTAAGGAATAACTATCTGCTAAGCCTTTATTCGACTACAATTCATCTGGTCGGCCATTTGTTTTTTGGCCCCCTTATTAACCCCCTAAGTGGTTAAGCTTGGGCACTTATCTTCTCCATGCAGGTTGATCATAAAGAAAGCTTGGAATCCTCGTGTAAAGCTTTCTAGGCTTTGAATGCAAGTTGTGGAGCTCAAAACAATAATGTTTAAAGCTGGACATCAATGTGTACAACTCATTATACTTTTGGTCAAAAGCTGTGGAGCTCTGGGCATCAGTATCGTATTTTGTATTCTGCTTAGGCTCTTGATGGTCTGAAATTTTGGCTCTTTGAAGAGATCAGTCGTTAGTAAGATCAACTCGGCTTTAAGGAGATAAACTCTTGGTCGGGCTAGCTCGGAAAACTTATTTGTATCTTGGTCCTTCATTTGATTTGACAACAATAAGGTAACCCCTATTTAAATTTTATTTTTAGTTGTTTTGATGATTAGTGCGTCAAAAGCATGAAAGAATATTTTGAGTGCTTTGACAAGGACTTTGCAAATTTTTCTATTAAAAGGTTAAGATTGTTTGCTTTTGAGAAAGACTTTCAATGCCTTTAAGAAGGTTTTTCATAAATTTTTCGTTAAGTGCTTAAATTGTTTGCCTTTAAGAAGGATTTTGAATGCCTAGTAGAACGAGGTCTTTGGTATCTTTAAAAAAGTCTTTAGAAACTTTTTCCGTAAAAAGTTTAAACTATTTGCCTTTGAGAAGGACTTTGAATGCCTAGCAAAACAAGGTCTTTGGTACCTTTGAGAAGGTCTTTCTTAACTTATTTCGTTAAAAGTTTAAATTGTTTGCCTTTGAGAAGGACTTTGAATGCCTATAGCTAGCAAAGCAAAGTCTTTAGTACCTTTAAGATGGTTTTTCATAACTTTTTCCATTAATAGTTTTAATTGTTTGCCTTTGAGAAATACTTTGAATGCCTAGTAGAGTGTGGTCTTTGGTGCGTTTGAGAAGGCTTTATGTAACGTTTTCTATTAAATGTTTAAACAATTAGCTTGCCTGGGAAAGACTAGCTTTTTTTGTTAAAACTATAAACTATAAAAATACATTCTCGTAGAAGCTATTTTTAGTGCCTTTAACAAGGTCTTTGAATGCCTTCTCGTGTAAGGTTTTTGATTGGGAACTTTTTTATTAAAAGTATAAACATTGAATACCTTTTTGAAGGTCTATGATTGAAAATTCATATTTTGTAACATTTATGCCTTAATTAACACGATTACCTAGGGGTGGGAAAAAATATCGAATAAACCAAACTGACTGATTTTCTACTTATCTGATTTAACCGATTTTTCACGTAATTAGTAAACCGAAAAAATTGGTCAGAGAACCAACCGAGCCTTGAACCATCGATGTCGAAATCAGTTGGTACATCATGAGACCGGTTTCGAACATAACCAACCAATTTTTTTAAAATATTAATAAATTTTGATATTTTATATATATATTTGTATAGTTAATTAACTATTGTTAATGAATTAATTCCCATTTCAATCAATAAAAAAAACAAAAAAAAATGAAACCTAAATGGCTAAAATGAAATCCTTAATTTCATTACTCATTTACACACACAGAGGCACAGAGCCGCCATCCCTCTCTAACTCTCATCATCATCATCATCTTCTTCTTCTTCTTCTTCTTCTTCTTCTTTTCTTCATGACTTTATTCTCCATTTCTTTGCAGACCCGCCATCCCTCTTCTCCATTTTGTGTAGTGCCGCCGTCTTTTCTCCACGGGTTCGCTGATCGTTCATCTTCATTTCTTTTTCAGTTGATATTTGTATGTAATTAATTAACTATGTATGTATAAACTAATTAAGATAGACTTTTTTAATTAATGCGTGTTCAAATTAGATATGTTTTAAATATATTCTTTTTTTTAATACATTCAATTAATATTAAATTATTACCTTATATGATGATGCTTAGTTGGAATTATTGATATTTGATAATGCAAATGCTAAGTTGTATAATTTGTACAATTATAGATTTTTAGTCTATGATAACATGATTATGTGATTAATTTTATATGCTCAGAGCCTCATATTAATATTCTCATATTCATATGTGCATATTGATAAATGATAATACATAATTACATATAGATACATTAATACTAATATGTTGAAGCAAGCAAATGATAATACATTAAATCATGAATACATTAATAGTTGGGTCTTTTGGGTTTTGGATACCGTTAGTTTGTCGAATTTGGGCCTTAGGTACCAAAGTTTATGAATATTGTATTTTGAGTACCATTTTCCACCTTTCTGTTAGTCAATCCATGTTGACTGTTAACTCCATTAATATGTCTCCAAAGTACCCTTATTATCCATGTTGACTGTTAACTCCATTAATATGTCCCCAAATTACCCTTATTTACAGTAATGCCCAACGGTCACTTTGCCCAGGAAATATGACCGTTTGACACACTCATTTTTCCTATATAAAGCCTTCAATCAACACACAAACACACATCATTCACAAAATAAAATACACAGAAGAAAATGGGAGGTGGGAATGAAGTAATTGCATGCCAAATGTGTGATGTTGAAGGACATTCTGCATATGAATGTCAGTGGGTTTACAGCAAATGCAAGAATTGTGAAGGCCTGATGATCATGCACATACATAAACCAAATGAAGGATGTAGGAAAAAATACATGCAGTGTCAATTCCCAAGCTGTGGAACAAGATTGTGGTTAGAAGATGCTCTGAACCAAGCTACTGGTTCCACATCCAATTCAACAAGTTGCTTCCAATGTGGGCAAAGCAATCATTGGGTGAAAGATTGCCCTTGGAAACAAACCATGTGTCCTAATGGTTGTGAAGGTTCAAGGAAATTATTGACAAGCAAGCAAACACATAGTTTTGGCAAAAAAATTCTTAAATGCTACAA
The DNA here is from genome assembly GCA_021464415.1 of Lonicera japonica. Classification (NCBI taxonomy): domain Eukaryota; kingdom Viridiplantae; phylum Streptophyta; class Magnoliopsida; order Dipsacales; family Caprifoliaceae; genus Lonicera; species Lonicera japonica. The sequence continues at coordinate 53,905,589 of CM038464.1, read as the reverse complement.
GTGTGATAGCTTTGAATGGTTAGAAAAAGCAATGTCTAGGAGTTCAAAGAAGAACATTAGGGTAAAGATAGAGGTTAACTTAGATAATTTATGTAATAGCTATGAGAGTAAAATGCATGTGTGGTATGTAATAGCTAAGTTATCATTGATTTATATATTATATACCAAAACATTACATCAAAATGTTCACATGCCATGATAATATCCAAAAAAAAAACATGATTACAGTACCTTAGTATATTGCCACCGCCACATTACATTCATAGTAACAAAAGCATGATGTATCAACAAAAAATACCAACTCTAACTGATCTAGTTGCCAGTTTAACAAAAACATTACCTAGCTACATCATTGATCTAAGGACCTTTGTGAATGGATTAGGTCATATCCACCAGGTATGTTTCCAGCACCTGATTGTAGTGGTGCAGATGATGGAGGAACAAACCTTGAAGCTGGTGGATAAAAAATCCTTCCCCTTACTCTAGATGTACCTCTATTTCCCCTTGCTCTAGATCCACCTCTGTTTCCCCTTGCTGCCCTAGCTGGTGGTGGTGGGATTACCATAGTGGGCCTACTTGGACCTGCTACACCTTCAGTTGGTCCTGTTCTAGGCCTCACTACATGCATTGACCAATTATAGTTTAAGTTACATAAGACAATTTTGCGTTAAATGAACTAAATGACAATTATACAATGCATACCTCTCATTCCATTTGCATATGTTGCTGGTGCACCTTTGCATGTCTTCTTATTATGGCCCAAAATGCCACATTTGCTGCACCTTTTCTTCTTGTTCTTCTCAGGAGCTACCTCATCTCTAGTCCTTCATTTTATTATTTCTTGGTCTTCCAGGGGGCCTAAAGAGAGGTGGAGGTAGTACTGTACATTGGGGCTAATAAGAAAAAAAAATTCATAAGTGAAATAATCTAATAAATATCAAGTGGATATGTAATAAATGTGAACTGCAGTAGTAATAAATGTGCTAACCTCCATCCAAAATTGTATGTCATCAATTGGATGTATATAACCAGCATATGTAGCCTTGTAAGCATCAATTGTTAAATATGGATTGCAATAACTGAGAGAGGTACAAGTAATTAATATATTAGTGCAATAAATGAAAGGTAATGCAATAATTGAATTTTAACACATAATTAATTGCTTACTTCTCCCAAGATTCTCTCCTTGGCAGTATCACTGCCATTGCATGAACACATGGCACTCCTGAGACTTGCCATTCTCTGCAGCTACACGTATTTGCTTTAAGGTCCACAGTCCATGTTGCACCCACCTTATTTACTGCCACATGCATCCAATCGGTTGACCCTTTGGTAGTGAAATCCTTGTATTGTTTTTTGTATTTTTTTATCAACTTCTCGACCCTTGGAACCATAACCGTATCCAACACTTCATTTGCTTTACACCTCCTTTTATATAGCAATGACATGACCATAAGCTGGTATTTCTGAACTAACTTGACCAATGGAAGATCCCTTAAACCAATGATCATATTGTTGAATGACTCTGAGAAATTGCTTGTCAAGTGTTCACACTTTTTAGTTGTATCAAAAAATGCCCTACCCCAACTGTATTTATCAGCATCATCCAGAAACTTGTGAGCTATGCTATCATCCTTAAAGAGCTGTGCCATCCACTTATCATAGTCCTCCTCTCTATATGCTTTGGCTGCCCCCCAACTCAAATGCATTAAATGATTCCCCTTGTGCTTTGCTTTAAAGTTCTTGTATAAATGCCTAAAGCAATGTCTATGCCTACTGTTAGGGTACAATTCCTTCACAGCCTCTAACAACCCCTTGCACTTGTTAGAAATAAAGGTCACAGTGTTCTTGTGTTTGTTGAGATGTGGTTTCAATATAGACAGAAATGTGGACCAAGCTTCATATGTTTCCCCTCTAGCCACATACATTGCAACAGGGAACAAACCATTGTTCCTATCAATAGCAATTGCAGAAAGAACTGCCCCCCCCCCCCATATTTCCCCTTTAGAAAACACCCATCAAGCCCAATAAGTGGTCTGCACCCATTAACAAACCCATCCAATGAAGCTTTAAATGCAATGCACAACCTAATAAACCTGTGGTCCACAGAACTCCTACTCCACTCAGCTATACTACCAGGATTCTTTAAAAGAATTTGTCTACACAACTCTGGACACTTTTTGTACCCTTCATCATACTTGCCAAAAATATTCTCATGGGCAATGATCCTAGCTTTATATTCAGAATCATAAGACAATTTCACACCAAATTTATGCCAAATCTCAGTAATGACATCTTTTGGTTTGAACTCTTTATGGTTTCTAAGCCACCCCTCAATTTCAGTAGCAACCCACCTAGCATTTGCATTTATATTCTTACAACTTTCATCACTTTTACATGTATGTTGTTTCTCATAAATTCTTAACATAGCAGTTAATTCATTAGGAACCTTCCTAATATAAACCCTCCATTTGCATTTGCTATCCTTACACCTTAAGTCAATCCTATAGTTATTGTTGGTATTTTGCTTGTACTCAAACTTATTATTTATTTCATGATTTCTTAAGAAAATTCTACACTTTGACATGGTTGGCCACTCTATTAAATCCATAATTTCATAAGTTTCAGACCTATTAGGAGTATCATGCTCTCCATCACTATCCATATCCTTAAATACATCATTTGTTTCATCCACAAAGTCACCAAACTCTGTCTCATCATTTTATATTTCCACCCTTTCATCCACAGATTCATTTGCTGCCTCTTCCACCCCTCCATTTGTATCAGCTGCCTCTTCAGCTTCATATTTTTCCCAGTCCCATCTCTCAAACCCACTTTTTTCTGTTTCAGAATTAGACCAAGTAAAATTGCATTCACTTTCCTTATCACTCTCAAACCCACTATGATATTCTTCCTCAGCATCTAAATTATCAACCCCACAAATACTATAAGGTACTTCAGTGGCTAGGGGAATGTGGACACCATTGATCAAATTAGACACAGGAAAGAGCAAATCAAACTCATGCATGGTCATTTGGTTGTGTGTTTGTTTCTCAACCTCTATTACATCCATACAAACAGTATTGTACACATCTTCACCCCTAGACTCATGTTCAACTTCTTGTTCATCATCTGATAATGACATGGGGTTTGAAGAAGAACAACTAAAGGGTAACCTACGTTTTTCCCTCAACCTAGGTGATCTTCTAACAACTGTTGTAGGGGGTGCCTTCTTTTTATTTTTAAGAGTCAAACACCCATCTCCAGTCATCCTAACATAATCATATATATAACGAAAGCTTGTATAAGCACACAAAGTTTTATAAGCAAGAAACAAAAGACATAAACATTATCTTTATACGAAAAACCCTAAAATTGCATGCATATAAGCAATAAACAAACAAAACCCTAAAATTGCAAGCATGTCAGTTATTACATAAAACAAAAACAATATATAATGGTAATATAATCTATATAGAATGCCCTACCCCAGAAAGTTATCAAACAAAACCCACTTTATCCACAATCGGACAAAAAAACCCTAACTTTTACTTATATATATATATATACAAAAATGCCTAATCAATTATTCTTTTTGTTCCTTAAACACAAACATCATTATAGAAAGTCTCAAAAACACAAGTTTCAAAAGAACATTCGAAGCTTCGATTGTAAATAGTTGTATAAGCAAATAGATTCCAAAAAACGTACCTTTTAGAGCAAAATCTTCGATTGCAGAAGAATCGAATCTTCAATCGTGCTTTTATGTGTGTAAAAAGCTTTCTCTCTGTGCTAATCAACTTGGGACAGTTCGATTAGGGCTCAATCGATTTGGGGAAGAATCGTTTCTCTCTCTCTCTTAGTTTTGTTGTAAATGTATTTTGATAATTTTTTTTGATTGATCATGTGTTAGATGGTGTGAATGAGGGGTATTTTTGGTTATTTCTGTCATTATTTGGACGAAGTTAACAGTCAATATGGATTGACTAACAGAAAGGTGGAAAATGGTACTCAAAATACAATATTCATAAACTTTGGTATCTAAAGCCCAATTTCGATAAACTAACGGTACTCAAAACCCAAAAGACCCTTAATAGTTTAATACATTGTTACTTGTATAATTTGTTCAGGTTTGTTTTACTTAATTTATTTGTTGTACATTTTTTGTTCCAAACACATCAATACATCGTGGAATCTAGTTCTAGCCAATCCTATAATAATGCTAATGCCTTGTATAAACAATCACAACCCTCTCAACATTCTGCATCTTTACCCTCTCAAACCTCCATCTCAAAACGCACTCGGAGCACAATCTGAAGTATATAATAATAAGGAAAAAATGTAAAAAATCGTGGGAATAAGAGAAAAGGAAAATTAATCGTTTGGAATCATTGTAAGAAAATTGAAAGAACTCTAAATGGGGTGGTAAAACATATAGTAATTTGTAATAATTGCCAAGAAGAGATGCCTGTCCATCCTAAGATTAATGGGATGACAGGGATAAAGACACGTCTAGAAAGGAAATGCAAAACTTGTTCACTTTAAAATAATAAACTGCCTCGTGGTCATACAATATTAAGTAGTAAGACAATTGGAGGAAATTTTGGATATCACAGTTTTAATCAAAAAAGATATGATTTAAAGTGTATTCATTATATTATAAGGCATGCATGAATTTTGTTTTAGATCAGTTGAAGGAATATGCTTTAAAGAGTTTGTCCATGAGCTTCAACCTAGGTACACATTACATAATAGGAAGAAAGTGGCCTCGAGGATGTGAAATTTGTTTAAAGTGGAGAAAGAGAAGTTGTTGAATGTAATTCGTGGAAAGAGAGTTAGTGTCATAATCGATACTTGAACCTCTATTCAAAACATAAATAATATGGTAGTCACATACCATTTCTTGGATAGTGAATGTAAGTTAAATAAAAGAATAATTAGTTTCACTAAAATTACTAGTCATAAAAGTGAGGACACATGAAAGACTTTAGAGGTTTGCTTTGTTGTGCCCGCCGGCACTCGGGTCAGGCACATACTAACGATACTGTCCCTAACTTAAACACATTTGGGCCAAAGGTGTGGGGCTTTATCCTAAAAGTCCTTGTTACAATGTGGAGACTCTCCCCCACTTATATACCGACATTGAGTTTTACAATTTTTTCATATGGGATCAATGGTTTGAGCTAACCATTCTCAACAATCTCCACATTGGATCTTGGACTAACACCGGTCCACCAGGCTCCACCTAAACCTATACCTTAGTCCACCATGGATCCACTTTTGAACTATCAATGTAGATTACCACTCAATAATGTCCATTCGCAAGATTGTCCACCTATGGTCAATGCACCTCTCGAGGTACACCCTATTTCACCTTACTCGAGGAACTTGCACAACCACCTTAACAGCAGCACCCTGGTTGTACATAGGTTGTAGCAACTCCACCCCCAGCTTCTCTGAGTCTAAACCAAGTCTAGCTATTGGGACTCTTTTTGTAGTGACGTATCACCTTAAGCTCTATCGAGTTTTTTCGACTCCACCGAGTTCAGCTACTGGTATTGCTTCACAAGTATATGAATCCACCATCGACCTTTGATACTAAGGGTTGCGCCTGCCGGCACAAGGGTTGGGCCTGAGGCACAAACAGGGCCCGCCGGTCCGCGCACATATATAGTAACGATATTTTGTCCTCAACTTAAACACCTTTGGGCCACAGGTGTGGGGTTTTCACTTAAAATGCCTGTTATTGTGTGGAAATTCTCCATTATTTATATACCCATGTTGAGTTTACAATTTTTCCATGTGGGGTCAATGATTTGAATTAAGCATTCTCAACAATTTTCACATTGGATCAAACCAGTCCACATTGACTCTACCTTGGACTAACACATCAATGGTTTGAGCCAACCATTCTCAACAATCTTATACTTGGATTTTGGATTAACACTGGTCCACTAGGCTCCACCTGAACTTATACTTTAGTCCACCATGGATCCACTTTTGAACTATCAATGTAGATTACCACTTAACAATGTCCATCAGCAAGATCGTCCACCTTTGGTCAATGCACCTTTTGAGGTATACCCTGTTTCACCTTACTCAAGGAACTTGCACAACCACCTTAATGGCAGCACCCCAGGTGTACATAGGTTGTAACGACTCCACCCCCGGCTTCTCTGAGTCTAACTCTACCATAGGCTCCACCAAGTCTAGCTACCGGGACGCTTTTTGTAGTGACTCATCACCTTAAGCTCTACCGAGTTCTTCTTTACTCAACCGAGTCCAGCTACCGGCACTGCTCCACAAGTTCGTGAATTCACCATTAACCTCTGATACTAATTTTTGTGCCTACTGGCACTTAGGTCGAGCCCTGGACACCAACCGGGCCCACCAATTCGCGCACATAGTAATGATATTGTCCCCAGCTTAAACATATTTGGGCTACAGGTGTGGGGTTTTATCTTAAAAAGCCTCGTTACTATATGGAAACTTTCCCCCACTTATATATCCATGTTGAGTTCTACAATCTTTTTATGTAGGATCAATGGTTTGAGCTAACCATTTTCAATAATCTTTACCTTGGATCAAACCAATCCACTTTGGCTCCACCTTAGACTAACGTCATAGTCCACCATGAATCCACATTTGAACTGTTAATGTAGATCAACACTTAACAATGTCCTTTGAGCCTAAGGATTATTGAGAATGGTTGGCTCAAACCATTGATCCCACGTGAAAAAATTATAGAACTCAACATGGGTATATAAGTGGGCGAGAGTCTCCACATAGTAACGAGGACTTTTAAGGTAAAAACCCCATACTTGAGACCCAAATGTGTTTAAGTTGGGGATAGTATCTTTACTATGTACTGCGATTGGCGGGCCCGATTAATGCCTCGGGCCTAACTCGAGTGCCGATGTAACATCCTGTATTTATGTTAATATTAATTGTGTTTGTTTTAATTAGATGTGGTGTGAAATTTATACTTTTGAAAATTTTTTATCCATAATTTAAAGAAAAGCTCCGTCCGTAAATTGTAGATCTTTAAATTACCTTTCCGGGCATATAAAGATCATCTCAATTAAAGTACCGAGCGAAAAGTTATAGCCAAAACAAAATGGGAAAAAGTTTACTCGCGAACCAGTATTAGGTTTTTGGAATATCGGTTTGGTGCATGAATTTTGGGGGAAAGTTTGGCTGCGGACCGGTATGCGGGTTTTGGATACCGGTTCGGCGTATAAAAATGGTGAAAAATCTACATTATGAACCGGTACTTGTCATACTAGTTCGGCGTATAAAAATGGTGAAAAATTTACACTGCGAACTGATACTCTATTTTTGGCATACCGATCCACCATCCAGAACAGTGCACTGATTTAGCTCGATTTAAGTGTGTTTTATCAACTTTTTCTTTCATTTTTGACCCAAAACTTTCCACAAGTATCTAAAGAGTTCTAGAGAGAGAAGAAGGGGTGTTCTTAAGTGATTTTTGCATAATTTTCATCCTCGATCAAAGATTTACACTCCAAACCAACCAAATCCTCTTCTTATTCATTATTCATCATCGTCCTCCTTGGGATTGCTTTAGGTGAGCTTGGATTCTCATATTTCTTTTTCTATATGACTAATAAACACGAGGTAAGGGTTCTTTTACTTTTAAAACCTAATGTTATGATTTTATTCCTCAAGAATTATGGTGGTTTATTTGTGTTTGATTGAGAAATATGCACATAAGTAAAGTTATGATGTTTTTTATGATTTATAAAGCTGTGATTGCATGATTTGAGGCAAGATATGTCATACACACTTACTGTAAAGTGTTATTTAAATGATATAAGGTATTTCTTGGTTGTGTGAATATTGTTTGTTGATAAAATGGGTTGTTGATAGTTTATACATACCAAGATATATGGAATGGGATTTATGTGAGTGGATATGGCATTTATTGATTGGTGTATCCATGAAATAGCATGTGTGCATATTATACATATCATTATTGTGTTAACCAAACGCTTGAAGATCTTTTAGCGTATTCAGATTATTCTTATGGCCCATTCTATTGGACGTATATCTCTTATTCATGATGACAGAAGCTTTATGAGATCATTGTGTTACTTTGGATATGATAAGATCCTGACATGGATTCACTTATGATTTTATTGTGGCCCTTTGATAGTGAAGGGATTATATATTGATTTGTGCCTGGCGGTATGAAAATAAGTAAGGCCTAGTGCCCTTGGGTTAAAAATCCCTAAACCTCCGGAGGGCAGCAAAGCGACGACCGTCTAAAGCTAGCGGTGAGTAGCCCGAAATCTAGACAACAGCAAGGCACTGATGGTTCTATTGTTATGATATTATTGATGGACTTGTGGTCCGACTCGGTTATGATCTTATAATATTCTTTTAGGCCAATGGGCCAATTTATGATTACTATTGGATTATTCTTTTGGGCGGTTAGGCCCATGTTATATTTTGGTTCAATATGGCTCTATTTTGGCTACATGGCTATAAGGTTAACACAAGGGAGGTAACATGTATTGGCATATGCATGCATTATTTACTGAACATATGAGTTTAAACTAAAATGTGTTTTACACATGATTTTTTTGTTATTACTTACCCCTACTGAGCATATAAATCACCCCGTTTCTTTAAAATATCATAGGTACTCACGAGTCCCAAAAGGACAAAAAGATGATGGGATCCGAAATGAAGTAGAGCCTCTAGTACTATAGTTCTCTTTTGTAATGGATATGTTTGTCTGGGAAACCATGGCTAGCCTGAAAACTGTTTATATTTTTGTTGTTCATAAGTTTTAGCCATGTATATCTATGATGCATGTTTACAAGTTATAATATCATTTATGTATCCCATGCTAGTCATTGCTTGATATACATATTGTTGTTGGTTTATATTCTTTTTATACACCTGTCTTAGTCCTACTAGGATGGGTTAGTGACACTCCAGGTTTTAATTACGGGTGTTATCCTATAAATTAAGGGGGTGTTATAGTCGGCGGGCACAACAATTGGTATCAGAGGTCGATGGTTGATCCACGTACTTGTGATGCCGTACCCGTAGCTGGACTTAGTGGAGTCAAAAATAACTCGATAGAGCCTAAGGTGATAAATCACTACAAAAAGCATCCCGGTAGCTAGACTTGGTGGAGCTTATGGTTGAGTTAGACTCGAAGAAGCCGGGGTGGAGTCGCTACAGCCTACGTACACCTGGAGTACTATCAAGGTGGTTGTGCAACTTCCTCGAGTAAGGTAAAATAGAGTGTACCACGAGATGTGCATTAATCAAAGGTGAACGATCTTGCGGATGGACATTGTTTAGTGGTGATTTACATGGACAGTTCAAAGGTGGATTCATGGTGGACTATGGTATAGGTTTAAGTGGAGCCAGGTGGGCCGGTGTTAGTCTAAGGTGGAGTCATGGTTGACTGGTTTGATCCAAGGTGGAGATTGTTGAGAATGGTTAGCTCAAACCATTGATCCCAGATGTAAAGATTGTAGAACATAACATGGATATATAAGTGGGGGAGAGTCTCCACATAGTAACGAGGCCTTTTAAGATAAAACCCCACACCTATGGCCCAAAAGTGTTTAAGTTGGGCACAGTATCGTTACTTTATTCGTCGACCAGGGAGCCTTGAATGATGCCCCGGCCCGACTCGAGTGCCTACGGGCACAACAATCCTCCTTACTCTGTGAAAACTCTCTCCCACTTATATACCTATGTTGAGTTCTATAATTTTTTTATATGGGATCAATGGTTTGAGCCAACCATTCTCAACAATATCCACTTTAGAACAAACCAGTCCACCTTGGTTCCACCTTGTACTAACATCATAATCCACCATGAATCCACTTTTGAACTGTCCATGTAGATCACCACTCAACAATTTCCTTCTGCAAGATTGTTCACCATTGGTCAATGTACATCTCGAGGTACACCCTATTTCACCTTACTCAAGGAACTTGCACAACCACCTTGACAACAACACCCCGGGTGTACGTAGGCTGTAGCAACTCTACCCCCGGCTTCTCCGAGTCTAACTCCACCAAAGGCTCCACCAAGTCTAGCTACCGGAACACTTTTTGTAGCGACTTATCACCTTAGGCTCTATCGAGTTCTTCCGACTACATTGAGTCTAGCTACCGGTATTGTTTCACAAGTACATGATCCACCCTCGATCTCTGATACCAATTATTCTGCCTGCCAGCACACGGGTCAAGCTCGGGGCACAAACCGGGCCCGTTGGTCCGAGCACATAGTAACGATATTATCTCCAACTTAAATAACTTTAGACCACAGGTGTAGGGTTTTCACTTAAAATGCCTCGTTACTATGTGGAGACTCTCTCATACTTATATACCCATGTTGAGTTTTACAATTTTTTCATGTGGGATCAATGGTTTGAGCCAACCATTTTCAACATGCTTGACTGGGTGGGGGAATTAATAAGGTGTTTAACATTACCATCAATAATACTTCGGCTAATGATGGGGCCGTTGAGAATATGAAAAAGAGATTTCGTACTTTAAATACTTTATTATTTGAGGGAAAGTACATACATATGAGGTGTGGAAGTCATATCATTAACCTCATTATGGATGATGGAATGAAGGAGCTTTATGACTCTATTGAAGACATTCGAAATTATGTCAAGTACATTCATTCTTTTGCGGCAAGGCTTAACAAGTTTATGGAGTTTTGTGTGTTGTTATAGAAAGATAAAATGGCTAATGTGCCATTGGATGTGTCCACAAAGTGGAATGCCACTTATAAATTGCTTGAGGGGGTTTTAAAATATAGGTTGGTATTCACCCGGATAGCGGAGGAATATGCGCCCTTTGGTAATTACTTTAATGAAAGGTTGAGAGATACGAAAAGAGTGCGGCCTCTTAATGACATAGATTGGGACAATGCTAGTGCATTTGCACATTTTCATGGTAGCTTTCATGAAAACCAATTTAAAACTTAGTGCAACAAGGAATCCCTCATCCAATTTAATCTTTACTTAAATGGTTGCCGTGCAAGTTTAGATTGAGAATAAAATATATAATGATAGTGATCCGATTTTGAAAAAGGTGGCTTGTTTGATGAAAAGTAAGCTTGACAAGTATTGGGGAAGCTTTGAAAGAGTTAACAATCTTATATATGTTGCCAATGCACTAAATCTTAGATATAAACTTCCAAATGATAAATATTTGTTATAAATTGTTGATGGTGAAATAGGTGGTGGTAATGTTGAAATTACTCAAGTGAGAGTGAGTGAAAATTAGGCATTAAATCTAATGATGAATGAACTTGCAAAAGATAGGAGGGCGGGACAATTGCTAAAAATTTTCAATGAAGTCGACAAATACCATACCGATCCTTTTGAAACAATCAATGATAGAGATTTTGATATTTTTTTGTGGTCAAAAGTGAGCCAATCAAAGTATCCTATCTTTTCTAACGATATTTTTGTAATTCCAAGTTCAACAATAGCTAGTGAAAATGCCTTTAACCTTGGAGGTAGGATTATAGATCCTTTTAGGGCTTCTTTAACACCAAAAATGGTTGATGCATTAGTGTGTACAAGATGGATGAACTCAATTTCTACAAAGAGCCAACATCTGATGATCTCTTATTCTACAAGGAACTAGAAGAATTGGAAGCAAGTAAGTGGTTTGTTTTATAGGTTTTTTATGCTTTTGTTGTCTTAAATTTTTAGTTTTAAATTTTAAATTTCTAATGCTTTTGTGGTTTTCATATATAGATCCAACTTTAACTCAATTAAGTGTGACACAAACTATGCTTCTACCACAACCATGAGCCCATAAATCCATAATGTAATGCATTAATTTCTTTTATTTGCATTTGTTAATTATTTTAATCATAATATATAATAATTCATATATTGTTTACCTATGATAATTGTTCCAGGTTGCCCATTGCCTAGCCACAATGCACTTGATCTTCCATTGATTGCTATGTGTTGGAGATTCATGCACTTGAACTGCCCACTGCCCAGCAACAGGCCAGTTGGCCAATTGGTCTTTTGTTGTCGTAACTTTTGTTTTAAATGTTTAACTTTTATTGATTTGAATGTTTAATTGAGTGCATTATTAATTCATAATTGATGTAATTCATCTTGTTGCCCATTGCCCAGCCACAATACAGTTGAATTGCCATTGGCCCATTGCCCACTGTCGATGCCTCTATTGCTGCCTGTTGCTATTGCTTTGCTGCTTGCTTTTTGTTGTTTGCTGCTTAGTAGTAGTGCCCACTATTGGCTATGTCTCTTATTGCTACTTGCTATGTGTTGGAGATTTTGTTTTTTTAACTTTTAAGTATTAACTTTTATTCTATTAAGTTATATTGATTTGAATGTTTTATTTAGTGGATTTTTGACTTGTAACTTAATGTAGCCCATAAGTTTAATTGTTTTAAATTTTATTGGTTTGACTGTTTGATTGAGTGCATTGTTAATTCATAATTGATGTTTTAAAATATGGGATATCTAATTTTGGACATGGCAACTGACCCGATCGATCAAGTATTGTCGAACAAACCAATTATAGGTTAAAACGACTTTTTTGGTACTATTCAGTTTCCACTTCTCTCAACCAATTACTATCGAGGATGTTGAATCGGTTCGGTTTATCGACCGATTCTACCCCTACAATTACCCATGCAATTAAGGTCATGAGTGTTACTCACCTATCTTAAACTAGCTGAAATGGGTAAGAAAATTTTGAAATAATTAAAACACATAGTACATATCATAAATTAAACAAATTTTACAATCATATAAACATAATTATTAGTAACATAATATATAACTTACATATCTTTCATAAATTAATTATACAAAGATTAATCATACATATAACATTCAAAATTAAATCAACAATCAACATGAATTTAAACATTATCAGGTGAGCATTAGCTAGCCATATCATCATATTTACGATACAAAAATAGAGTAATATCAGAACCATCTAAGTCGTCCTGGAACCTGACTTAACCTTGGTATCCTTATCATCATGTGTACTTACAGTATTTAAAAAAAATGGGTGAGCGTGTCACTTAATAGGGGGTAAAATTTAGAAAACATTACTTCACTTATCAACATATGTAGAGTAAATGAAACTTAGAAGCAGCTCAATCATCATAAGCAACATTTATTTGACAAATGACTTATAACAATGCATGCTCGTGCATATGCAACTTACCTCCCTTGTGTCCACCCATTTCTAAACCTTGATGATTCGAGCCGACAAAAATCCAAGTTAATATCATATTATAGAATCCGTCTGCTCCAAGAGAATATACCATGACCATAACCATAAGATGGGACACCCCGTCCATAATCCATAAAATGATTTAACTCATGGTGCATTGCCAATGTCTATGTTTCCAGAATTCTCACTGGTGGCTTTCAGTTGGCCAAACATTGCTACCCTAGGGGTTTAAGGATTTTTAACCCAAAGGCGAAGAACCTTACCTAATTTTCACCCGAAAAGCACCATTCATATGAGATTCTCATATAGACCTCTCATTCTTATGGTCATTCCATGAATATATACCATTATTGCTAAAAAAATTGATAGTTGAATATAATCGATTATCTCCCATGAGGAAGATATCAAAATAATAGCAGAGCCTTTATGAACTTGCTATGAGAAATATCCAAATCGAGATAGACAACAAAGCTCTAAAGTAGCCGAGAGATTGGGTTCACATAATTTATAATACAAATCATGATTATAATGTGTAACACCCATCCTTAATTAGTAGGATAACACCGGCAATTAAGGCCTAGAGCGCTACTAACCCACATTAGGCTAGCTAAAATGGGTCTAATATAAACAAAGAACTAATAAATCCAAGTACATCACATAACATGGGACAAGAAGAACATGATACTCATGATATGGGCAATAACGTAGAACATTGGTGTAATATACATCTACACACATACACGTAATCCAAAGGACATACAAAAATCATGTCAACATGTATTACAGAATATATAACAATTCAGGCTAGCCGTGGCTTGCAATATATACATATATATATATACAAAAATTAGTCGGTATCAGAGTCCTCTACTTTGTTTCCAACTTAGTCACTTCCTTAGTTTTATCCGACTACATGGTACCTGAATTTGTTTACATAAAATAGGGTGAACTCACAGCTCAGTAGGGGGAAACAACATGAAGGATTACGTACAAAACGTAATTAGCAGTTTAATCATAAATTATGACTCAACCAATAAAACAATGCATGCATGTGCATATGTATATGCATATCAAGGTTACCTTCCTTAATGTCAACCACTATATCGATAGAATACCAAAGCCAAGCCGAATCATAATCATAAGAATAAGAATGGGTCAGACCACCGTAAAGAATAAATTGAACATGATCACGACATAACATTATCTGGCCCATGAAAAATCATTATCATATTATAATATAATTTGAGACCTCTAACTATATAAGGACATGTAAATATACATGTGTGTAATCTTTTAATATATATAAAGATGTAATCATTCAATGATATATATATATATATTGGTTGGTGTAAATCTAGAGTTTTTTTTTATATATACATATATGAATATGTCGATTGATATTTATATATATGTTTAGTGTTTGTGACTTATATTAAAGCTAAAGATATACATATGTATATGTAAGGATTCTTTATACATATATATATATATATATATTCTGCAAGTTTCGTATATTTATATGATTTTGGTTAAAGCCAAAGTATACATATAAGGTTCAGGTTATTATATGGGTGGTAATGGTTTAAGTAATGAGATCATTTTTAAGATATATACTTATGCCATTGTAATCACATCACATATATAAGGATTGATAGTCAATTACATGTATAAGGATTTTATATATGTGTGTAATCAATTTTGTAAGAATTAAGAATATGGACGTGTGTATATATATGCATGTAAAGTTTTATTTTATATATATAATCGATTAATTCGATTACATTTATATATATATTAAGACCCCTAACTTTGCCCATCAGGATAAACATGCGCGTACTGATATTTACTTGTATTAGGTTATATTTGTACGCCCAAGGCCAAAAATTTTAAGATAGTTAGCTTACCGGAATAGGTTTTGTGTGTTATACCAGTACGCGTGGACACAGAAATTTTTAAGGCCTAAGTTTTGGATTATATGGGTAAAGATATAGATATGGGTTTATAACCCAATAAACTTTGACCCAGTCAGTTTAAATTCAAATATTGGTATAATTAAGTATATATATTTTGAGATGAATTAATTGAAGCGACATGTCGCCAAAGTGACCTCTTTCGTGAAAATTAATTTATTTTAATTTATAAATGGTTGTGTGCTTGTACCTTATGTAAATTTTGACTGGCCCAAAGGAAGGCTAACATTTAACATAATTACATGTACACTTACGATAATAAACACGTGATGATTATTTGGTTTTCGTGTGAGCAATAGACCAGCCCAAAGGAAGATTTATTGTTAAGCTTGTTTTTTATTATCAATGTTTGATTACTATAGCAAGATATTACTCGCAAGTTAATATTTTTGTCCAAAGATGAAATATTAATGGAGCACCAGGTATCTTGATATGGGAATTACCTTTATTTGAATTTATTATGTTTGTTTTAAGACTTATGTGAGCTTGTTTTGGTTATTTATTATTGCTTTCTATGAATTTAGTTATAAAGACTTCTGGTAATATTACTGCTAGCATCAACTATATTCCTATGCTAACTGGCACAAATTTCATATCATGGTAAGAGAGCCTCTTAATAGTTCTTGGAGTCATGGATCTTGACTTTGCGTTAAGGGTTGATCCTTCCACATCTCTTATGGATAAAAAATAAATAAATAAATACTCTTGATAAGAGAAAATATAAAGAGAAGTGAGATAGATCAAATAGCATGTATGTCATGATTATGAAGAATGTCATTTCGGAAGCATTAGTGGTACAATATCTAAAAAGATAACTACGGCTAAGGAATTTCTTGCAGACATTGAAAAGAGATTTGTCAAGAACGAGAATATTGAAATAAGTACACTCTTGACAGGCCTAATTTCAATAAGGTATTGGGGCAAAGGCAATGTCATGGAGTATATTGTGAAGATGTCCCATCTTGCTTTCAAGATTAAGAGCACTTAAGTTAAAACTCTATGAGGACTTGCTAGTGCATCTAGTTTTGATATTTCTTCCAACACAATTTAGCCAATTTAAGGTGAGTTGTAGTTATTAGAAAGAGAATTGATCTCTGAATGAGCTAATCTCATATTGTGTTCAGGAAGAGGAAAGGTTGAAGCAAGATAAGGTAAAAACTCCTCAAATTGTCTCAACCTCTAAAAGAAAGGACAAGGGAAAGAAAATGAAGTTACAGATACAGCACCATAAAAGAAACAAAAAAGGAAATTGGACAAACCGGAAGGTACTGGTGTTACTTTTGTGGAGCTAAAAAGCATATAAATAAGCACTATACTAACTATCATGCATGGCGTGATAAGAAAGGGTTGCCTAAATTGCCGAAAGCTAAATGATGGCGAAAGACACATCTATTTAGGGGATGGTGAAATGGTTTAAGTTGAAGCAATTGAAAAGTTTAAATTATTATTAAATACTGTATTTTATTAGAATCTTAACGAGACATTTATTATATCGTGTTTTATACAAAATTTGATTTCAATTTTTGTTTGGAAAAATATGGATATTTTTTGTTCCTTCAGGAATGAAGTTTTTAATTTGTTTTATAAGTCAAAAAGTAAATGGTTACAGTTTTTTGTTAGGTTACGATAATAATCTTTATTCAGTTGATACAATTGTTTCATTTAATGAATCCCTGCAATTAAATGCATAAAGTTTAAAGAGAAAATTAAACAGTAAGAATTCAGCAGCACTATGGCAGAGGATAGTGCTATATTATTGGATATTTTGGAAGATCCAAGGCTTACAAGTTTTATGATCCCACAACTAAGTCGATTTTCAAGTCGAAAAATGTCTGTTTTTTTTAGGATGTCGAGTTTGTGGGGGGGGGGGGGGGAAATACAGCTAGAGACCTTGTCTTTGAAGAGGAATATGTTGATATTCCCACAAGTGCTATTGGCATTGATTAGGTTTTCATTTTTGACTTTGTTCAATACACAAATCAAGACAATGTTGGAGAACCTCCTATTCAAGAAATTGTTCCAGAAGAACAAACTCTACCACCTCAAGAACCTATGCCATCAAGGAGATTCACTAGAGAAAGGAGAAATGCAGTGCTAGATGACTACATTATATTTCTCCAAGAACATAAGGTAGGCATTAGAATGATGGAAGATGATTCGATTCAATTTTCACCAAGCCATGAAATGTTCTGATTCTCAAAAGTGGATTGATGCCATAAATGAAAAGATTGGGGCCATAAAGAACAATGACGTATGTGATCTTGCCTCATTGCTAAAAAGTGAAAACCCATTGGTTGCAAATGGATACTTAAGACCAATAGAGATTTGAAAGGCAATGTAAAAAGGTACAAAGTTTGTCTTGTCGTAAAGGGCTTTACATAAAAGGAAGACATCAACTATAAAGAATTTTTTTATCCAGTTTTTTTAAAAGATTCTTTTAAGTTTATAATGGCATTGGAGGCACATTTCGATCTTGAGTTACATTAGATGGATATAAAGACGGCATTTCTCAATGGTAACATTATTGAAACGATCTATATGGTGCAATCAGAAAACTTTATGGTGGGAGACCCAAACAATATGATTCGCAAACTTAAGAAATCCGTCTATGGGCTCAAGCAAGCATTTCGACAATGGTATTTTAAGTTTCATCAAGTGATCATCTCATTTGATTTTGAGTTAAATTTGGTCGATGATTGCATATACCATAGGTTTTGTGGGATCAAGTATATTTTTCTGGTTTTATATGTAGGTGACATTTTGCTTGCCAGCAACGATATAAGCATATTGCACGAAACCAAGAAATTTCTGATTAAGAATTTGAGATGAAAGATCTTGGTGACGTCTCTTTTGTGTTAAGCATACAGATACACCAAGATTGCTCTCGAGGTACTTTAGGATTATAACAAAAGGGTTATATCGAAAAGGTTCTTAAGAGATATGTCATGCAAGATTGTAAACCAAGTGATACCCCCGTGGTTAAGAGATATAAGGTTAATCTGATTTAATACCCTAATAATGACTTTGAAGAAAATAAAATGCAAAAGATTTCTTATGCATCAGCAGTATGGAGTCTACTGTATATTCAGGTATGTACGCGTCCGGATATTGCGTATATTGTTCAGATGCTAGTCAGATATTTAAGCAATTCAGGAATAGACTATTAGAAAGCAACAAAACAAGTTTTGGGGTACTTACAAAAAAAATAATAAGAGAACTACATGCTCACATATCAGAGGTTAGATAAGCTTGAGATCGTTGGGTATACTGACTCCGATTTTGTTGGGTGCAAAGATAGTATTAAATCTATCTTGTGTTCCATTAATAACAGAAGCTTGATGAAGTCTAAATATATAAACATCAAGTTTCTAGTTGTTAAGGGAAGAGTTCAGAGTGAACAAATATCTATAGAACACATTGGTACAAACTCCATGATTGTGGATCCGCTTATTAAGGGATTGCCACCCAAAGTGTTTCATGAGCACATTACCTGTATAGGTGTCATGTATTTTTAGGAAATTCAGTTTTAGTGGGAGTTTATAATATTTAGTGTTTTTATGATATAGACATATTTCGGTTGCTTCGGTTTAAGGATATCTTAAAGTTATTTTTCGTAAAAATAAAGTTTTGGTTCATTTACACTCTGATTTTGGATATGGTTTGATCTCAGTTAGGTTTCAGGAAGATCAATTAAAAATAGGCATGTTAAGATCACGTTTCATGAAATTTCCATGCTACACATCCACATCATGATTCATGTCATTCAATTAGATCGACATGTGTGACCATTGATGGGTTGAGTTACATTAAGTGTAACAAAGGCCGCTTTGATCCTATGTTGATATGATTGATGGACCGGATTGGATACAGATACATTTCAGTAATGACAGCAAAAATGAGCTCAATTTACAATACATAATTCTAAGGTTACACATATAGCCCAAGTGGGAGATTGTTGAATCCTTAATCCAGCATTGGGCTTATTATATGTGCAATAATTATGTGTTGTGGACTGTCGTATGGTTAAGCCCACTTTAAAATGATCAACTAAGATTTAAGTTATTTGGGCTTAAATGTATCTAATAGGGTGTGGGTTTTTAATGTATAGATACTTAAGAGTAATTATATTTTTATGATGGGCTAAAATAGAAATACTAAATAGATAGTAAGGTTTATTATCTATATATATATATATATTGTGGTTATGGTCTCCAGATCGCACGTACGTATTTTGTTACTGTTGAGTCCCATCATCACAAAAAGCATAAAGAAGGCATAAAGGATTCTCTAAATAAATACGTGTTGATCTGGAAGGCCAACCACTCAGCTACAAATACACACTATGGATTTAGGTACGCTTTCATATATTAATCTTTTGATTCTTGGTGATACAACATGAATGATCCTAAGGTTTATGGTTATTTAGAACCAACAAGTTTTAACAGCTTCAAGGTAGTTACCCATATATTACAAGCACAAAATTATGACATGTTATCAGGGTCAGTCTTGAGTTTTGAAGAGTCTTGTGAATTTTTATTTTTGGACCTTTTTGTGTTTTTATATACTTATGTAATATAACTACACTAAATTCCAAAAAAAATATTATATAGCAAGACTAATTAAATTTTACACTCGTGTAGAATTTAGTTAAAAGAAAAAGAAAAAACCAACCTCAAATCAATTCACGCTAAAGCTTAAAGATACAAAGACTTGAATTTTTTTTTAATTAAATCCCATTTAATTATATCTC
This sequence comes from Lonicera japonica, assembly GCA_021464415.1. Taxonomy (NCBI): domain Eukaryota; kingdom Viridiplantae; phylum Streptophyta; class Magnoliopsida; order Dipsacales; family Caprifoliaceae; genus Lonicera; species Lonicera japonica. The sequence goes on along the minus strand of CM038464.1, from coordinate 53,885,631 downwards.
TTGGCCCAGTAGTATAAGACTATTATTGGAACAACCTTGGAGTCGACTTGGAGCTCCCAAGGTCGATTCCCGGCATTGTCAAAATAATGCTTGGCCAGCGGCAGCCACGCACCGCGAGCAGTGATTAGTCGAGGTGCGTGAAAGTTGGGCCAGACACCTCGTGGAGAACTAAAAAAAAAAATTCCCATTAAAAGCGTTTCTTAATTAATTGAATTTCTAGCTGCTTGGCTGCCCCTCTTTTAATTAAATTGAGAGGTGCTAAAGTGCTGCTTATTAAACTGCCAAAAAACAAATAAATAAACTCGTCACCCCATGTAGCAATAAAGAGGCTTCAACCATCAGATTGAGAATCACTTTATTAGCTCCTATTTAACCACAAAACCTTTTATTTATTTACTATCACACAAACACACACACACACACATATATATATATATATGTGTGTGTGTGTGATCTAAAAAAATCGGGACCCTACTAAATCGGTGATCCTAGACGACGGCCTGAGCCGCTTCTGCTTAGGGGCTAGGGCCGACCCTGCATGTTGTTAGGCCATTAACCATTTAACTTAGGCCCACATCCCAATTAATTTAGCCCGGCCCCAAGATGTTGAAATGATGCACACCAACAATGCGACTTCTCTGTACTGCATATATTAAAACACGTCCAAGAAATACTCTAGCCAGCAGAGGCCGTGCTATTGGGCAACCGTCTCTACTTGACTTTCAATTTATTGTTTAAATCACATATGAGGCATTTTTTGACAAAAAAAATAATATATAAAGTCTATACAAAGAACTCTGTATTTTAAGATATCTAAGTGTAAGAGTTTAAACTATAGCTCGTTTGAAATTTTAAAAATAACTTTAGGGTGATTTTTTTTCTATTTGCATTATTTCACGGTTAATCCACCCTTAAATGCTGAAAATTTTAAACAAAGTTTAATAATATTACTCTTTTCAAAATTGATAACTATATCCACCAATTAAAATTAATTTATAATTGTATCAATTTAGATTCCCTTTTTAATTAAAATTGCTAATATAAATGTAATTCTTTTTTTAATTTATTTCACATTGACCTTTAAAGAATTTCCAAATGGTTTTAAGATTGGGGTTTAGTGATTATTGTGCATGGATTGATTTCAAAATAATTGAATATTGGTCAATTTATCGGTACATATTTTGTTCGATAAAAAATATAAACTCTAATATTAGTACATAGTTTAAGCATACAATAATGAAAAATCTTTTGCAACGAGAGAATTGAACAATATTTTGCAACACAAAGAATACTCTACAGTAGAATGTATTAACGCAGCATTGAAAGTTGAGAAAGAACTAGGTATTAGTGTTGAGGATGGTTTATTTCCATTGCAATCAATAGAAACTGCACATTCAATGGTGTGTGTTTTTTTTCCTTATGAATTTATACTTAAAATTATATTCTTATTTGAAATCCAGTAAAAAAACTTAATTTCAGATTCAACATTACAGATTTCAGCAAAACTTGAGTTAATACCTAATGTTGGAACCAAAACTAATTTATTGTCCCAAAATAATAATTGCATTATTCTTTTTTTTATTTCATTTAAACTTACAAAAATCAGTTATGATTTTTTTTAGAAGCCTAAAGTATTCCACCCCAAAGGAGTTGATTATTCCGAAAACTTTATTGGTGTTACAACCGATTAAAAGTAATGTCAATGATGTGCAGATATAAAAAGTGTTGCAATCGATTAAAACTTTATCGGTTTTTTTTTATATATACACATATTTATCAATTATAAAACCTTAGATGAAGAATATGAAGACAAATTTTAAGGTTTGTGATGAAGAAGACAAAGATAGCGAGCGTAATCCTTCTAGATATGGGACAGTAGTTATCTATAAATGAGAAAGAACGAAGAACACCGCAAAAATTTGAACTGGTGTAAGGGGTTAATTTTTATTTTTGTTATTTTACTTCAAAGTTAATTAGGATTTACTCATTGCTTAATAATATTAGGATCTAACTTTTTAAAGTGGATGTACTTATTAATCTAGTGGATATTTTAATATTAAATTTTTATTTAAAATAATATTTATAAAATTAAATTAATAATATTTTTTTGTCAGTCTATCAATACTCGCAGATTAACTTAATATGCAATGTGAACTAACTTAACAACTTCGATTAACTGCAAGATATCGCGGATAGAAACAAAATCACCCATAACTTTAACCAATTAATCACGTATATGAAACCACACTCTTCCACCTCACCTGTATCTCACTTCTTCCTCCTCTTTCTCTTCTTTTTATTTTTTCTTCACTACACACCCCAACCGGCCCGCTCCACCCATAGACTATGCAACACATCCACCGCTAGCTCCCAAAATCCTGCCACCGTCCGCCACAGTCGCTTTAAATCCATTCTCTTGATTAATATTAGACTTTTTTTTTAATATTACATATATTTCTTGATTAATTGCATAACATTAGTTCTATTCTTGATTAATTGCATAATATTATATCTATGTTCAATTAATTGAGAATTGCTGATGATTACTTAGTTTTAGGTTTATTTCTTGATTAATTGTATAATATTATGTGATTTAGGTCTAAATCCCTAATTTTAATTAGCCATAAATAGGAAAAGAGTTTATTGATTACTTTAATTATTATTATAATAGAGGGATGAGATTTAGATCTACCACTAAAAAAAAGAAAAAAAAAAGAACTTAGACATCAAAAAAAAATACATACAATGAAAAATTCAAGCCCCCAAAGCTCCGATAATAAAAGTGATTGTGTAAAAGGTGAAATGCCAAACCATGTTACCTTTTAGCACGTTATTTTTTGGCGTTGTGAGATTGTTTATTTCCGTTCTTACTTTATTCATTCGTTATTATCTATTAATCCACAATCTAGTTGGATCTGGGTCTTGCTCTAACAAACCGCAATGGCTAGGTGCCATATGTAGATATGAAGTTCTCAATGTTAAAAAATGGGTATGGAAAATCACATTTTCTATCATTTTGAGGGTAATTTTGTAATAAAACTTTGCATTCGGTTGTGAAAATTCTTTAAATATTCGTGTTCTCTTATGAGAGTACATCAAAATCGTATAATTACATGCTCAAAATGGTTAAAGGGTGAATGAGAAATTGTCATCCAAAGTGAACAAGTTAAAATGAAAAAATGCAATGAAAGTGGGAAGTTCCACATTGGAAATATGGAAAAAAAAAATTATGGGTTTATAACTAAGCACAAGTAAAAGTCTTATTAAATGATTCAAGATAAGAAGCTCTCTCTCTCGCAAGACGGATTGCAAAGGGGCCAACTAGAGATTGAAATACATTATCACAAAAAATCTCAGTTAGGAACAAAAGGCTCTTTTTTCAAAAAAACCTAGCAATATATATTTTCTAATACAAACTAGCACGTACATTATTGTATTTTAATTTCTTCTATTTATATTTCTACCACGTAGAATACGTAACCCCTCTTAATTTTAATTGCTTCAACTCTACAAAAATGCAGTAACCTATTAAGGATTCCCAATACCTTCTCTAGAATAGTCAACTTTTAATTACAGTCTCTCTAAATCCGCCACAACTTCTGTAGAATACTATTTAGGCTCCGTTTGATAACAACATGGAAAATGAAAATAAAATCAACTAATTTGGGTGAGAAGATGGAAAATAAGTTGAGGCATAAGGTGAGATCATCTCCATCTCATTCTCATTTTTGTGAGTATATGTCCTCCATACTCCTTTAATATTTTGTGGAAAAATTTTCTCCACCATCACCTAAAGAAAATTTTGTCATGGAAAAAAGCAAAAGGCAAGAGTTAATCTCACCACATCCCTCAACTTATTTTCTATCTTTTCAACTAAATTAGTTATTTTTTTTTATTTTCCATATTCCTATTAAACAGAGTAATACACTTACCATGAAGTTAGAAACTTGTTGCTTTTATTTCACCGTACACTAAAATGCCTTGGTGATGGGAAAAAATGAACATGCCAACAGATTTTTCACCTTACCTAATCAAAATGTAGTGGATTGGAGCAAGATTTTGAAAGATTGGGACAAGTATAAGTTACAAATTAAAATTCCAGCAACTTGGCCTGACTAATATATATTTATTTTTTTAAACACATTTATAATATCATATAATTAGCTAGAGCAGAGCAGGTGGAGACACATTTAAACTTATATATATAGTAAATGGAGCATATTTCAATTTTTTTCAAACTATTTTCAAAATAAAACCAGCATGAGATCACTTTCTGATCGACAATGCCCGATTTTAATTTAATTCAAATTAAATCTGAGCGGTTACCACCCTTATATGTCATCTCAAGTACAGAAAAAAAGGAAAAGGAAAGGAGCACAGAGGAACAAAGCATGGCCAAGTCAAATTCCCCTCCAAATTTGAAGCGAATGAGATGGGTGTGGGTCCGAATGAACAAAACAACCAACCGTCACTTGCTTCCCATTTCCCGCGTTAAATGCTGCTAACCCTTCACCACCTCCCCATTTTCCTCCACTCTCTTAATCACCTCTCATTGCACCCAAAAGAAAAACCTAATCACCTCTCATGTAAATCCCCCCCTCCTCATTCACTTCATTCATACCCCCACACCCCAACCACCTCCACGCGCCGCCCTGCACCACCACTCACAGGCGACGCAAGGGGACCAATGGAGAAACCTAACAACGCCATGGACGACAACAGGTCGTCGAGAAAGCTAGAGGTAGTAAATCATCAGCAGCCGGTGCTGGACGTGAAGCCAGTGCCCGAAGTTAAACCGGTGCCGGAGGTGAAACCGGAGGGAGGAGTGAATGGAGATATGATGGGGGATGGGAACGTGAATTCCACGCCGACTGCGGGCAGGGCGAAGAAGTCGGTGCGTTGGAGTGAGGAATTGGTGAGGGAGTCTCCTAGAGCAGCAGCCATTAATAGTATATATGCTGCACATATCAATAATTATCATAATCAGAATCATATTGGATCGTCGAATCTCAATCCTTATGTTAATTATTCTCCTGCGGCTTCTAATCCGCCTCCCCCTGCGTTTAATTTCATGGGTGAACTCTCTTTCCTCTGTATCTATCTAGATATATGTTCATAATTCCTATACATACATAAATATAAATGTGTATGTATTTTTGTACCTATGTTTAATTATAAACGCCTTTGCAAATTGTAATTGGAGAAATTAGTATTTGGTTTAATGCAGTTCACGTTTGTAAAATTTAAAAATTACGGTTCATGAAGATAAATAAGGTTCATGCAAGCTAGCTGATACTTAACAAATATTGTTAGTGTGAGGCAAATATCATTGTTGTAATCTGAGACAGATAGTGTTAGTGCAAGGCAGATACCATGAAATAGACACAGACACTGCGTGTGATAGACGCAATATTTGTCCCCAAGGACAGCATCTTTGAAGTTTTGATTTCAGGGACCGGATCCTAAAAGCCTCATTGAAATTGGTCTAAGGATTAAGGGTCTACGAATTTTATATCTATATATTTAATTATGCAGGCCTTTGCAATTGTAATTCCATAATATATACAATCATACAGACTATATATAGATTTAGCTATATGGAACCTGCCTGTAGAATTCAATTCTTAATCTCATTCTCTATGGAATATGGATGACTGAATCAACAATTTTGGAATATCTTGAACAAACAGAAAATTTAGATTCAAAACAGAATTTCTTTTATAGGGGTTGCTTCTAATATGAACTTTAGGATATTTTTGCACAAGCAAGAAAATTTGATTCCAAGCCTCTCCCACTTAGACACAAATTTATTATAAATATTACGAAAGAAAGTTTAAGGGAACACACTTTGTATTGAGGAATAATGGTTTTTATGTCTGTTTCATCAGAGACGGTGGTTAACGTTCGAGATATGCTAGGGAGATGGAGAAGGAAGGTAGGAGAAGCCACAAAGAAGGCAGAGGATCTAGCAGGAAATACATGGCAACACTGTAAGTTTCACCCACTCACCCCCTCTTCATAATTTAGGTTTTTTGATTCATTTTGCTTAACATTATGCTCGTTTGGTTTGAATTTTTGTTCGTTCCTAAAACCTGAAACGGTAATTTTGCGTGGAAAGTTTGAATTTCATGAGCTTATGATTCAACCTTTTCACATAAACTACAGGTACTCTTAGTGTGAATTTACCAATACAGGATTCTAGGGACGAACTAAAACTTGAACCAAACAAGTACTATTATAAGGCCTTTCTCTCATAAGGAATCTTGGCCTCAGCTTTTAGGTGTTTGTATACATTCGTGTTTAGGTAGGTTGTGAACTTGCAAATAAAATAGTCTTCTAATAGCATTATGAGATTTGTAGTCGCACACAATTTTGGTGTATCCATTGTGCCTAATTCATGGACATCCTATGTATTGTGAATTAAGTACGCTGGTTTGTTTGATACACAAAATGTCAACCCTAGTGACCCCCTATTTCAAATTGCACAGACAGACGAAGAGCACATATATTTTTGCATATACCAACATCTACAAATACATATAGCAAAAATATCCAGTGTTTCCACTATACTATAACCTATTTGTACAGTAGAGATGATAAATAGTGTATAAGCATCGTATAATGAATTGGGTGCACCGGTAGGTCAATACATTTGAGTCCCATAACGCCAACCCTAGTGACCACTCTTATTTTGACTCGCACAAACAGATGAAGAGACGCATATGTTTTCATATATACCAACATGTATTATGTATAAATTCATACATCAGAAATATCAAGGATTTCCACTATATTAGATACATATTGTATAGCAGAGATGATAAATGGTGTATAAGCAGCTGAAATGGCTTTCCGACTAAGCCTACCTCCACCGCATTGCATATTGGGCTACTTACTGTACTCCTTACCCATATCTGTACTATTTACCAAACGTCCCGTGAATTAGTAACATTGGTTTTATTCATTTATGGTTAGGCGTCATGTCAACGCCACACTCATTTTAAACTTGGGAGTTTGGACTAAATGAACTTATAATAAGGGATAAGGAGTGGACCAACATGAGGCCACCTGGGGGCAACCACACCCTAAATGTTTTGGAAAATTTGAGACTAAAATTGAGCTCTTGGGAGTAGCTACACCTTGAAGTTTTTGGTTATGTTCTAAGCTATGTTAAAATGATTACGTTTCCTAATTATTAATTAAGTAGAATATGTTGTATGTGGATGACTAGTAATCAAGATTTTGTTTGAATTGTAGAGAATGCTCAAATTTTGGATTGAGATCTACCGGTACTATCCATGTATTAGGATTTAGTCATTCTCTTATATATTCCCTTTTAATTGTGAAGGTCAAACTAGTACTTCATGTTACTCTTCTTGGAGGGAAATGGTTATAGTTAAAGCAATAATGACTTCTTCAAAGCAAGTAATGTTTCGCTACACGTTTTGCCTTTTCAATTGTTCATTGCTTTGGCAAATGTCATTACTACTTTAGCAATAGAGCTAGCATATTCTCTTTTGGTTTTTAAACTAGACCTAAGAGAACTAAAGGGGATTGACAAGCAAGACTATCATGTTTAACAATTAACTGAGCTAGGAAATTTGTTATTGAGATTTTTCATTGAAAAACGTGGTCTTGGAATTCAATTACTATTACTAGTAGTATATTTGGTATGCAAGATAATGAATGGTCTTTGGCACTCAACTGTTAGGAGTCAAGGTTAATTTATATTTGAATCGCGAATCGTGGGATTTGTTGTGATTTTGTGTCAATTTTGATTCTCCATACGATTATGTCACCGAGTATTTGAACACATCAAATAGTATAGATCGTGAATCATGTGGTTTTAACAACTATGTTGCCAATTTATATATGTACTAGGGTATACCCGTGTCGGAAGACGGTGAAACGAGAAAAGAAAACAGCGTAAAAAGTGTGAGGAGTTGGGGGTGCATATTCAATCACAGAGCAATGCTAACCAAACAATAGTGCAGTGTATTGAGTTTTCCACTTTGTGCTTCAATGGTTTCTTTCAGAACTCTTGTGTAACATTTGAAATGACCAATGATGTACAAACACATGGTGTATAACATTAAATGTAATATTCAAAAGCTTTTCTTGTAACTTCTTATCTCATTTTATAGTCACAATGGATCTTGTTTTAAACATCTCGACTAATATATTTCAAATACATAAATTTTATTAAAATTCAAACATTGAATTAAACTTATGGGATTTTAATTTTTTTCAAAAAGTTGACGAGAGAGAACGTGATATTGAAGAGTAGTGTGTGGTAGTGGTAGTGGCAGTGGCAGTGGCAAGTGTGTTAAGTAGGTGTATTGTATTTGATTGTGTGTGTTTAGCGTGGATGCATATCTAGCTATTGATTTGACACTTTATTACGAGTGTAAGAAGTATCTAGTGGTGCAGATCATGTGTTGTAAGAAGAGAACTGATTCTAAAGCCTTGATTAGTGGACTAATATTGACAATTTGTTTTTTTATAATATATATCAATAGCTCTTCAGAATTTATGTATAATGCAGATTTAGTACCGACTAGTCCATATACGGACCGGCCTTTTCGTCACCAAATCATCGGAGAAATGCTTTCAGCAACGGAAAATCGTCGCTAAAAGCCAGTTTGTACTAGAAAATTTTCCATTTATGTAAGCTAAATCTCTCTCTATCTCTCATCAGTGAAAACGAGCCCTAGTCTTACGGATGCTGCGTTAGGAAGACTTGCACAGGGAACAAAGGTACTAGCAGAAGGTGGTTATGATAATATTTTTCGACAAACATTTGACACGGTTCCTGGGGAGCAACTTCAAAATTCATATGCTTGTTACTTGTCCACATCAGCCGGTCCAGTCATGGGAGTTCTTTATGTATCTACAAAAAAACTTGCGTTCTCTAGTGACAACCCTCTGTCTTATAAAGCTGGTAACAGGACAGAATGGAGCTATTATAAGGTACGTACCAACGAGCTTATCGACCTTCATCAACATCCCAATCTGATCCCATAATATTAACTCTGGAATTGATTATTACAATCTTAGTGTTGTGGGAGCACTGCTACATATGCCCTTTTGTGGCTACAGTAGGTGTGGGCAGGCTAATCATTGTCCCAAATCTTGCAACAATAAGCAATCGATATTCTTAATTATTGATTATTTTGAAGATAGTTTATAGTTTACACATCTTAACTATCTTGTAATATGTATTTACCATTTTGTGTAACCTTCGTACGACAATTCGAACAGGTAGTTATTCCATTAAATCAACTTAAAGCGGTTAGCCCTTCAGCAAGCAGAACCAACCCAGCTGAAAAGTACATCCAGGTTATATCGGTCGATAACCACGAATTTTGGTATATGGGTTTTCTCAACTACGACGGTGCAGTCAACTGCCTAGAGGAAGCCTTGATATACCGCAACTTATAAATTCGTGTGTTAACGTTTTACATGTCTGGAGCTTTTATTAATTCATCATTGGGTGGCCACTTCACGGTTTCAAGTTTCTCATCTCACTGTAACTGGTCTTTCACTTGAAGAATTCGAAGAAGATTCGTGGAAGCAAAAGAAAATGGAGGAAAATGAATTCATCTATGGAATATATTGTTATAACTTTTTTTTGAGGATACAAAAGCAGAGGTGAATAAAGAAAACCTCCCTTGTTTTTCAGTGTAGATATGGTTGTAATTTCTATATTTGATATTGGCAAATGCTTTTACCTATCCAGTGATAACATTTGTTGAGATGTTACTTGAGATTTTCATTTCCCCCATCTTTGGGAATTTTGTTACATTCCTATTTTTTTTTAGTGAATGAATTGGTGTAGGTTCAATCCTTGGATTTATTGTGCAGTGGCTTAAGAGATTATGATGGAATATTAGCCTGATTCTTGTAGCTATGGAACTACAACATTGGTTATTATTATTATTATTATTATTGGATAAGTGTGTTAGAAAATGGGTATTATAAAACACATTTTCTACCATTTTGAAGGCAAAATTGTAATAAGACTTTGTACTCGGATGTGAAAGTTTTTAATATATTCGTGTTCTCCTACGTGAGTACATTGAAATCGTGTATTTATATGCTCAAAATGGTTAAGTGGTGAATGAGTAATTGTCACTAAAAGTGAGCAAGTTGAAATAGAAAAATGCAATGAAAGTCGGAAGTCCCACATAGGAAAGGTGAAAAAATTTCTATGGGTTTATAACTAAGCTCATGAGAATGCCTTATTGATTGATTCAAGAAAAGAGACTCTCTCTCGGGCACACAGGCGCAGGGGGGTGCAAATCATGGACCGAATTAAGCTTGAAACCTTTACGGCTCATGTGTGAGCCTTGCGCGGGCTGAGTTTTGCACCCGGAAATTTAATTTTTTCCAATTTGAATTTTGAAATCATTGCATTTATTTCGATTAATTAACCACTTAATGGTCAGTTTTTGAGAAACTGATAACGATTAATGGTCAGTTTTAATTTGGATTAATGGTCATTATTCCCAGTTGAATTAAAAGGAGATTTCCGACTCATTCCAAAATACACAACCAGAATCAACAATTCGAATTCTCTTCTCTCCATTGAACATACTTTGCTTCTGTTCTAGTTCGTAGGTTTTCCTTCTACGGTGGTAAGATTCAAACAACCTCAGTTCATTCAGTGTACCGAGGTGCTTCGGTAAAACTGAAGTACCGTTTCATCCTGGGAAACAGACATCGTCTGGCAGCCTCAAAGCATTACCGAGAGGCGTCGTAACTGTTTTAAGGAGACTGTGGTTATCACAGGACTCGGTTTCGGTATTGGTTCGATTTTTGATTATTATCAACAAGAAAAAACAGTATTATATTGCTAACAAAGTGTCGCCCCAAATCCCATTATGAGGATTGATCCTCCGAGACTTGGTTAATCACAGGTTCTGTACGCCGACGGTAGGTAAACAAAACGACAATTCTAGAATATGTTTATGCAATGTAACGCTCAAAGTTTAAATGACAAGATTTAGATTCATAACATTTTCTTATGATACAACCCAAGTCCTACATATAAAAGAAAAACGACATATAAACAAGCCTCCAACGAGGTCCCAACATACTAAGTTAACAATCTCTAAATAATATATAAGTTATAGCATCTTTATAGTACAGATGGCATTAACAAAATTTTAGGACCAATGGTCCTTCAATTTTGAAAGACCCTCAACTAAGTGACGATATAGAGGCGATCTAGGAAGTTTCGTCACTTCCCTTCCCTTTCCCCATGGAACCTGCTGAAGCACCTATAAAAAAGATAACAGGGTGAGTCAAATGGACTCAGTTGGAATCATATATAATGGATTAATTATGAAAACAGTATCTAGAAACATTAAAGTAGTATCGTAAGGCAAACCCCTTATCTGGTAAAAACCATATGGCATAAATTACTATTCGTATATCTCATAAGATTCGAGCCACTATTTCAGCAATTCTCACGACTCGCCAAGCATATAACTAGGTTTGCATTTCGTGGCCTTTCACCCACGCGGCAGCAAGGCCTCCCGTTCGTTTCCGTACACAGTTTCAGTTCTTGCCAGGAGATTGTGTTTCAATTACCGGCTCTGTCTAACGAGACCAAACCTGGGACCATCTTAGACATTGCTAGCATATAATTCTAACATAACATCAACCGGCTCATTTGAAAGCAATTGCACCACATATACATATACACACATTCTAACAATAATACCATTGATAAAAGGATTCTTGTATAAATAGCTTTCCAAGTGTAAATAATCTTTAATAAGTGTTTTGTAGAGAAAAACCCACCACTTGGACCTTTAAATGTGAATAACAAACTTTCTATCAAGGGTTATTGGAAACAAAATGACCTCCAGGTGGGTTTGTATGCAAATCAAACAATTAACCATAAGTTCTTGTTGAATCAAGGAATTTATACTATATTCCTACCATTTGGACCTTCAATTTTAATATCTAAACAAAATATTAACACATACCCATAAACCCATTTAGAGAAGCTAGGTTTTTGTATGAACATATGATGAAATCATAATAAAACACTAATAAGTTAAGAAATAAGTTTTAATACAAGATTCCCACCTTTATAAAGCTAGTGTTGTGCCCGCTGGCACTCGGGTCGGGCCCGGGGCACCAGCCGGGCCCGCCGGTCCGTACACATAGTAATGATACTGTCCCCAACTTAAACACCTTTGGGCCACAGGTGTGGGGTTTTAACTTAAAAGGCCTCGTTACTATGTGGAGACTCTCCCCCACTTATATACCCATGTTGAGTTCTACAATCTTTCCATGTGGGATCAATGGTTTGAGCCAACCATTCTCAACAATCTCCACCTTCGATCAAACTAGTCCACCTTGGCTCCACCTTGGACTAACACCGGTCCGACTCCACTTAAACCTATACCATAGTCCACCATGAATCCACCTTTGAACTGACCATGTAGGTCACTACTCAACAATATCCATCCGCAAGATCGTCCACTTTTTAGTCGATGCACATATCTCGAGGTACACCCTATTTCACCTTACTCGAGTAACCTGCACAACCACCTTGACAGCAGCACCCCGGGTGTACGTAGGCTGTAGCGACTCCACCCCTGGCTTCTTCGAGTCTAACTCCACCATAGGCTCCACCAAGTCCAGCTACCGGGACGCTTTTTGTAGCGACTTATTACCTTAGGCTCAACCGAGTTCTTCCGACTCCACCAAATCTAGCCACCGGTACTGCTTCACAAGTTCGTGGATCTACCATCGGCTCTGATACCAATTGTTGTGCCCGCCAGCACTCGGGTCGGGCCCGGGGCACCAGCTGGGCCCGCCGGTCCGCACACATAGTAACGATATTGTCCCCAACTTCAACACCTTTAGGCCACAGGTATGGAGTTTTAACTTAAAAGGCCTCATTACTATGTGGAAACTCTCCCCCACTTATATACCCATGTTGAGTTCTACAATCTTTCCATGTGGGATCAATGGTTTGAGAACGGCACTCGGGTCGGGCCCGGGCCACCAGCCGAGCCTGCCGGTCCGCACACATAGTAACGATACTGTCCCCAACTTAAACACCTTTGGGCCATAGGTGTGAGGTTTTAACTTAAAAGGCCTCGTTACTATGTGGAGACTCTCCCCCACTTATATACCCATCTTGAGTTCTACAATTTTTTCATGTGGGATCAATGGTTTGAGTCAATCATTCTCAACAATCTCCACCTTGGATTAAACCAGTCCACCTTGGCTCCACCTTGGACTAACACCGGTCCGGCTCTACCTAGACCTATACCATAGTCCACCATGAATCCACCTTTGAACTGACCATGGAGGTCACCACTCAACAATATCCATCCGCAAAATCGTCCACCTTTTTTAGTCAATGCACACATCTCGAGGTACACCCTATTTCACCTTACTCGAGGAACTTGCACAACCACCTTGATAGCAGCACCCCGACCTTGATAGCAGCACCCCGGGTGTACGTAGGCTGTAGCGACTCTACCCCCGGCTTCTCCGAGTCTAACTCCACCATAGACTCCACCAGGTCCAGCTACCAGGACGCTTTTTGTAGCGACTTATCACCTCAGGCTCAACTGAGTTCTTCCGATTCCACCGAATCTAGCCACCGGTACTGCTTCACAAGTCTGTGTATCCACCATCTGCTCTGATACCAATTGTTGTGCCCGCCGGCACTCGGGTTGGGCCCGGAGCACCAGCCGGGCCAGCCGGTCCGCACACATAGTAATGATACTGTCCCCAACTTAAACACTTTTGGGCCACATGTGTGGGGTTTTAACTTAAAAGGCCTTGTTACTATGTAGAGACTCTCCCCCACTTATATACCCATGTTGAGTTCTACAATTTTTCCATGTGGGATCAATGGTTTGAGCCAACCATTCTCAACAATTAGGTCCTCGAGTTTGGAAGGTTAAATCGAGCTGAGAGTCGTTGAATCTCAAAATCCCTAATTTCGTGCTTAGAGCTTCAACAATAGAGGATAGAGAATGAAGAAGATGAAGATAGTGATGATGAAACCTTGATTCGAGGATGAAAGATGAGTAAAAACCTCTTTGAAAACCTTTACAAAGTTGCTCTCAAATCTCTCTAACTCTCTCTCTCTCGGTGTTTGCTTCCCAAATGAGGAAAATAGGTAAAGCTCGACATTTAAAACAAGTCAATGCCCAAGTCCAGAAGACCGGACAGGTCTGCCCATTTTTGGGGACCGGTCCGCAGACCATAAACTCCTCAAATCCAAAAGGCCGGATTTGTATGGCAAAAGCCTAGACCGGTCTACATGTAAAGTTTCCAAGTGCAGGTTTCAAGCAGTTTTGCAACTTCGTGTTCATTTTTCGCCATTGAGGAGTGAAAATTGGACTTTGGCCAAAATACGAAAGTATTAGATCATCAAATTACCTTTCGAACCACTTAAATAGGGACTCATTCAAACTTCGGACGAAGAAGTTATGCCTTTTTAAAGAAAGGTACGTCAACTAGTCGGCAAAGTAGGAACAAGCGATTTATGAACCGATTTTCACTCGGACTACCCGAACTACTTCGTGGTCATACCAAAGGGTTACATGACACTATTATAACATACAGGAAGTCCTCAAAATACACTGACTCGATAGAAACAAAATTTCGCTGTTCAAGATTGAAATCAACTTTAATAACGATGGAGAATCGGGATTAGCATGAGATGAAGTAATGGGGTATTACAGGATGTTTTTTATTTTTTAAGAAAGAAAATGTTTGCGCTTATTTGTCTTCTCTGTGCTTATTTGGTTACAATTATCAACTACATTCTCCCAAATAAATAAATCACCTTCCTTTTTGTTGGATTATTATGTCTTTTATTCCTAGTTGGTTTAGGCTTGCTTCTTTCGTAGTTTTAGAAAATTTAGGCTTATTTGATCTACTTTGTATTGGAGTCCTAAAGGAATCCGGGTATGACTAAAAGTAGATCTAAAAAAATTCTTATAAAAAGAGTTGATGAGTTCATAATTATAATTAATTATTTGGAGTGAATAATATAGACTACTAACTATTTTTGCCTTGTGATTATGCTATTTCTTGGATTGCTTAATTTTTGTGATCCTATTGCTTTTGCCCGTGGTACCAAGGTCAACCTGTCCTACTCAGTTGTATATTTTCTACCTTGTGTGATTGTACTTTTCTAAAATTACTTTGTTCAGATTGATTTTATACTTCGGTTGATTGATTTTATACTTTGGTCGGAGTTCCTATCACAACACCTTTCATTGGGTCTTTTCGTGTAATTTGTACCTCCCAAAAAGGGCAGCGGTTTATGCTTCTGCAACTTTAAGGTTTAACCAAGCTTTATTAGCCAAAATTGGATGGTAGTTTATTTCTTGCCCAGATTGTTGGTTTCTCAAGTCTTTGAGGACGTATTTCCCTCATTAGGATTTTCTTCCTGCGGGAATTGGGAGTTCTTTGGGGGAAAGAATTTCTAGAGAGAATTCAGATTTATTGATCATCTTTAAGTAGGGATTAATATGATCCTTGTATTCAGATTATGTTTTAAGGCATTAAAATAACAAGGACATACAACAATTATATATTTACTGCTTCAATGCATTCGTCAAATAAAGTAGATGGCCGTGTTAACCCAAGAGTTAAGGGTGTTCCATTTTGCTTTTAAACATTTAGAGGTGCAATAACTTATTTTTTTATTTAAATTATTAAGAGGTTAAGTACTACTTTTTTTAAAAAAATAATTAAGCATTCAACGCTTAGAGGTATTATCCCTGCTGAATGTTTAATGTTGAATTTTAACCAATATTTTAAACAAACACTTCATAGTTTAGAGACTCATTAATTTGCCTTACTAAAAGGCGTTTGGAATATATTAAAACTTGGTAAAAATTTTAAATGATTAGGAAAAGAAAAAAAAAAAGGAAAAGGAAGAAAAAAAAGGTAGGTAAATTGGTTTGGCCTCTAGTGTATTTTCTCTTGTACTCTTCTTCGGCAAAGGCAGGCTCGTGGAAATTTTTAATTAAAAGCGTGGGCAATGCCGACTCAATACACGCGCGGGGATGCGTTAGTCAACTTATTAATACATATATGTATAAATACAATGTGAAATTTTTATATATATCAACTTAGTTTAATTGGTTGTGAAATTCGTCCAAAACTTTTAGGAAAAATTGAATTACAATTACTATGAACTAGTTGGAAATTAGAATGTAAAACTAGTTTGTTTGTTTTATATATACATAGAAGTTTTTAAAATATACCATAAGACTTTATTATTGTTAATCTCAACCTAAAACAACATTTTATAGCCTTACTATCATCCACAACAACTCCGCCCCTTCTCGATCATTTTTAGATGTTGACAAATACTTATTTCTGTCTATTATAAAGTCACGATAAAACTATGGGTTTTCTCTTTCTTTTACTTTATTTTTTTATTACATTGTGATTCAAAGAATTATAAGGGTGTGTTTGCCATTTCAATTCTAAATTTTGAAACTAAAATTGAAGAAAAATTAACTTAAGGGCGCGTTTGGTTATTTTTCACCCTTCAATTGATGAATAGTTAATATTGAATGTTGAATTCAAGTTGTCTTTTCTTCTAAATTAAATGAGCATTTGAATAGTAATTATTTGTTTAATTAATAATTTAAATTCAACATTAAAAATTCAACCAGACTTAATCCATGTTTATGTTGAATGTTTATTTATTAAAAAAATAATCATTAATCTCTTAATGATTAATGATTAAAAAAGAAGCTAACTTAATTAATTTCATATGCTTAAAATTTTGGAATTAAATATAAAGATGTAAAATCAAACAGCCCGTACAATTTCGTTAAACACCCCATGGTTGTGCCAACAATAACATAACGGAAAGGGCTAATTTGGTCATAAAGAACTCCGCTTTTAGAACTCCGTTGAAATTGATGAAGAAGGATGTTTGTTGCTCAAAATACAAATACTTTCACCAACGAAAAGCTCCCTCTCACCTCGTGCTTGTTTTTGTCCCTTTTTCAGTCCCTTTCCACTCCGATCTCTCCCCACATTCTCTCTCTCTCTACACGATTCTCTTTTTATGGAATCTCTCTCGCCGGCGACCGGCTCGGTGATTCTTCTCCCCACGGCGGCAAAAACTCACGATCACCGCCTCAACTTACTCTTCGGTTCTACTCTTCGCACTTCAACATCCACAGCCAATCATTTGAACAGAGTCTGCCGGAGTTGTCGAGTGTATGCAGAGAAAAAGAGTTCCAATAATGCGGCAATCGATTACAGCGATCCTGATTGGAAATCGAAGTTCCAGCAGGACTTCGAGAGCCGATTTAACATTCCTCACCTCACTGACGTCTTTCCCGATGCCGATTCTTATCCTTCACCTTTCTGTCTGAAGATGAGGTATTATATTATTCTATGAATGCATACTGAGTTTAATTTGATCTATTTGAACATATATGTATATTTTGTTTCGATAATTATTTGAACATTTGTGGTGATTACGCATAAATATTTGCTGCTTAGCACCGATGTTCTTTGTTAATCTAGTTTGAATATGTTCCTTTTGTGATTTTGGTTTTATTTTTTTGATTAATTACTTTTACTTTGTGACTAGTTTTACGAGATTTATAAATTTATATGTTTTCTTTTGACCTTTGATAAATATTGATAATATTTTCAGTTACTTTTTATGGACTTTAAGTTTACCCCTGTAATGTAATCACTCACTTTTTACTAATGGAACTTTTAAGAACTTTACCCTGCACTGTATTGAGTAATTATATCTTATAGAGATTTTAATTAAGCTAATTGAACAAGAATAACAATGAATTACAATTAATGAACCTACAAATCTAACTTAACAAATTATTAAACTATTAACAACAAATATAGGTATATTTTATAGTAAAAACCCCATTGAGAAATCCAAAAGACTGATACAATAATGTAGGTTATTATTAAACTATTAACAAAAATATAGGTTATTTTATTAAAAACCTTAAAAGGTAATACCTTAATTAAATCTAATAAATGTTCTCAAATGTAACTTTAGAACTTCTTTCGTAATTAATACTTACTAATGAACGTAATTAATAGGAGTGAGGCAGAGGACTTCCTCCGTAATACTATGATAGTATATGATTGTAGTTAAAAAGGCTTGCTTCATTGTTTATTTATTATTTTAAGGTACAAATTTAAACAGTAACGACGTGCAAAAAAAAAACTCATTAAATGGACCGGTCAATGGTTAATTATTCAATGAAAGACTGACTTTGATTTGGTCCAGTCGAACAACCTTGAGTTTAGCTTTAATGCTTCAATTTCTCATCTCTGCTTTACCTACACTATGTGTTTGTTTTGATGAATGACTTGAGCATTTTCGTAGTGATTATCGTAAAATATGTGCTGATTAGCAGTTTTTGAATTTTAACCTCACTGTTGTTCTTTGTTACTCTAGTTGAATAGGTAGCTTTCCTTAATTTTTTTTCTTTGTGATTGTAGTTAAAATGGCTTCCAATGTTGTGTATTTATTATTCTAAGTTATACATTTAATGATAATGATATGTACACAAAGAGTACACAAAAATCTAGGACACACCAAATGGATTGGTCTTGTGGCAGGCCCGAGTGCGTGACCAATCAAAATCATTTCGTGTACTAACGTTTTGTGTACTATTTGTGTGTGTAGTATTACTCAAATTTGAATATTCTGTTGTTGCAGGACTCCGGTAACGGAAGATTTTGCACAAGGTTATCCTTCCGATGAGGAGTGGAATGGATACATAAACAATGACGACAGAGTTCTTCTTAAGGTATATTGCTCTTGATGTTCTCTCTCTATAGCCTTCGTAAGATTATGACTTGAGTAAAATTTAATGGTGAATCATACTAAAGTTAACCAATCTATCTATCAGTTATAAATCCTTATACTGGATTTAATTGGCTTCTTGTTGTCCATTTCAAAATAATTTTCCCCTTTTGTTTGTTGCTATCAATTTTTGGAATATTTTGCAGACTGATTACTTCATGTTTAGACACCTTGAGATTTCATCCATGCTTGGACAAAATCCAAAGCATAATCATCTAGATGCGGATCTTATTTTCTTGGTGTGCTGTGTTTTTGAGCAACTGAACCTCCTGAAAGATAGAAGTGTTCTAGACGGCAATGTGGGGGTGCCGGAGGGACTAGGGCTGGCCCACGCTCCTCCCTAGGCATGGTATTTAGAACAGAAAAATTTCTGAATTATATATATGTTCATTTGTGACCATTCAGTCCTGCCTAACACTCCGAAGCCAATCCTTTTCTGGAATTTATACTTGGCAAGGTGGCAGGATGCCGTTCTTGTCACGCAATCCTAGGCCAGGATTTTTTTTTTTGAATATGGAATCCAACAACCTAAGATATTAGCCACGAAGGCAAGTCATCTAAGACAGTGTCAATTTTAGTACTTAGCAACACACTACTTTTATCACACTCCCTTCACTTCTCTTCTATCAGAAGTAGAATCCTGAAAAAAGTTTCTGAAGTGATATCTTCATAAACTTTACTAGGAACTAATGTTCTTCCCTGTCAGATATGATTGGTTAAATTTCCTGTTTGTAGTTTTTCTTGTAAAGATGCCAACAAGAAGGTTATATTATTATGTCAGTATGTCCATCGGTCAATAAGCTTTACACTGGAAACTGCTCTGGTGCTCATTTCATCAAGGAATGCAAATCTGACCCAAACCTAGTCATGTAGTGCATATAGTTTGACATCATAAAAGTAGTCGTCGCACAATTTTAGTGGTTTTCGACATGATGTTCTGAGATCTGTATGCAACTGGATGGACTGATTTGAGTGTTGTAAAACTTAGGCTTTTTATTTAAAGTGAAATTAGCTGTACAAAGTTCAACCTTTGACGTCTACTTTGAAGCCAGCTGATATGAGACTTGTTTGGGTGTCAGATTTGAGCATTTTGAAGCGTACTACCTCTTAAAGCACTCTCATTGTTTTAAATCTCTTTATCAGATAAGACTCCTAAATGTATTATTAAATTATGTCTTCAATCATAATGCAAGAGACCATAGTTGTCAAAAGCACACCTAGGCACGTGCCTAAGTCCAAGTCTCAGTGAGGCGCAGTGCATGCACCTCGCCTACCTAGGCGAGACAACTTCAATGAGGCGTATGCTTTAGCATCTAAACACAAGGCTCCAGGCTCACGCCTTTTGTGCCTCATTGAAGTCTTTTAATGGCTATCGATTTTGTTGGTTTTTTTTCATTGACTTGATTCAATTGCACAAGATGTCCTGATCTAATTTATCTTTGAGCCAAGACCCATCGCTTAAAAGTCTTAAGGAACAGTGAAATCTTCGCTCAAAACCTGAGGAGGAGAGGCACAACTTCGTTTATCTTACCTTTCTTTATTCATTCTTTTAATTGTGTTCGTGCTTCTTCCTTCTTTTACATCTAAATGGCATGACTTTCGTGCACTGTTCCTCGTGTTTTCAATTTTTTCTAAACTTCCTCTTCTTCCCTTTCGCCTTCCTATTGATTTGTACTTTGTACCTCCCCCTTCCCCTCTCCTTTTTTTCATTTCTCTGAAATTTAATTCTTAGATATGATGTAATTGCTACCCCTTTTGATTGAACCAACCTGCGAAAACACCTAGAATTACACCATTTTATGATAAATATAAGTTCATCACACTCCTAGAAGTACCATTGATGGTTTTTCTTGTTCTTAGATTGCTGTAAATTGTTGTGTAATTGTCTAAACTCTGATTAGGAATATAATCTTAAACATTTTGTATGGTGCGTCTTGCTTTGATAAGGCACGCCCTTTGCCTTGCGCCTAGGCCCAGGCGAGACCTCCACACCTACATGCGCCTTGAACCTTAAACAACTAGGCCAGGGACTCATTTCTTCCCTGTCAAATACATTTTGTGTCTAGTTATGATATCAGATTACGTTTAAAGATAGTTTATGCAATATTTTAGGTGATAAGATTTTCCTCCTCTACATCTGCTGGTGCTGAGTGCATTGATCCCGATTGTTCATGGGTGGAGCAATGGTAAATAAAACTCTTAACTTTGCTTAATGCTTATGTGATTTGAGAAAGCTTTCATATGTTCAAACTTCAAATAAAAGAGGACCTACAACATCTTAAATTTCTCTTAAGGATATTCGCTGAAATCTTGGACATTGGCAGTGTTTTGAAGAATTGATTCAACAAATGCAACCGATAAGTTCTTAGTGAAAAAAAAAAAGGATCAGTTAAAAAAAATTATTATTATTATTATTTAGTCTATCAAATCTATTGATCAACCTTTTTTGTATACAATATGTTATAGACAAAAGCGTTATATTTAAACATACTATCAAGTAAGTACCATATTAAGTACTGGAGTGTGGATGATTTATCATAACGCAATGTTATCCAACTTATGCTATTAAAAACATTCCAGGGTCCATCGCGCTGGTCCAAGGGAGAAAATATACTTCAAACCTGAAGATGTAAAGGCAGCAATTATAACTTGTGGCGGACTTTGTCCCGGTCTTAATGATGTCATCCGACAGGTAATTATCATATGCGAGTGTTGTTGTGTCAGCGTATTTTATCAATGTGTCTACATGATACTTGAGTCCCTTTTGATGAAACATAATCAACCGTAAGAAACAGTAATTATGTTTTGTATATCTGATCTTTGTATTTTCTTAACCCATGATACACTCCTTACTCCTTCGTATTTCAGGTTTCGTATGATTATTTTCTTCATTCCCTTTCCAATGCCATAACATTCATTTCTAGAAGGAAACCCCCCCTCTCAAAATTAGTCTGAAAACATAGTTAACCTTTAGAAGATGTGATATATTCCACAAGTTCCACTTCAACTGAGTCATCACAAAAGCGCTTGATATCTGTAGTTTAAAAACACTTGAGTATACTACTGGTAATCTTACTTTTTACCCTTGTTCAACGGAATGGCTGCAGATTGTCATCACACTTGAAATATATGGTGTTAAAAAGATTGTGGGGATTCCTTATGGTTATCGTGGATTTGGCAATGAATTAGCTGAAATGCCAGTGAGTTCCTTTTATTTCCCAATAAGTGTTTTAGTTATATGAATGTATCTTATTTTTGTGTTGAAACATTAATTTATTTGTTTAGTTTGTGTTCCTTTTCTTTTCATTGTCAGTTATCCAGGAGAGTGGTTCAAAACGTCCATCTTTCAGGTGGAAGTTTGTTAGGAGTTTCTCGTGGAGGACCAAGTGTGAGCAAAATTGTGGACAGTATGGAGGTGCTCATTTCTTTTCTTTTTCTTGTTTTAGGCTACTCCCTAATTGTCTTGGGTTAATATGAAAAATGTATGATGATGTTGTTATACTGATAAGAACTCATAATTGCATTTGCAAAATGATGACAGGAGAGAGGAATCAACATGCTTTTCATCCTAGGTGGAAATGGTACGCATGCTGGTGCCAATGCTGTCCACCACGAGGTTTCTCTGCCTGATAGCTCATTCTTAATTGGTTCAGTATATATAAGTTGTAATCTTCTATACATGCTAACATCTCTATGTTAAATCTATTGTGCACCTAATTTGCATTTTGCAAAACACGAACAATAAATAAATAAAAAGAACATGGGTTGACATGAATATGACGAAACTAAAATTGGCCGTTTCTGATAATGTATTATCTTAAGAAAAATCTTCAATTTGCATTTCCATTGAAGAAATCAATGTATGCTATACATTTTACATGTCTGTCAATCATGATCCCTCCATTTCCCTTATTCTTTCTAGGACTCTCTTTGAGTAAGAATGCTTGCTTATTGGCCAAATAGCATGGATAATTCAATATCTTCAGATATGGAGTATTGGATACGGGCCCAGATACAGCACAATGGGCAACAGTCCAAATTAATTATCTCTCGACTTATCCAACAAATTTGAGTTTTGTATATGGGACGGATGCAGCTAGGGTAGTTTGAAACCTAGTTCTAAACATGTTGTACGAATTTAATTTTTGAGAACGTTAAAGGGCTAATTATAAAATATCTAGGATATTCAAAATAGAGCTATTGAAGCACAAGGTAATTATTGGGCTCCGTTTGATAGCAACATGGAAAATGATAAAAAAAAAGCAACTTATTTTATTTGTGTGAGAAGTTGGAAAATAAGTTGAGTCATGTAGTGAGATGCTCTCCATCTCTTGCTCAATCATTTTTATGAGTATATGTTCTCCATCCTTCTTTATATTGTGGAAAATTTTTTCTTCCTCACCCCCCTCCCCAACAAAAGAAAAAATTTCAATGGTAAAAGCCAAAAAATAAGAGTTAATCTCACCCCATGCCTCAACTTATTTTCAAACTTTTCACAAAAATCAATTGTTTTCCTACCATGTTCTATCTTGCTACCGAACAGAACCTTAAATTTTTTTCTTCCATGTTGTATTTAATACTATCATTTACTACCAACCATACTTTTAAGATGCAGTAAAATACACACATATATAAAATAATATGTATTATTTTTCAAAGTTTTAGAATTTCTTTTGCTATCCAAATTCTAATTTTCGCTTTTCCTTAATGGCTATCGTTTCATATCTTATGGAGTTTCATGTATCAGTAATTCTATACACCCTCCCTCACGTGCAACTCCATACTCTCACCACCCTCCCTCACGTGCAACTCCATACTCGCACGTGGTGAGCAGACAAATTTCGAATTTTGGATTAACAAATAGGGAATGGAGGTGCCAAGGCTTGAACCTTAGGACCTCTTAGAAAACCAACATCTGATACCATGTTAGGAACCATCTCTCCCAAAAGCTTAAGCTGTTAGGAGAAGGAACCGTAATGAATATTATGCTTAACACATGCAAAAAAGCTATCGGCCTCTCTTGTTTAGGTATTACTTTTAGAATCTAATTTCTATGCATATATGGTGTTTAGTGTCGTAAAAGACGGTTGAAGGTGGCTGTCGTTGGTGTGCCAAAAACTATAGATAATGATATTCTGCTGATGGATAAAACTTTTGGTTTTGATACTGCTGTTGAAGAAGCACAACGAGCAATCAATTCTGCATACATTGAGGTACAAATTGGTTTATGATTCTTAGTGCTCACTGCAACAAAATGTTCAAAGAGTGACGGGATATTCGTGACGAAACAAATTTTCGCCATGGAATGTATTCCTTTCGTGACGAAACTGAGAATTTGTCATAAAAGTTGCGACAGCCAAGCGATTGGTGATGAAACTCAAAATTTTGTCACCAAAGGGTGTTGCCTAAATGAGATGTTTAGTGCCCAATTGCCCATGTAGTGATGAAATCTTTTTGTCCCCCCGCGTTTTGATATGGATTTTAATCCAGTTGTTTTGTTATAAATGTTATGCGTTATATCTCCATCCTACTATATTTAAATTGAAGTGATTTTCTAAATATCGTGGCAGGCACATAGTGCTTATCGTGGTATTGGAATTGTGAAATTGATGGGTCGCAGTAGCGGGTTTATTGCTATGCAAGCATCCCTTGCTAGTGGCCAAATTGACATATGTTTGATCCCAGAGGTACAATTACTCGATATAAATTGTATCACCTCTTCTCATTAGCCTAGTTATGTTGAGACGATATTTTACTTGAAGGTACCTTTTCATTTACATGGACCTCATGGTGTGTTGAGCCATCTGAAGTATCTACTTGAGACCAAAGGATCAGCTGTAGTCTGTGTTGCTGAGGGAGCTGGGCAGGTGAGTTACACAAGATACGGTGATAATATATATATATATATATTGTTATATAAATATGTTTTTACTAATAACATGAACTGGTAATAGATGATAGCTTTAAATACAAGTATGGAGGACAAAACTTTAATAAATTACTTTCTCTATGTGCTTCAATAGCTCTCGTTTAAGATTTTGAAAACATTTTATATGTTAGACTTAACCATCCAACTAATTAAAATTACTCTCATTCTTCTTTATTTTTTCACAAATAAATTGTACAATAACCCATCTGCATATGTGTCGTGTATGGAAGTCAAAGTTGCCGAATAAGCTAACCTGTACTTATTGGAGTACATTATCAGATAAATAACCAAGCCGTATCCGTATCTGTGTCCATCTTACCCCATCTTTTTAACCTTTCGAAGTATCTATGCTACTAGTTTTTACATATGAATAATGTATGATTTGCCCTTGTCCCCCTTTGGTTCAAGTTTTTGTACTTTCCAAAAATCTTAAATTGGTAAATTAAATATACTCCCTCCATCTCAAACTGGTAACCCCACTTTCCTTCTTGGGATGTCTCGAACATAATCAATTCACCAAATCTGACATTAGAAAACAAGTTGTATTCTTGACTGACCACTAAATTGTTAAAATTGGTGTTTTCATAGTAAGTACCAAAATCAAAGTGGGACTATCAATTTGAGACGGATGGAATGTAAAGTTCCGTAATCCATGTCATGAGTTAAACCACAAAATTGTTGATTCCTTTGATAAAGCTCGAACTTTATACATGAGGTTATCAATTTATAATTAGAACAACACAAAAACTTGAAGCAAACAAGCACCTAATGGAATTTTATTTTAATGAAGCTTTTTGCTGTCTTCTAAAGCTGAACAAATTTTAACCACTTTCTGCGAAAGTAATGTTGAAGTTTTGATCTTAGAACCAAGACTAATGCACTGATTTTTGTTATTTGGAGAAAGCTAATAATTGTTTATTCTCTGTTTTCTTGCTCTCTGATGCAGAATTACGTTGAACAAACTAATGCCAAGGATGCATCAGGAAATATTGTGTTTGGAGATATAGGTGTACACATACAGCATGAGGTTAGTGATTCCAACACCTTAATTTGATGGTGATTAACACTTTGAGATTGGCAATAAGGCCTTGTTTGGTTTAGGGTGAATTGCTTTTTGAAATGGTGAAAAATTATTTTCACATATTCAGGATAAAATTTTTGTTGATAAAATGCGGTATTCTAGGCCACAATGCTTGGTGGTGTATGTATATATATGGAAGATTCATAGGCTTCAAAATATACAAGTCCAAAATTTGATTAAATTTCCTCTTTCAGACCAAAAAGTTCTTTAAGGAGATTGGTGCTCCTGTTGATGTGAAGTACATTGATCCCACATACATGATCCGTGCGTGCCGTGCAAATGCATCGGACAGAATTCTATGCACCGTATTGGGCCAAAATGCAGTAAGTCTCTCATGCTCATATTTTCTAGTCATTCTTACTCATTATGTAAACTCTAAAACATTCTCACTGCTGCCATAGATTGTACTTTTCTTCATGTACGCGTTTCATCAAGCATGCAATTTGCATAGAATAGATTTCAAGTCCATGTAATTGATTCTTAGAGAAAACAATTCCATGGCAAGGTCATTTAAGTGTGTTTGATTGCCTTTATTTTCTGAATGGAAAATATATACTTTTTCCTGTTATTTCCAACTTTTGGTGTTTGATCCCACATTTTTCACTTACATTCCACATTTTGGTTTTACGGACCTTTCCCATTCAATCTGAAATTCAAAAAGAGAAGAGAGGGGTGCTGGTGGGGGTGAGGGATTGAGAAATTCAGTTACCTGGAATTATGATTGTAACATTTTTATCACTGAATTGATTTCCATGGAAAATTTAGACAATCAAACACCACCAGACGGTGTGAAAGTCATTTGCCAACCTTACCCAGTTATCCATGAAGACTTTGGCATTCAAACACACCTCGATTGCTTCTGGAATCCGAATTTTCTGCTCTTATTTTACATTTTTTTTGTCCCTTTTTCATTCTTTCTTTATTATTTCATTCTTGTTTAAAATCATTTCACTTAAATTGTTTCACACAAAATAAAACCAATCCTAAAATCAGTTTGACTAAGATTTAAAAAGATTTTTCACTTTCAGTCTTCCACCTGCACTATGAAATATTTAACCCCAATTCCCCGAAAAATTTGGGCCTAGAATCAGTTAAACTTAATCATCTTTGCTAGTTCAATACTCACATACATGCTCGATCTTGGCAGGTTCATGGTGCATTTGCTGGATACGGTGGAATCACAGTGGGCATATGCAACACCCACTATGTCTACCTACCCATTCCCGAAGTCATTTCTTACCCCAAAGTTGTGGACCCCAACAGCCGCATGTGGCATCGTTGCTTAACATCGACCGGCCAACCTGACTTTCTCTGATGAAAAGGAGGCATTTGAGATTTTAGCATAGGATAGCTCCAACCAAATTCATTGGAGAAATATTGTAAAAGATTTTGTATCCACCAAAAAAAATCGTTAAGTGGTATAGGAATATTTTGTTATTGGTTCTGGGTTCACATGCTTTGATCTGATCAAAATATTCATTAGTTTTTGGGCGGTCTGAATATGATGAACCAGCTGAATAATATCATGCTTTTAAGAATTCAGCATGGTGGAGTTTGTATTTGTTTTTGTTAGATTGAATAAAAAGTTGCGCTAATAACTGCTAGCGGAAATTAACTCTTTCATATAGGCTTAATGGTTCGTGTTGTTCAATTTAATATGTCGAGTAAGATATCTTTTTGCTGATTCTTCAACCATTGCAGGAGTTGACATATCTTTGGATTCTTCAACCAACGCATATGATCTCAAGGTATTTATTTTTTCTTACGTTGTTAGCTGAAATCTGTAAGGACATATTTGAGACTTCTTATTTGAAACTCTTCCCGAAAGGACAAGTATGAATATTTTTACTTAGAATAATTGGACATCATATGTAATACTTCTTAATGATAAGAGTATGACTGTAAAAGTTGCTTATGCAACTTGGTCCGGACCCTCGCATGTAATTGGCTAATATATGTTAAAATAATTATTAATCGTGGCACACTCCATTGCATGTACAATGAAAAATTAAATATATTCTTATGCTAATACATGGATGTTAAATTTTTTGTATGGTGACTTCCCTGATTTTTTATTTGATACAGTTTCTCTTATGTTTGGAGAAATTACCGTCATTTTCAGTTTTGATTTTGCAAACAGTGCTAATGCATGAGAATTAATTTCGTTAGATAAATTTCATCTGGAATGATGGAAACATTTGTACATAGAGACTCTAATTGATAACAAGTTGAGAATTAGTTATTTGCCAACCTTGTTATCAAATGGAGCAAAAAATATCTACACACTAAGAGCAATTAGAGTATCTGTCATGAGTTATGTAAGGAGGGATTTTTTTTGTCTTTTATTAATTTAATTTTTGGTATGTATTTTCGGCATATAAATAATAATTATCTAATCTCATATCTAGTTGATGAATTATGTATTTGATAAAAAAGAAAAATAGTGAACCTTCTTTCTCTGACATAAGAAAGGAAAAAGAGTAGCCCACCTAAAATATATGCGTTATACTTAAACAGAAGGACAAGCTCCCTTATTTTTGTACTATTTATGAATAGACGCAATTTTAGTGGTGTTGAATTTCCAATGGTTGACAAAACTGCCATTGTTTGTTAGCTTTAACATCTTACATTATAATTATAATTAGTTTAATAATGACTTATTTACAGTGGTAAGTATTTATTAGAGAAAGTACAGATGAGTGAAGATGGTACCTTGATTCTCTGATCAAACCCTCCTTTTACCCATACTTCATCTCCCACTGAAAAGCTTCTTTCTATTGGGCCATGTGTAACTGAAATTAAAAATTGGCGACATAAAATGGTTCTTAAGAGAATATTTAGTATATTTGATTTGATATATTGGGTGGTGGAAAATGTCAATTAGGGCGGTGCACAAAACTGAAAGCTGAACCTAAGTCAACCGAACAGATTAGTTTTTAATGCTGGTGAGGAAAATGAAGAACTAAGGTTGGTTCGATTTCGATTTCGATTTCTATTTTAGCGCAGGTTAAAGTCGACTAAAAATAAAATTGAACTGATACCGACACCGACGCATCTCCGATTTCTATTGGTCCTGAGCATTTACAGTGAACTATTACTTTCCTTTTCCCCGGTAAGTATAAGATGGCGCAGGAATAATAAAAGATTCAAAAGAATTTTGTAGGGCGGGGACCATTACACGTATTAGTTTACTTGATAATATTATATTTTAATTATTTAGTATTATAGTATCAAGTATATGAATATTATTTCGGTACAATAGAGATAAGTTATTATCCAGAATAAAAAAAAAATTAACTAAATCAGTTTTATTACACTAAAGTAATGTACACATGTTCGGTATTGCGTTGAGTATGTGCACATTATTTTAGTGTAATAAGGCTAAACTAATGTTATAGTAGTATGCTAGATATAATCAAGGCTGCTCATTTTGTAATTTTTCTTCAAAAAAAAAAAATGCTGATCGTAAAAGAATTCAGCAACAGTAGGCCCAAAACCTAACGTATATATTGACACCACTGAGAATTTGTTGAATCACGTTCAACCTTAATTTATTTATCCCATGAACAAATATAAAGTCAAAATATATGTTTCAACGTGTTTATCATATGAACTTGATGGATTTATGCAGCCAATTTGATTATCCCGTAATTTGTAACTTGCAAAATTTGTAGTTATTTTTTTGTTTCGTCGAGATTATATAAGGAACCTTCTTAAAAGTTATTTTAAATTATAGGATGTGCATTTATTGTGAAATGAAATTGGAGTAGTTAAAATAACAATAGTATGTATAGGGATGGTAAAATGGTCAAACTTGACGGGGTTTTAACTAACACCAGCTCGAATGGGGCAGGTCTTTTTTGAACCGAATTGAATAAATAAGTAAAACCTAGGTTTGGTTGGATTCAGGTATCGGTAAAAATAAACTCATTTGACCAGACCTACCCTAACTGTAGTATTTTATCCTTTTAATACCCTATACTTACTCTAGGAAGGGAGAGAGATCAATGCAGGTTCGGGTTCAAGTATACCATTACGCGGGTTAGGCTTGGACTTTTTCATATGAAACTCATCTGAGGTCAAGTCAATCCTATATTTAAACAACTCAGGTATGGTTTGGGTTTATCCAAACCTACTGTTGCCATCCCTAATTGTATACTCTCTTTCTCAGACATCATCAATATGATACTATTAAATAAGTTTTGTTTTTAATTACCAATTAAATTGAAAATTGATGTATCTTAAAAAATACGTATTAAAGTGACTCTTAGAATACTGCGGGATAATTTAGTTTGCGAGAAAAATATAACATAATTTATTTAATTAGCGTTATAAATAAAAAGTCATTCATTCATTTTTTTTCATTGTTTTTCACATTTTGATATATACCAATCACACAACAAATTGTAATACAATTAATTTTCATATGATACTAACTCTTCAGATTAAACAATTTTGTCTATATAAAGATTTCAACCAATCAACAAGCAAACCTTTAACGTATAGAAGATGAGTAATAGATGCAATTTTAGCATAGGATACCTTTTACAGTTTGACTCGCTTGTGTTCTTAGGTTTGAATTTGTCTCATGTGCCATGCATATATGTGTGTGCAAGTCATCCTTTTTAATTAGTTAAGTGTAGTAAGCTAAGGTTAATGATGACTCCATTTTATAATCCCATTTTTTGAACATGCCTTAGCTGCTTTTGTCCAGTCAAGGTAAGCATATTTTATCACATATGCACTCTCTTTCAAGTCAGTGGTTACCATGGTAGTACTCTTGCTTTTCATATTGAGGTGATGAATTGAGCATTTCTAGGAATCGAGAACGAGAGTTAGTTAAGTTGGTAAATATTAATTTGAATACTTCAGCTATAACGTTCACATTCAAAATCTGCTGCAAATAGT
The DNA here is from genome assembly GCA_021464415.1 of Lonicera japonica. Classification (NCBI taxonomy): domain Eukaryota; kingdom Viridiplantae; phylum Streptophyta; class Magnoliopsida; order Dipsacales; family Caprifoliaceae; genus Lonicera; species Lonicera japonica. The sequence continues at coordinate 53,854,845 of CM038464.1, read as the reverse complement.
TTTTCGTAATGGATGATTTAAAAGAACCATTGTAAGCACTCGCTTAAACTTGTGACATATCCTCCACGGGCTACACTTGATGGAGTAGCCTCCCTTCATCTACACTCTTGCGCACCAAAAAAATAGAGAATTCCTAATATCTCATTTTGAGCTGAAAAAGATTTTAGCATGACAAGACTAACTCCCTCTAGTAATGTTGTCTAGCATTAGGAATTTAGGGGTGAAAGAATAATCGCTACGATTCTTGTTGTTGTAAGTCTTAAAAAATAAAGTATTAATATCAAGTCTATTTAACACATTAAATTTAGGGTGACATACCTTGAACGATTTTGACATTTTTTAACTTATACATGTTAAATGAATTCTTTTGAGGGATCTTATAAATTTAAGGTGGTAATATTGTCAAAACAATTATTCTTATTGCCAAAGTAATATACAACTTTTGAATCATAGATTACAACTTCTCAAATCATTATTTTATTCTAACAAAGAGAATATTGATTTTGCAATATGGTTACTATGTATTTATTGTAAACATATAGATAAGTTCATAATTTTAAATTTATTCTAATTTAGCCAAATATTGCAAGTCACCTTCTCTCATGAATGATTCTATTGCGAAAGCACAAATGGTTTTTTGCAAAGCATATTGTACTGTTTATAGCATATAGTACAAATATTCTATGCATCTTTTGCTTTGACACTGCCAAAACTGCTTTGACAATGGATTCATCTTTCAATTTCAAAATCTTTGAAAGAGGAAAATCAACAGAAGTAAACAAACTTGCCCTCCCTAAGTTGTTCATCTCTACTTAGCTCAATTGTCTAATAAATGATGGTGAAGAATTAAAGTAGAAATTGTTAACATTACCACTAACATTGTATCAGATTCAAATTGTATTAACACAGTAAAATAGAAATAACTAACACTATCACTAACATTTTGTCAGATTCAAATTGTATTAACGCCCCTTGTAAAATCCATTTAACACTACTACTAACAGTATGTCAAATTCAAATTGTATTAAAACCGCATGTAAGATATTGTGATCCCCAATTTTTAATATCTTTATGTCTCGTTTGGTTTAAGACTTAAATTATTCCGGGAATGCTAAATTCCATTTCGAAACGAATTCTCGCATTTGGTTCAAGTTTTAGGTCCGGAATAAATAGGAGTGTGCAAAAACTGAACCGGACTAGACCGTAGGCTTTTTTTCGGTTTTTATATATATTGTGGGTCGGTTCAGTTTACTTTTTTTTGCACCGATTAAATTCGGTCCAGTCCTCGGTCCTATAGGTTAAAAAACCCTATAAAACCGAACCGAACCGAGTATTTATATATTTTTAAAAATATATATATATTTGCTAATATTATTTATAAAATGGCTGTATATTAATTTTCAATGCTGTGTAATAGGCTGTGTATTTTTGTTGTTGTGTATTAATTTTTTTTTTTTTGCAAAAGTTAGCCATTTTTTTGTTAAAACATCTTTTATTATTCTAGGCCTAACTTTATTTTGCAACAGGCCAGTATATCAAGCCCAGACCGATAGACCGACCGAAACCGACCCGATAAACACTGCTTTAGTTCGGTCCAGTCTTATATACATTTTCAATCCGATCCGATCCAAAAAAATAAAGGACCAAAGTAGTCAGTCTTGTCCAAAAAGTCAGTCAACGGGTCAATTGACCGACCCGTGAACACCCTTAGGAATAAATGATTACAAAAACTAACATTTCCCCCCAAGTTCTCCAAATTAAATCATAAGGAATAAGCCATTACTAGTAGGCATCTTTTTAATTTTTCTTGTTATGACTAAAATAACTCTCTTCCTTATGAATAAATAATTCTTTTTCCATCTTTGTATGAAAATATTGTTTGAAACTTTTTTCTTTTCATTTTTTCTATTGTAATTTTTTTTTAATTACAAAAATTCTAATTTTTGTAGAATAGTTATTAACTAGGCATTTATAATTTTTGTAATTTATTATAGTAATTATCTATTTTAAAAAAATAGTAAGAGATGTCTTCTCATCTTTTAAATGAATGATATTTTTGTAATTGATATTTTATTCCATTCATACTTCCAGTTGAACCACACATTAGCATAACATCGTGAATGTCAAGAAAAAAACTTTTCAAAAATTAAGTATACTCATTTTATTCTTAAAATTCGAACCAAACGAACTCTTAAATAAAAGTTTCTATACCCATCCTTCCTATCATTTATCACTTTTCTTCTCCCAACCTTTTAAGACATGTAACATTTTCCTTTCTAAAGAATGTCCTTACCATTATTATGCTATTAAATTTTTTTTATTTTATTTTTTAAAATCATATAGTACTTGAGTGTGGCCTGTGCAGTAAAACCAAATCAAGAAATTGACCAGTCAAAAGCTGAGGAAGTGTGGGCCCAGTATTGGCCGTTTTTTAACCTTCAGAAAAGAGCACGACCAATAATGCCTACCCCAAAACAAGCTACACGACGTCGTTCCTAGTAATCATAGTACCGTAACGGTCCCTTATTTTTTTCCCTATTATGCCGGCGTCATGTTCAAATACCTTTTTAGTACCATTTGACAATTTACGCGCCAAAAGAAGGGAAAACTTTGATGAGCTATGTAAAAATACTCTTCTAAATTTCACTTCACAAAGAAGAATAAAATTTAACCCAAAAAAAAAAAAAAAAAAAAAAAAGACAAAGATAAATAAAATTCATTAACAAACAAAGAAATATAATTAAGAAAGACACAAAATGTGATGTCTACTGCCCTTTACTTTCTCTCTCCTCGTCTCTCTCTCTCTCTTGAAAGTACATTAAAAAGAAGTTGTACTTTTTCCTATCCACAACATATGGATCTTTTCCAATATATCTCCTTCCTTCACTATTTATTAACAGTAAGTACGAACCCAATGCTCTCTGGTGGGTCTCTACTGGCCAATCTGTAAAGTGCCCCACCCCTAATTTTACTCATTTTTGTAACAAAAAAAAAAAAATTCTCTCTCTAATGGCACATTTGAGAAACCACACAAAAGCCCCCAATCAACCAAATGGATTGGAGATGTGGTGTGAACTTTAAAGGCTCAATTTTGATGACTTGAAGAAGTTGAGTTCCCTTGAGATGATGATAAAGTTATTGTTGTGTCAAGTTTTCCCCTTTTGGCAAGTGGAGTGGTGTGAGGAGAATTAGGACATGTCCCAACTGTTCTCTCATAATATCTTTTATACTTCAAGCATGTTGCCGCAGCTTCTAACACCCCAACCGGGCTTTGCGGCAATGAAGAAAAACTCGATGACCCCCCAACCATCATCAATGCCAAATCTTGGATCAATTCAACACACTTTACTACTCTCCCCTGCATATAATAGAACAAAAAAAATGAAAAAACAATTTCATAATTTCACCCAATTTGGAAAAAAAAAATGAAAATGTTCCATCCCTGTTGCAGCTTATGAGAGAAAGTGTACAGTATCACAGTTGTATCGATGAAACGCTTACATCAATTTCATCACTTGGTAGTTTCTGTTTCATTGAGTGAATAGAGAGGTAGTCATAAAGGGGTTATTTTACATAGGATGTTGTACATACAGAGGTTGTACCTAACCGCTTTGATAGTTGTACATACAGTGGTTGTACCCAACAAAAATAAAAGACAAGGTAAAACAGTTGAAACGAGGAGTAAGCAATGTGTAGCTTTGTATTGGTTTTCATGTCAATAATTGTTCAACTGACACATAAGGAGCTGTTGTATTGTAGGGTTCGTGTCATATCAGTTTCGTATGGTGCTAAAACCATGTATTACTAATACATAACCAGTTGTGAATAATCGAGTCCCAATCACTGGTTTGTGTAGTAATGCATAGCAAGCGAACACTGAGTAACCACCCAAACCAATATCTTGACTCATTAACTTATAATTTTGTATCAATTTTTTTGGGTATCCTACCAGGTCTAACTATGAAATACTCGTGAGAAAATCCGGTCATGTGAGGAAAATTTTGTGTTTACAACCCAGGGTAGGCCACAAATCAAATGTATTCCATGTACTATCTGAATCTCTAGCATTTATTTCCATGTTCAAGAGTGGCCCATATATTGGTCATGTTAAAATTGGTGAAGCAAAGTTGTACAAATTACCTTTTCTAAATGGATGAAACAAGAGATGGTATCATCAATGTTTATTGACTGCATTTCTCCTAGAACAGACATTGCCACTGCTGCTGATATTTCTGAAGCCCTGAATTCCAGTAAGTCAATACCTGCATTCAATTCCCACCCATCACTGGATCAACCACTTAAAACATTTCAATACAAAAATACCCAGATAAATTATTTTTTAAATATATATATATGAATTTACTTATAAATCGAGTGAAGAGAGACCTCTGATTGTGCTTAAGATGAGTTGACTTGACCTATGGATCAAAGGTTCTGATGGGAGTTGATCATTGTTCATCTTTGTAAGGAAGTAATCTATGAAGGAAAAAGGAGTGTAAGCTCTCATCCTCCACTCCAGTGAACTCAACACCAATAGCTCCATTCTTTTTATGGTCTTACTATCAAACACAAAGTCTGGGTCTCCCACCTAAACACCAAAAACCCTCATTATAATAACATAATCAAAAGCATATCAAACATCTAGTCTAGTTCATAATGCTTACTCCCTGTGTCAATTCCAAATTAAGAGTCTAGTTCTTTTTTCAGACATAATCAATGTATCAAATTTCAAGGTAGTGAATAAGTTTATTTGTGCCCATTGGTTGCATTAAACTAATGGTTTTCTTGGAAAGGGCAAAAGTCAGACACCGACTCTTAATTTCAGACTGAGGGGAGTGTGTATGTGTGCTTGATTTTTATCTCACCTGTAAATCTAGAGTTTTTGGCACTTCAATCTCCTCCATTTTGACTGCTAGTGACAAACAGGCCACAGCTAACAATTGGATTGTCCAAGGTTCTCCTCTCTATTGTACCCATTGACAATATCACAAACAAGAACAGAGATAATCAGCATAGGGATACAATAGACCTCATGTGAATGAAATAAAAGAAAAAAAGAAAAAATGAGTGGAACTTATAATCTTACAGGCATTTGGTGAAGTGATAGGAATCTATCCAAGTAATTGATTGAGAGACAAACACTCAATGGCCCAAAATTGTAATAAGCATTAGCCTGTTAAACATCAAGATCAAAAAGGCATTTTCAATCAAGATTACCTAAATAATCAAGTTCAAATACAATGAATGCAAAACATAATGAAGCACATAAAAGAGAGTATTTTAAAGAAACCAACTGAAAAGCATAAAGAAAATTTAATATTTTACCAAATAAGAACAGGGTGTGAAAGAATTAAAAACCCACAACAGTGGTGATCAAAATAGGATGAAATTTAAGAACCAATTTGCACAAACTCTAGTCTTGTGTGACAAAATTTGGTCAAAATCAATTTAATGAAAGTGAAATGACACCCAAATATCCAATTGATTAAACAACAAAAAAAAGGGACACCATTATAAAAAATTAATCATCAATCAAACACACACCTTCCAAATCCAATCAATAGCCTCTCTTCTAACACTCAAGTCCAACTCTCCACATCTAAGTCTAGTGAGATAATCATCTCTTGGCAAATGATCCTTCTCTTTATCAAACATCAAACACAAACTATCTACACTTAGTAATGGAGGATAATCAATCCATGGCTCTGATCCACGAATCTTAGGGAAAAGATTTTGATTATTCAATTGATGGGTTTGTTCTAAACAATCAAAATCATCAAAGCACAAGAAGTTGAGGCTCTCTTCTGCACAGAGGAGGTCTGCGGCTGCACAGTTAAAACTGTGGTCTGCCATTACATCAAACCTAAACCCAATGTGCTCCTTAAAACCTAATAATATATCTCATCAAAGATGAGATTTGTGAAGCAAGAATAGTTTGTTAAAGATTTTTGCATATAGAGATTGTCATTTTTTTGTTCTTGCAAAAGGGCTAGAGAGAGAAAAAGAAGGGGTAGGGTTGGGAGAGAGGAAATTGGAAAGAGAGAAGGTTTATGTAGGAAATGTAGATTTGTGTTTAGGGCAAAGAGAGATTGGGGAAGAGAAGCCTATGGATTTGTGAACCAAGGAAAGCAAGCCTAATACCACCCACAGTACGTGCCAAAAAGAAAAAGGGAAATGAAAATGAATTACAAAAAAAATACCAAATTTTAATCAAATACAAGAAATAAAAGTTAAGTGGAACTAATTGTTTACCGAATCAAGTTGCACCAAGGGCAAAGTTATGAATTAGAGTGAAGGATGGTAAATTATGAATTTTACCTTTTTTAGAAGTTAGTCTAAACATGACAACAAAAAATACACACTATATATAAATATATAGATAGCCGGAATTAAGAAAGTGAGGGTGGTCTCAAGAGAGATGGAGAGATAAAGTCGTGGAAATTCAAAGAGTAAGAGCCAACTTGTGAGAGATAGAGGTGGAGAAGAGACGAACAAATCATGTACAATGTGAGTTAATCGATGATTTAAGTGAAAATATGATCTTTCTTTAACAAAATGAAAAATTGAATCTACAGCAATTTTTAAGTATTCTTTTCTCTTTTTTCATTGCTTTTGTTTCACGAAAAAATGTGACAGAGAGATTCTTGGTTCAAAAAATAAACGAGATCCAATTTTAGATGAGCATCAACATGGCTCAAATTTTGAGTAAAAAAATGTGAAAAATAAACTACGGAGCAAAAAGAAACAATAATTAAAAAGTCTATTATTTTATATTACATCATATGCCCTTCTAGTTTACAAACTTTACAATATATACCTTCAAACTTTCCGAAGTTACTAAATATATCCTAGAGGCTTGCAAAATTTTAAGGGAGTGGATGACCCACTGGAACCCATGTACATCTGCCCCTGGTTGCAACAGGTAATTTTACATTTTCTTTTGGGGCTTTTAGTTTTAAGGGCAATAGTTCCTTTCTCTGTCTACTCAAGAACATATATTTTTTGCCAATTGTTTGAAGACCAAAACTTTTATCAAATGACGACATTTTGATTTTAGGACAAAACTTTTTAAATTATATAACAAAATAAACTAGATAAAAATATAGGATGAATACTAATTATGCCCTCTAACTATAATAAATTCAAACACTTAAAAAACGGAAACTAAAATTCAAATTATCTATAATCACGACAAACATTAAATGCATAGGATAAGTCAACCCATTCAAAAATATTCAAATAACAATAAGTGAATCCAATTATGCCCTTTAGCTATAATAAATTCAAACACTTAAAAAACGAAAACTAAAATTCAAATTATCTATAATCACGACAAATATTAAATGCATAGGATACGTCAACCCATTCAAAATATTCAAACAACAAGAAGTTAATCCTTCAAAAATTCAAAATTAAATACATGAAGAAGTAGCAAGTATACAAACAAAGAACAAGCATAGCAGACATTTTATATAACAAAGAACAATCATATAGACATACAACAGACATTTTATGCAATAAAGAACAAGCATAGCAGACATTTTATACAACAAAGAACATGCATTATATCAAACACATATAGACATTACAAAATCAACATACGTTATAAATCAAACAAGCTTTTTTCCTCTAAGTTGAAAATTTTATCAAACATGATAAATCAAAAGATATTTACACAGATGAAAAACTAAAATTATGAATTTTCTTAGAAAATCAAATCAAAACAAGAAAAAGATGAAAAACATTCAATCTTTTTATACTTTGAACGCCATAAAATTCATCTCTTTGTCGCTCCTTGATCTCCTCCACCGCCAAGTCACACACAAGCATCAAAGGTTCTCGGAGCATCCTCTGGCTGCTGGCTCGCCAAAGGAAACAAGCGGCACCACGAAGGCTCAAAGTTTGGCGGATTATGCGGCTCCGGCCGGGGAAGTTAGTTTCAGATGCAGAGCTAGTGAGGAAGGGAGTGGTGTCGATAGCACTAGTGGCGTCGACAGAAGAATGAGAGGATCTCACCGTCGACATGGAAGGAGGATCGAATTGAAATAAGGTGAGGGAATTGAGATTGGTGTGTTTAGGTTTGGGGAAACATGATAACTAAAAACCCTAGGTTTTGATTGGATTGCTTGTGGGGGAGGGAGTTGTTTGAAATCGAGGGCGTGGGGGGTGAGTTTTGATTGAGGTGGATGAATCTAGAAGAGGAGGAATTGGATTAGAATTTGGAATCTTTATACGTTAAAAATAATAACTAATATATAAGAAGGGTAACATTGACAAAGTACATGAAAATAATAATGTCATTATAATTAAAAATATCAAAAAATAAAATGTCCTTTAAGCATAAAATCGTCCAAATTCCAAAAGATTGGATCTTAAACAATAGCTCAAAATTTTCTTGTTTTTTAGTAGATTGGTTCAAAAAATATTAGACCTGTGACTAATTTTCTATTTCCTTTTCAAACATGTATTTGTCACCGTAAAACACTCAAACCTCCCGTCATTGGTAGTGGTCATCACAAATCTAATGATAGTCGTCGATGGTCATCAAGATCTTATTGACAAATGCTTATGGTTAGTAAGGCACTAAGGCGTATTCACCATAATTATGGGCAGTGTTCTAAAAATCGGGATTTTTTGCCGATAAATCGGCCAAAAATCGGAAATCGGAGGTTACCCGATTCGATTTCCATGAATCGGTTGAGAAAATCGGCTGGGTCCAAAATCGGAAAAAAATGGGGAAATGGAGAAGAAGAAGAAGAAGAAGCAGCAGCAGCTCGTTGAAGAAGTTGAAGAAAAAGAATGAGGAGGCTCGTTGAAGAAGAAGAAGAAGAAGAAGAAGAAAGCTCGTTGAAGAAGAAGAAGAAAGAAGAAAGCTCGTTGAAGAAGAAGAAAGCTCGTTGAAGAAGAAGAAGAAGAAGAAGAAGAAGGGGTGGTGGGCGGCGTTAGGTTTCAAGTTTCAACAAATGGGAGAATGAGAGACTCAATTCCTTTTATGTTTATTTTTTTATTTTTGTATTTAACTCTAATATTTTAAGTTATTTTATTTTGATCCATTTTAAGTTTCCTATTTTATAAAAACACCCCTTAAATTTTAGGTATGCATATTTTATTACTTGAATGTTAAAAAATTAATGTTTATTTGAAAAATATATTATATTTTATTAGTATTATTTTATTTTAAAAACTATTTATGAGTATGGACATGTTATTATAATTATTTAATTCCCGATTTTTCAAATTATGGGTTTGCCGATTAATCCCCAATTTTTTTCCGATTTCTCCAAAAATCCTGAATCCCCTCCTCGCCGATCTAGGTCCGATTTACGATTTTTAGAACATTGATTATGGGTGTTTTAGGTTTCGGTTGGGATAAAAATTAAGCTACCTTAAAATCAAATCAAATATAAAAATTTGGTTTCAATTCGATTCGGTTTCGATTTCTAAATCCTCAAAATCCAAACTGAACCAAACTGTTCGGTTTGATTTTATTCAGTTTGACATATTTTTATTTTTATTTCTAAATCAATTTAACATAACAATGTAATACTAATAATAAAGTAAGATTAGTTCATATTCAAATTAAAATCATGATTTTTAGAAATAAGGAGCAAACATATAGATATCATATTTTCTATTTTACAAGAATAAAACAGATTAAATAAAATAATAAATTATCTTTACATCATGTATGTAATAAAAAAAATCTTAGCATTGTATAGTAAATTCAATAATAAGGGCACACATTAATGACTTTTTTTTAAGATGATCACAATATTTAATTAATAAGGAACATATTCTTATAAAATGCTCACTTTTTTGTATTATAGTATAATTAATGTATGTCCTTAGAGTATATATTAAAAAAAATATCTTCTTATATATAATTCGGTTCAGTTCGGTTTAGTTCAGTTTTGAACTAGCTTGCCCCAAACCCGAACCAAACTATACGATTTCGGTTCGATTTTTTCATTTTTTTCGGTTCAAGGTTTTACAGATTGGTTCAGTCCATTTTCAGATTGACCTTAATACCCCTAGCCATAATGAGAGAGTAGGAATGAAGAAAATCACAAAAAAATAATTATCAATAAATAAAATACTGACAATAATTGGTTTTGTTTTCCTGTCCAATTTTTATCTATTTATTTTTGTCTTAATTTTAGTCAAACTTGTCATTTTAAGACACAATTTTTAAATGTGAACCTTTATCCCAACCAACATTACAAAAATTGGCTTTATTTCAAAAACATTAAAAATTTGTTATACCTGTTTCCTAAATACACAAGCTTATATATATATATAGATATATATACTTTTTTAAGGAATTTTACAATTTTTATTTTTTTAATAAATAATTCGTATATAGATATTTAAAAAACAAAATTAGGAAATTATGTGAAGTCATTCACCCTCTTGCCAATGCTAGGAGAATTGTTTTGTTACCACTGAATTATTTGAAGTGTTCTGTTTTAACTTTTGAAGATTAAAGAAGTTTGGGTTCTTAGCTTGTTTAAATTGCGTATTCATAAGAAAAATATGTCTTTATTATAAAAGAGGGGATGTTTTCAGTGTTTGCTTCTTTGAGAGGAGTTCTTTTCAGCAAGGGGGATTTAGGGGTGGGTTGTAGCCCACCTCAAGATCTTCTTTTCTTTTCTTTTTTTTTTCTTTTTTCAATTGAGTACTGATATGGGAATAATCTAGTCTCATTAAAAAATATTAGTTCATCATTCGTAGAAAGATGATGTATGATCTAATTATGACTTTTCTAATTTGATGGGAATCGGTAAAATTGTTCAAAAAATAGTTAATAGCAATAAGTATCAAGGGCGGATTCAAGATTTCAATCGAAATTGGTAAAAAGAATTTAAGGTACTAAAAAAAATGCTTTTACCAAGATTTGAACCTTGTAAAAAACTCAATTTACATCCTTGCATGAATTTCAATCAAAATTGCTAAAAAGAATTTAAGGTACTAAAAAAAATACTTTTAGCAAGATTTGAACCTTGTAAAAAACTCAATTTACATCCTTGCATAACTACTACACCATCAATTATTATTATTAACATTTTTTCTTTAAATTATATATATGAGTAATAAACATATTGAATGTACAAATAATTTAATATCACATATAAAAAAAATCCCAAAATTTCAAGGGGGCAACCCCGTATAAGTCCGCCCATCGTAAGCATGTTGGTTATATCACGAATTTTGAAGTTTATGGGGCATATTATTATACACTCGTTAAATATGTCATGCATCAATGTTCTTTTGGGTGAGGGGAAGACTATAACTCCAATGGAAAAGTAAGAAGGTACATGATTGGATTTTATCCAAAAAAAAAAAAAATCAAACATTTGGTTCTAAGTTCTAACCAAGAAAAAAGGGGTAAAATATTTGCTTGAAAAAACATATTTATTTTTTAAAAATTTACTATTTTCCTTTGCAAGAAGATAATTGATTTAATGTTCTTTTGGGTCAGAGCATCTATAGAATGATGCTAAAATTTAGAGCCAAATTGGTAAATATTAAACTATGTTTTGAGAGAAGATATAGTGGTATGGTATAAAAAATAGCTACACGAGTGTATTTTACCCATATCAATTTTGAGCTCAAAAAAAAAATGCCTTATATGAGTGAGGCATACAAGTGTGCCTCACTCGTATGAGGCATTCCTTTATTTATTTTTTTGTTAACCCTTTGTGACAGATGTTAGAACTTAATTTTTATTAATTATATTTTTGACCCTACAAATTTGTAACTCAAATGTAAATTTTTTATAAGACAAAATATATTCATATGACTTGTATTCAACACAAAAAAAATTATAATAAGTTCCAATTTTAAATGAATGGTTCCAAAAATGCTTTGCCATATTTATATTTTTTTCACCCCAAAAGTTATTTGCAATACAAAAAACTAAAATTTGTTTGAAATTTAAACTTTTAAAACTTATTTGCAATTTCACCCCAAAAGTTGAATAGTTAACCCCTTCTTTAAGTTAACACCATCCAAATGCCAATGGATAAATGGAAAACAAAAAGTAAAATAAAAATTTTATATAATTTCATACGAGTGTGCTTCACTTGTATATATTTTTTTTGTTTGAGTTTATCATACCCATATGACTCATACAAATGACTGAAAGTCATATGAGTAAAATTTAATCATATAGTAAGTTTACTTTCTTTCTATCATACAAATCTAATTTTACTCATTAACATTTTTCCGCTGTGAGATGGGTTACGATAAATTTACTGTGGTGCTCTTAGAGAAAGACTATAATTCCAATGGAAAAGTACATGATTGAATTTTATTAAAAAAAATAAAAAAATCAAACATTTGGCTCTTACCAAGAGAAAAGGGGTAAATTTTTTGCTTAAAAAACATCTGTTTAAAAAAAAAATTATCATTATCCTTTTCAAGAAGATAATTGATTCGATATTTTGATAAGCTACTCTACCGGGGCTTCGGGTACAAAAGGCGCCTCTTTTTTTTTAGAACCACTGTGTGATTGTACGTTCCATTAAAAAAAAGGTAAAAGGACCAGTTTTTTTGTTTTTAAATTTAGACTAATTATTTTGAGGGGTTAAATAGATACATTTTGTTATAAAATTTGATGAAAATTATCTTCATTATTAATAGATTATCTCTATTAAATTTTATCAAAAAATTCAATTGAAAAGTGGGCTAGTTAAATATTTAAAATTTTAACTACTATAAATGCGCATAGAAATATATATATATATATATATATATTAAATTTTTAGTTAATTTATTTCCAAGATGAATTTTTTGATAAAAATGTGGTGGAGATGCTAATCATAGAGATCAGATTCATCTAAGTTTTATCAAAAAAAATCATATGTTTACCCTTTCAAAATAACTTGTTAGCATTTAAGGACAAAAAAAATAGTTTCTTTAGATTATTTATCATATATGAAGGTATCTCTTATATATGAAGTTAGGTTATAAAGAGGTAATATCTTACTTTAACAAAAAGAAGTGATACTTATTTAGAGGGGTAAATAAATAAATTTTGTTATAAAAATTTGTAAAGATGATCTATATAATGAGTAAATCATATTCACAAAATTTTATCTGAAAATTCAATCTAGAACTAGTCGTAATGAAAAATTGATATATATGTGCATTTTTGGCCGTTGGAATTTTTGATGACCGTCTCACCTACTTTTGAATTGAATTTTTTGATAAAATTTGGTGGACACCATCTATTCATGATATAGATCATTTTTACATATTTTCATACAAAAACTCATTCATTTACCCCTTCTAAATGAGTATTCATTCTTTTTTGTTAAAGAGATGGATTCCCTCTTAATTTATAGTCTCTCTCTATATATAATTGGTGAAAGCTTCTCAAAATGAGAAATTATTTATGCGCAAAAACTTGTTAAAAAAGTTGATCTTCAAATACAATTGACACTAGGGGTGTCACTCTACACAGTTTTTACCGAAACCAACCAAATTATTCTGAGTAAAAATGGTTTTGGTAACCCGTATATGATTACCGAAAATTGAAATACCGAAATCGAATTTACCAAAAAAAATTAGTTTAGCTCTAATATTACCCTTATAAAAACCGGAAATATCGAATAACCGAAAGGGTAAAATATTGAAACTACCGAAAATACTAATTAAATGTGCATATATGGTAATGGGAATAACATGCAACTAAAATAACAAAAAGTCTTTTAGATGCCTGTAAAATATCACTATGAGCATAACATAAGAGAAATTTTATGAATAAATTTAAGAAGGACATAATAACTTGGCTGCGTTACTTCCTGGTGGAGTTGCAGAAGGAGAGATGTTGATACTTTGGCTAGAGATATATAAGGATAAAGATTGCAATCCAAGTATTTTTTTGAACCGTTGTGTTTATTCTTTTATGCTTCAACATAGAACACACCATTGGCAACAATCATTTTTTTTTATTTACTCATTTTCTCCTTCTTGCAAAATAACTTTGAGATTCATTTAAGTTCTAAATAAAAATTAAAACAAAAGCATCCAATATTAAATTAGCAAAGAACAGAAGAAACTAATGTTAAATAAGAAGCGCATCCAACACTAAACTAGCAAAAGAGCAAAAGAAAGTAATATTAAACAAGAATCATCGAATACTCACTAAGAGTAAAAAAAGTTATTTACACAACAATTTTACCAACAAAAAAGTCATATGTTTGATTTCCACAAAGTTGGCAACATTACATTCTCACTTCATCACCCGTTGTCTTGTCTTTTAAGGAGTGAATTTAATTGACTTTTCTTATTTTAAAACTTTAATTAGAAAAATGGGACTAACAGTTTAAGATATTTAAAATTAAAAATGGAATTATTATTTTGAGACAGAAGAAGTGAACTTGTTTTGGTAATTTTAATATATTTTCTTTCGGTCATTTTGGATTACCGAAATAACATTTTATAGAAAAATAGCACAAACAATATTGTTATCGAAATATCGAAGAAACCTAATCAAACCGAAATTGCGAAAACTAAAAGTACTGAAAAACCCAAAGGTTTGGTAATGATTTTTAATTTTAAATACCGATTGGTAAACTAGTAAAACTTGTATGACGTTTCTTATTCTGGTTTTGATATTGGTAAGTATAATTTACCGACTGAATTATCAAAATGGCACTGACCTAAAACCCACCACTAATTATATCAATCTTTATTTTATTTTTAAGAGCAACCACCTTAACGGAACTAACTACACTAAGATAAATCGCAAATGACAAGAGAGGAAATTTAATCCGAGAATAAGGAGTTCCAGTTCTCCGGGTTTTTAGTTAATGAAGAAAAAGGGATAAATATTGTGCGTGACTTTATACACCTCTCCAAGGACAAAATGAAAATAAACTTCAATCAACCGACTAAAGGCAAGGATATCTAACATGATATCACAGTAGCCGCTAATTACATCACTTTAATCAATATTATCATTGTATTAATTAATTAATTAACTAAGATATCACTCTATGAATTATAGAAATGTAATTTTCATCTTAGCAACCTGATCTTAATTTTTTCTATTTTTATGTTTTTCTAAACTATATCACTTTAATTTACTAATGCGTCAACGTCCAAATAAGTACGCTTATATAAAAGTAAGTGAACTCAATCCAATTAAAATCATTTTAAACCCGACCATTATAAATAATTTATACGCAATCATTAAACAGAGGAATTATTTCACCCCATGAATTATTCAGAGCTATAATTGAAAGGAAACTTGGAAAGGAACAAATTAAGATGAGGACCATGATGCATATCAGTGGCAGAGTGACCCATGGGAGAGGGTGAGCACTTGTCCATTTTAATTATCATTTTAATTATTTAAATATGTCTATATTTATTTACAGGTTTTCAAAATATATTAAATAGGAATTTATAATTACCCACTTTAATTTACATTATTATTAATTTTTTAATATAGACAATGAAAAATGCTATTTTAATACTTTAAAAAATATTTTTTATTATTTAAATGAAAATTTCTTTTGAAAATATTAAAATATCAAAAAAAAAAAATTATATAATTGTAGGTTAAAATAAATTTTTGTCCATCTTCATGTTAAATTCCCACTGTCACTGTGCATGATCTCATCATGGTCAAAGTTGGACATTAATTCTTTGTACTGTCAGTCCCCATGACTTCATAATATGTATATGGTCAAACCACAATTGCTCAAATGCTGGCCATACATGATTACTGTACCTTTACTCCGGTAAAAACATTTTCTTGTCAAAGAATTCTTTTTGAAATTAAACAATTTAAAAAATAGGCATATTTGAAAATTTCACTTCATTTTTTTTTCTCTTTGATATATATTGAGTTTCCTTACTTTATAAAGGAAATATTAATCATCCTCATGATCAATTTAGTAATTAAATAAATCCTTTATTTCAATCTTAATTTAAATATAAGGCCTTCTTTAATGTGTAATGCATTAATGAGTGTAAATCAGTATATATACCATATATTATCGCAGACAATTTAAAGGGCATAAATGTAGATAATGTATAAAAAGCCTTATGTGATACACTAAGGTCTCGTTTGGTTCACGAAAGGTAAATCAATTCATTTATCTTTTTCATAGAGGTGGAAAACTAAATTTTCTATCAAATTTCCTTTCTTGTATTTGGTAAAGCATAGGAAGTATTTAAGTAAGGGTATTATTATCTAAATTTTTTGTAATAAATGCTTGAAAATCACATAGAAAAATCAATCTCATGTATTTTGAGAGGAATGGTTTTACCCTCTACTTTCCCCTCTCTCAGAAAAGTATTTCCGGAATTTGTGCTTACCAAACAAAGAAAATGAACAACTTTTTTTTCTCGAGTACTAAAATCCGTGAACCAAACGAGGCTTAAATATCGCTATCCCCACGCTGAGTCCTCGCGCGTGATGGAGAGAATGACTCGCCTCTCTGAATGTCGCGCCGTACACAAATATACACAAACAATATTCACTTCATCATGCGGAGGATATGGTGAGTGAATGCCATATTTAGCATACCACTACATTTTTTGCATACACTTTTATCCTATGGGCACAGCGTTGCAAGCATGGAAAGGGCATATTTGGCAGAGAAGGCCTTGCACTCTACAATGTATTTTCAATTAGGGTCGTACACGGTTCAGTTAATCAAACCGAGCAATTAAACTACCAACTGAACGAACTTTTCAGTTTTATGCCTAAATTCAACCGAATCTAACTGTTAGAACGGTCAAAACTAATCGGGGTCGGTTCGAGCGGTCGTTTTTTTGTCGATTTGGACCTTGGGCCTAAATTATTGTTTTTTGCCATGAATTTATATTATTTGAAATTTTTTATATGTTTTCCTATCTGTTGGGCCATCTTTTCTTGTTGAATTTTTAGGCATTTTCTCTTCTTAAATATTTATTATTCTTGATATTTCTTTTTAATTATTTAACCTATATTATTTTAAAGAAAATAGTTAAATACACCGAACCAATAAAAAAGTAATAAGTGTATTAGTCGGTTCGGTTTTTGTCGGTTTTATACACCAAAAAACCAGTAAACGAACCGACCTACTACTTCGGTTGTCCGATTTCTTAACTAAACCAAACCGCAAAGTTCGAAAAACCGATCAGTTCAAATCGGGCCAGTTTGATTCAGTTTTTTGGTTTTTTTGATTTTATGCACACCCCTAATTTTAATTGAGCTAATTACTTAATATTATTGTCAAAGTAATTATGATTATTGCTAGACCAATGGATCAATTTTGCGCACTATTAGAATTATTTAATCAACTTTGCACTTCCTTTTTCATGAAAAGTACTTCAAAAATTTTAATGGGGTCAATTTTAATGAAATACTTGTTTAATCTAATATTCTAATTATCTATTTTTATCCTATTTTTCGTCCAAATCAAGAACTATCCCTCCCTAAGTTTTTTGTTTCTACATAAAACAATTCTAAGCAATTAAATTATTGCCTTCTTAATAAGTTCGTCCAAGGTTCGATTGACATAGATGTAATTGTCGAACATTTGGCGATGAGCAATGTTAAACACCACTGCATAAAATGCATTTAGTTGGTCAAGAACTCAACCCACCAGAAATTGGTTAAAATCATGTAACTGTTACTAAACCAACATCTAATGCATCATTTCATGCACAAATTTCTTGTGTATTCTTAGTAGTGTGTACAACATTATTGTCGGTGATAGCTTCCCCATTTCCCCCTTGTTTTTCATGAAAATTTTATCAATCACTCCTCTCAACTTCGCACAAAAATTCATTTGTTACGTTAATAGTACAATAATCATTAAAATCCAAATCAAATAGTTCAGTAAGGAATCCCTGACATTAGGTACATGCTTTGAATAACATGAACATCAACAGTCATATATATATATATATATCCAGATCAGAGACAGGTAAAATGACATTAAAGCCCACCTCCCTTGAGGAGACAGCAGATAGACCTCATGAGAGCTCAGGCCTCATCCATTTGCTCCTGCATTTAATCCAAACAGAGGTTTCAACTCACAAGAAAACCAATTCCTCAACCATGATTACCAACACAGATATATTTATGGTAAGGGCCATTTGTTTTGAGATACTTGTTTTCCTTGATGAGAAATAGGTAATTTCAAATATAAGTTGTGTTCGGTCTGCAAGATAAGAGAATATGGTAGTTATCATCATAGTTTGGCGTACTTCAGGATTGGATTGAAGAATGGATTACTTATCCACAAGTGGCAAATGGGATCTTTCTATCATGTGTTGTGTGAGATAAGAGAAAATGTAAGAACACAATACTACCGATCATTACATATTAATTGTTACATAGTTAATTACTATTAATAAGCAAGATGGCGAAAACATTTCAAAATCCTATAAACAGAGACTCTCTGAAAACCATTTTTGAAATAAATGTTAAAAAAAAAAAGAACACTACCCATAAGAATAAATGTAAAAAGAATGACCCATTAAAATGACTGACATGTTGAATTTTCGAATAAATATTAATGAATATGGACCTGCATATCTGAAGTCCAGAGAGTGAGATTGTCCCTAAGGAGTTGCATGATGAGAGTGCTATCCTTGTAGGATTCCTCACCCAAAGTGTCCAGTTCAGCAATCGCTTCCTCAAATGCCTATACACACGCAAAAGGAGATTTAGTAAGAACTTGGCGGAATGCATAAGATTTGATCTACATCAAGTTTCATATCTCATTTCAGCATATAGTAAAACAAACATTAGCATAATACGTAAAAAGAAAGTTGATGCAGAAAATACGTGGCAGCAACCTTTAAAAGTTTACAAGAGGGAAAAGGGGTGTAAGGCCCAAGATTTAATTCGGCATGGGTTGGACAATGGGCCAAGTTGGAACCTATATTCCTTCTCTTTATCCTAAATATCTCTTGTTTTCTGCAGTTACTATTTTCCCCGCACACTCCCCCGTTCTTGTCCCGCATCAAAAGTATATGAAGAAATGTTCAGCCCACAAAAGTCTGTATTCGAATCATGATGGTCATAGTCATACCATAATGTAACAAGGCATTTTATGAAGATGAAGTTTAGGCCCTTCTGATAAGCCCGTTGTTGGTCACATTAATATTTTGGGAAAAGAGATTCCAGTACCCAGAATGTGATTGCCATGAAGCCTATTCATAGTACTCCCTCAGTCTCAATTCAATAGTCCCACTTTAACTGTGGTACTTTTTTAGCAAACACTAATTTCAACCTAATCAATGGTCAAGAATACAACTTATTTTTTATTGTGAGATTTGGTACATTAATTACATCCTTAGGAGAAATGGAACTATCAATTTGAGACATCCCAAAAACGAAAGGTAGGCAATTTATTTGAGAGATGAGAAGTATTAAGGACTTCCACGGAAAATCAGAATCCGTCTGTTTTTTGTAGATTTTTAATAGACCCAACTTCCCTCTACAAAGCAATATGATTACTCCAGTCCCACTCTCCCATTGTAGTTTCAGCTCAAAAACAAACGCATCAAGTGGAAGGAATTCCACCCAATTTTACTGAAAACCAAACGTGGCCTACAAATAGAGAGTTTCCATGTAACCATTTTCTATTGAATTTCTAAACCTTTTCATATTTATCATTAAAAACCTTCTGCATCTTGTTTGATCTTTTTTGCTGCAATTTCCTGTTAACATTTTAGTCTTCCTGTATGCAATTTGTTATTAACATTTTAGATTTCTTGTATACGCAGATGAATTTTCTTGGATGTGTCTAAGATACAGCATAAATGCAGAAAAAACACATAGAACGAGACAAGAAAATGATTCAGACATTTTGGTAACCTTCAGTTTTCTGAGTCAAGAGAATATATTGCTCTGTTTATCTATACAAGAAAGACAGCTCACAGTTGTTCCCAACCCATAGGAGAAACTTAAGTGAAATGCTTCTTCCTTTTGAAATTGAATAACCGGGCATATATGTGCTGTAACCTTTTTGGATGGACGTGTTGGATATACTCAAAATACCGGATAGATAAAAACTTCCTTCGGGTTATCAAATACAAGTGGCCATTTTGTTAAATTGCACTATCCATCTCAAATTAACAGTCGATATTGACTTTCGCACTTCTTATGGATGCACTAATTTTACGTAATAACAATGAAGAACAAAATTTATTTAGCCATAGTGAGAATTGCTACATCCCAAAAAGGAAAGTGTGATCCCTAAGGTGGGACCAAGGGGGCATTGGGGTTATCTTGTCTATAAATACATTAAGTTAGAGAAAGAAGAAGAATGTAATCAAACCCATACAGATAGGAAGAGGGGGTGGGTTTGGGTTTTTCAAAGTAAAACCCACTGCCCGCCTCGGTGGTTTGGGTTTGCGTAAAATAAACCCATTTGACCTGACCAAGTATAATTTTTTTCCCATCTAGGTAACCTAATAATACCATATAATTACAAGAAGTTGGGTCCACGCATACAAGTAGACGGGTCAACATTGCCTAATTGTGGACCACACCTACACACTGTGAATTGGGTGTGCCAACCCCAAACAGGCTGCGTTCAGGACCCAAAACACCAACTTTAGTGACCCCTTATTTTGACTTGCACAGACATACGAAAAGAGACATAGAATTTCATATATACAGACAAATATAGTTACTATATCAGAAATGTCAAGAGTTCTATTGTAATATTTAAATATCTGTACTGAAAGTAGCCTACATATATGTTCCAAAACAAATTGCAACCTGAAATAGCATTCCAACTAAGCCTAGCCCCTACCCCTACCGCATTGCATACCGGGCTGGGTAACGTACCATGTTCTAAAGCATCGCACTAACTAGGAAACATTGAGATGGGGTGGGCCCACCACAAACCATCCCTCGGGGTGGCGGCGGGGGGTTGTCTGCATTTTGCTCTGTCATGGCAGAAGTGAAGAATATTATTGTGCTTCAAGTGATAGTGGAGAAAAACAAACCTGTTTAGCCATGCTACAAGCTTTCTCTGATGCGTTTAGAATCTCAAAGTAGAACACTGAGAAGTTGAGAGCCAAGCCCAACCTTATAGGATGCGTTGCAGCAAGATCGGCAAATGCAACATCCTTTTTAAAAAAAAAACACAAGTAAAAGCAATATTGAGTAGCAGTTATTTATTCAAATATGGGCAAGTGCTTGCTATTTCTTCCCTACTCCTAATTTCACAGGCATGTAAAGAGCTAAAGAAACAAGAACAGCTCCAAGTGTCCATCTTCTACTTTAAACAATTAGTGTGTGCGTACACAATCGGAGGGAACACTATCACAGTAGTGGAAGCATGTAGAGCTACAAAAATTCATTTCAAAATTGGATTTAAAGGAAACTATTGAATCTGATTAATTAATAGCAATATATAAAGATTTTGAGAAAATGAAAGAATCTTTTGCACTTGAATTACAATCAACTTTGTCACTTCCTTACTTAAAAAATCCATGTTACATTACACATCACGTCACAAAGGGTTACCCTCATGAACCCCAGAAAACAATGAAATGTAACTTCTCAAATTACTATTCCGGTAAAATACAATTTCAACCGTAACATTTGGACTTCTGAACTGATCAGATGACCAAATAGAGATACTTCTTCCTAACAGATACCATTTTCCCTCCAGCAACCATTATTCAATTTTTTAACATAAGTTGAACAACAAATTCTAGAAAGTCTTGCTAGTCTATATTAAGTTTTTCCTTTTGTAGGGCGGGGGGTGGGGTTGGACATTTAACGGCCCAGCCTCCTCTCTTCAAGCCATATTGTTGATCCTACTCATGCAAGGGTTAACAAGACAATTGGTTGACGCATTAAAATACAAGGACCCACAATAATTACTCTTATCGTTAGTTGAATGCATCAACCAATCACTTGAGAGGGGCCATGCTATCCCTCAGGAGTATCGGCAAATCTAGACTCTAAACAATCACTCATTTCCCTCCTCCTCCCTTCCATGTGCCCATCCAGAGGCATAAAACCTATTCTTCTGAGTTTTGTCTATTTTCCTTTCTTTGGACTACTATTCGGTAAATCCTAAAGAAGAGATTTTCAAAATCTTACTAACAATATATTCACAGAACTTTATATTGACTAATTCAAACCATTACACAGGTGACAGGTGTATGAATAGTAACTATAGTTATGGAGTATATTGGTTCACTCTCCAATGGTATTTTCTATAAATTCATTTCTATCGTATGTGTCATGGTGCTTTTAATACATTTTTATATTACTTTTTATAATTATTTGGCAATATAATTGAGTAGATAGAAAAGTCTCAAATAAAGATTCTGCAATGGTGCCATTCTATCTTACTTTTCTATCTTACTTGACATTTATTTAAGAATGAGAGAGAATTAGTGGGTTTCTAATATCCAATGAGGGTGTGCCATGTCACATTGAAAAATTTCTATCACAATTTCTACATGTAGAAATGCTTATAGAAATTTCATATATGGCTCACCTTCCACCTCATATGGAAATAGCTAGGGGTGCCGAGCAGTTAAATGGTTAACCAAACCGACTTTTCGGTTTTAAGCTTAAGTTCAACCGAACCGAACCATTAAAGCGGCTAAAACCGACCGGGGTCAGTTCGGTTTCGGTCGGTTCGGGCGGTCCCTTTTTGTCGGTTTGGACCTTGGGCTTAAATTAGTGTTTTTGGCCATGGGTTTATAATATTTGGAATTTTTTTATATGTTATTTTATCTCTTAGGCCTTATTTTCTTATTGATTATTTGCTCATTTTCTCTTCTTAAATATTTATTATTATTGGAATTTCTTTTTAATTATTTAACCTATATTATTTTAAAGAAAATAGCTCATTAATTAAATACACAAAACCAATAAAAATGTAATAAGTGTACTAGTAGGTTCGGTTCGGTTTTTGTCGGTTTTATACAACAAAAAACCGATAACCGAACTGACCTATGTCGGTTGTCCGATATCTTAACCGAACCGGACCGTAAAACTTGAAAACCCACTCGGCTCGGGCCGGTTCGATTCGGTTTTTCGATTTTTTCGATTTTCTACACACCCCTAGAAATAGCTATAGAAATGACCATTAGAGCACTTTTTTACCTTTTCTCTTTTCTAACACAGAAATTTGTTTGGATAGAAATGGTCATTGGACATGGCATGGTATTTTTTATAAATTCATTTCTATCCTATGTGTCATGGTGCTTTTAATACATTTCTATATCTATTTGGCAATATAATTGTATAGATAGAAAAGTCTCCAATAAAGTTTCTCCAATGATGCAATTTCTATCTTACTTGTCATTTATTTAAGAATGAGAGAGAATTATTGGGTTTCTAATATCTAATGAGGGTGTGCCATGTCACATTAAAAATTTCTATCACAATTTCTACATGTATAAATGCTTATAGAAATTCCCTATATAACTGACCTTCCAACTCATATAGAAATAGCTATAGAAATGACCATTGAAGCACTTTTTTTCCTTTTTTTTCTTTTCTAACATAGAAATTTGCTTGGATAGAAATGAGCATTGGAGATGGCCTAAGCTCCAAATTGACAATTATAGTGATTTTTCCATTTTCAAAAGGCCAAATCCAAATCCCATGCTCTGTTTTGTAATCCTACACTTTCGTGCTAAGAATTCAATGCTTAATTTAATTTCATGCTCACACAGTGCCAGTTTTCAAATCAACCTCATACATCTTGACAATTTTCATTTCCATTAAACCACAAGCAAAATATACAGTACAAATTAAAGCAGCAAACATAAAAATAAACAAATAAATAAGGGTTTATTTGATTTTCCCTCAAATTGTGATAGACAATTTATAATTAGGCAATTTAAGATTTTTACATTTATTTGCCTTTGGTTGTGAAAATTGAACCACAAATTTACACTTCATTAATTGAAAATGAACAATAAAAGGACGTAGTCCTGGGCAGATACAGGCATATAACATCTGTTTATCTACCTCACAGACTGAGAATCTGTCTCAACGAATCTCTGCATCTGTCTCACAAAACAAATTGAGATTGAATCATCGCCAGAGAACATACACCAATATTATCAAGATTCACGGGTGAAAGACATATACTATGAGATAAAATAGATGCATTATTTTTAGAAACAAAGTTGTGGACCCTTTAAAAATTTTCAACTCAGGACTGAATCCTAAAAAAAAGCCCGGTAAACAAATAAACTGTAAAAAGGTTTATATATATATACCTGAGCAGCCTTATAAGCAAGCATAGTATCCTCAGCAGCCACTTTCCTCTCACTCCCAACCTTAAACTCCGCCATATACCTATGGTAATCTCCCTTCATCTTCAAATAAAACACCTTGGATTCGCTGGTTGAAGCCGAAGGCACCAAATTCTCATCCAACAACTTCAAAATCCCAGCACAAACACCGGATAACTCCGATTCAACCTTGGATCTGTAATCCTGCACGAGACTGACATGCTCGTCATTGTTCCTCCCTTCCTCCTTCTGCTCTATCGACGACACGATCCTCCACGCGGCACGGAGAGATCCGATCACGTTCTTGTACGCGACCGAGAGTAGGTTCCGTTCCTCTACTGTGAGTTCGGTGGTGGTTGAAGTGGAGACCAGCTTGTCCATGTATCTCACCATCTCCTCGTAGCGCTCGGCCTGTTCGGCGAGTTTCGCGAGGTAGAGGTACTGGTCACGAGTGAAATTGTCCGCCATTGGAGAGAGGAGAAAGAGGCTTGGTTTGAAAAGTGTTTGAAGCGAGAAGAAAGTTGTGATTACGAGGCACTGGGTTTATTAGGTGTCAAATGAGAAACTTGTTTGGAGTGGCGCGTACTCGCGGAAGTATCACACTCCATTTATTCGCTTTCAATTAACGTTTGACTCTTGTGTAAAGTTACCAAATGATACTTATTTGTATAGTTCACTAGATTTTTTTAATATGCCATAGTGTGCGATTTGGTTATATGTATATTAAATAAAAATTATTAAAAAGTAATAAGTGATGTAATTGTTAATACTCCCATTACTCTCGTTATGACATAAGAGCAAGAGTTTTAAAGATATTTTTAACGAATAAAAGTTCGCAATGACAAAATAGAAAGAATAAAAACCTAACTGGATTTCAAGAATCTTAAAATATTTTTTGCTTTATATAATAGTATAATTAAAAAAAAATTACATTTGTAAAATCACCCGTGTTTATTAGTTAGAATTTTAACTTTTTATCAAAATAACACTTAGGGGTTACTCACAAGGTATAATAAATCATAAAACATATGTCACAAATTTGAATCTCACTAGAGGTGTACTTTGGGGGGTCGTACGATCATGCCACACTTTATGAATCTCTTCTTATGAACTATTATTGATATGTTTGAAAATAAAATGAAAAATTATAAAAAAATAATAATATATTTATATAAGGAGATGAAAAATAAGTTAAATTATAGGATAAAACAATCTTCACTTTTTATGAATATATTATTTCCATCGTTTATTATATTTTATGAAAAAATTCTTTCTTATTTAAAAAAAAAAAAAAAAAAAGGACATCTCCTCGCATTCAACCGGAGGAGCGAGTAGCTGTAGGTTGTGTGGAAGGAGCGAGTAGAGTAGAGTAGAGCTGAGGTTATGGAGAGTTGGTTGTGATTGGTCATAATAACGTGAGAACAGAATACAACGCAAGAGGGAGAGCCGGAGAGGGAGGGGATGAGAGTCAGATTCCATTTGGGCCAGAAAGACAGAACAAGTCAATTCTCGGCGTTAGTTGTCCCATTTGATTTCATTTTTGTTTCTTCAAGTACAACTATATGTGCTGGCCCACATACATTACCGACATGTACCCCACTCTAGCATCATTATATTTTCAATGATAATTTTTCAGAATCAATCCCCTTGGACATCTGGTACAAGATTATTATTAAAATAATTTTAGGGTCGATTTTGAATTTCTCAAAATCAATTCTTAATATTATTCAAGTAAAAATTAATTGAAATATGTAAAAGATGTTCCGAACACTTCATAAAAAACCAAAAAAAAAAAATAATAATAATAATTTCATAGCAACTCATAATTTATTTATATTTACAAAAATAATTTAAGTTATATAGTATTAGTCTATTATTAAAATATGAATTCATAAAGTGCGGAACTTTTCTATCAACCAATTCATTAATTCGAGATCATTAAAATTATTTATGAGTCCTTATAAAATTATTATGTTATATTTGTTTCAACATTATACGGTGGT
This sequence comes from Lonicera japonica, assembly GCA_021464415.1. Classification (NCBI taxonomy): domain Eukaryota; kingdom Viridiplantae; phylum Streptophyta; class Magnoliopsida; order Dipsacales; family Caprifoliaceae; genus Lonicera; species Lonicera japonica. The sequence goes on along the minus strand of CM038464.1, from coordinate 53,828,605 downwards.
CCAATTGAAAATTATAGGACATTTTCTAGGGTTATTATACGCTCTCTTATAATTTTTCATGTTTCACATTAATATTTATATTCTCTCCGTTTAGACATAATAATTAATATATATCTGAGGAAGCATAAAATTTGGTTAAAGCAAGTTGGACCAACTCAATATGTTTAGGAGCCCATATGTCGAACCAAGCTTACAGCCTGGCATGAGCGAAAGGAACAAATAGAATGGCATGCCGAGTTGCCGACATCCGAGGTTGCCGAGATGGCCAAGTCGATGTCGACTTCGACAAGAAATGGCACACGTGGCCTCACACGTGAAAAGTGTGGGAAGAGAATCATACCGAATTGCACGGACCTATACAAAATCATATTGACCTCCACTGCGCCACTATAAACAAAAAAATTCAGAAGTTGTTAGTTGTGGATAAGAGAGAGAAATCTGAAGTGTTATCCAAGTCTTACTCTCTTTAGTTATTTTACTGTAAACTCTAATGAGTAAGTGTAATTTTAATTCTATATGTATAAATAGAAGATGGAGGGCTCGAGATAAGGGTTGGTTGTTGAATACTCTGATTATTAGTAAATTGCTTGCGAGCATTTTCTATTTGAGAAAGAGAGCCTGTAATTCATATATCATTCATTGATCTACAGCCTTAAAAGCTCAATATAACAATCACACACACACAAACGGAGGACATACTGTTGGATTAGCAAAAGCGCTACCGAATGAACTTACCATAATTAAAAAATCCTCTGTCCAATCTCACATTCTCGCTACCATAACAAAAATCTTTTTCTCAAATCATTACCGGTTGTGGATTGGGCCTAAATTTTGCACCACCTATAAAATCTAATCTCACGATAAAATAATTTACGATATTAATTATTAATAAAATAAAAATTATCAATTTCTTAAAAAGTACTTAAATTAAAGTGCAAGTATTAATTTATTTAAAAAAAATGTGAGTACAGAAATGATGATTTCTAAAACTAATAGTACAATTTTCTTTTTGGAATATTATAAATGTATCAAACCTCGTAATAAAAAGTAAGTTGTGTTTTTACCATTGATTAAATTGAATTATTAGTTTCTTAAAAAGTACTAAAATTGAAGTAGAACTATCAATTTAAAAAGAATAAAATAAAACCTTCATTACAACTATGTTTGATTACAAATAAATTATTCTGGATTGCTGTTCAAAAAGGAAAATAAAAAATAGTGTGTGTTTATTAATATTGTAAATACAAGTAAAATAATCTAGTGCTAATTTAACTATATTAAACAGTTTGATGCAAATAAGAACAAGATTGTTTTTTAGTTCTTAAATGTTGGGATATAAATATTGAACTCTGAATGCTTGATAATACATATAATCTTTGGAAAATATATTTGATTTTTTTTTGCCTAGTCTTATATAATTTTACCCTTATTGTAATAAGGTAGTGGATAAAAAAAATAAAGGTATTGTTGGAATAATTTTTTATTAAGATCAATTTAAATATTTAGCGCAGGAATTGCCATTTAAATATGAGTTATAATCCAATTCAATGTCGATAAATGAGAAACAAATGCTATTTTTACTATTTAATACTGAAAACTTTCATTAAGCAATTATAGATAAAAACAAACATGACATAAATTTAAATCCTCTACTTAGATGATATATGCCACATTTCTTGGCTTATAGAATTAATGATTGCTTTCAGAGGCGGATCCGGAAAATTTTATTGGGGGTGACCATAGAATTTTTAACAATGTAACATACTTAATATAAAAAATATAAAGTTGCATTACAAAATAGAAAAAATAGAAAATTGCACTACAAAATATATACCTTTTAAAGTTCAATATTGCTAGAATTGTGCTCGACGTTATTTCAAGTCACGGAATCCGTCAATGATTGACTCGGTACTAATGTTTCTTGCAATTTCCCTTTCAATGAAGATAGTCAAAGAATTTATAAGAAAATCATCTTTCATTTTATTTCAAAGTTTGGATTTAACAATACTCATAACTGAGAATGCACCCTCCGTGGTTACGGTAGAAATTGGAAAGGTAAGAATCAACCTTATCAATCTATTGATTAGTGGATAAACCAAGGACTTTCTACTTTTCACCATCCATTGACATAGATCAGAGATAGTGCACAAATTTTGAAATTCTGAATACTGGAGTACGTCAAGCTCATAATGTTGTAGTTGAACCTACAGTAAATCTCTTTCATAATCCGTGAAGTCATTTGGATAAAATTCATTGAACAAGATAGTAAGCATTATCTATATTGAAAGACAACCGCGAATTACGAAGGTCAAACATAGAGCTAAGAACAAGTAGTTTCACCGCATGCTCACTAAACGTATTATTTAACTCTTGCAATTGACAGTCTATTGTAGTGGTAAAAATATTGATACGATAATGATTTTTAATTGTAAGTAGATTTTGTTTATTCCGAGCTCGACTTCTTCTTTCAACATATAAAGCATTCATGTTCAGAATATCTATCGCACGACTTTCACAAAAAACTTTACCTTGACAAAGAGACTATCGTACCCACCATCTTTTAATTTTTGAATTAAGTTCTTTGTTGTCCCAACAAGATGCATAGCATTCAAAATATCTTTAGATTTTCGCTACAGAGCTTGAGAAAGCATATCGGTTATTTCCATAATTTCTTTCATGAGATGTAAGATGAAGATGAACTCAAAAGAAATCTAAAAAATCTAAGCTGAATCAGCATCTGCACATTGATCGTAATTAGTACCCTCATCAATGATGCACAACAAAACCGAACAAACTGCACTGAACATTTTTAACAAACTAGAAATCGATCTCAAGTGTAAACCCCACCGTGTATCTCCAGCTCGTTGTAAACTACCGATTTGATTATTTTATGACCTTATTTCAAGCTTATCAATATAAATCAAGTAAGCGATATTAGAAACTTGAGCAGCTTTCAATTCATCGACACGTTTACAAGAAGAGCCCACTACATTATAATGAAATTTATTTTTGTAAAAAAATGGTGAACGGAGATAACTTATATAGATGTACCAACTAACGCCAATTACAAGCGATAAGCTAAACAATGTACATAATATGCATATGGACATTCTTTAGCAACTAATGCTTGTAACCCGTTGAATTCGCCCCGCATATTACTTGCCCCATCATATCCTTAACCTCGAATATTCTATATGTCAAGATCGTGACGAGAAAGAGTAGAAAATATCCCATTTTTAAGAGTTATCACCTTCGTATTGGAGACATGAACATGATCAAAAAAACGCTCTCGGATAAAATCGGCAATGTCAATAAATCTTAAAACAATACCCATTTATTCCCTTTTTTATTGATTTCTAGCCTCAACAATAATAATACAAAACTTTGCGTCGCCAATTTCTTCACAAATTGCCTTCGTAATTTTCATTGAGAAAACAAGTAGATTTTTTTTTTTACCAATGGACACGTATACGAGGCATTTTGAGGTGCTTTATCCAATATAACATTTACAATATTTTCATTAAGCTTAGCCATAGCACTCAAAAATTCAAGAAAATTTCCACGATTAAGAGAATCTTTACCTTCATCATGGCCTCTAAAAGCCAAGCCTTGACTTATAAGATACTGAACTGAAACAACCGAGGCTTCGAGCCGTAATCGATTTTTGCAATTTGTTCTGAACTTTGTTTATCAATAAGCTTTCGAACATGCTGTGCTTGATTCATTAGGTCCTCACATTACTTCTCAGCAACTTTATGTAATGAATTCAGATTTTTTCCTATGTGATTCAAAAATGCACAATCTTTCTCATTCCTTACTTTCTTCCAATTCTTAAAGCCATCAACGAAAAATGTATTTTGACTGAGATGCTTACCTGGTTTGTTGAACAAATAACAAGGTAAACAAAATGCAGTTTCGCTCGTAGGGGAGTACTCTAACCAGGATGGAAATATCTTAAATCATGATGACTGAAAATGACGAAAATGCTTTTCAGGTCCGCTCGAATGATACTCTGCTAAGATGCATTGATAAGGGCCATAGTTAATGTAAGCTCGTCGAACTTCATCAAGTTTATCAATGGGATACTTTGATATTGCCATACGTAATCCTGGGTCACGTTCCAGATTGTTGATGTCAAATTCCACTTACTAAATTCTAGGTGATTTTTTAGTACGATTATCAACTTTCTTAACTACCGATAGTTCTAAATTATCTTATACAATTTGAACATGTTTCCTTTTGAAAAAAGAGTCAATTGTAGGTGATTTTTCCACATCTTGAAAATAAAAAATTGAATAACAAAACATTAGTATATATAAAATATAAGGAAACATAAGAAATGTGAGTATCAATTTAATTTTAAGAAATGAAGGAGTTAGCATTTAGAACTAAATACTATGCAGTATATACAAAAAATGTGAGGTGAATATTATTACGTTGTGCGAGAAATATCCTAAATCCTTAGAGAGTATCAACAAGAATTGAATCCTTTAAAGAATAAAAGCTATACAATACATCCTAAAAATTTTAAACTCATCAAGAATTGAATCTTCATATTTTTTTTTCTTTATGCAACAAAGACAGTAACCAGGATTGTTTAGACAATGACATTTCCAAAATAAAAACAAACCATTTAATTTGATGGGGTAAGTAGAAAAATGATTAATAAGTATGAGGAATGAAGGAATCTATCAACTTAATTAAGTAAAGTTGACATTCTTTTGAGTACCAGCACAACCAACAACATAGCAACCAAAGAGCTTAGCATATTGACCCACCAAATGGCCAATACAACCAGAAGCAGCAGATACAAATTACAAAGTACAAAAGTAAAAAGTTAAAAAGCAAAAAAATCCTCCTGGGCCTCCCCTCTTTGCTGACTCCTTTCTCTCTCGACAGTCGGCATTATATATTTATATATATATATCCTCTCATCCACACTAAATTACAAATTTGCAGTGCTCTCATGTCTCAAATTTTTCTCCTTTCAAGCTTTCACCTCACACATTCGATTTGATTAAGCCCTAAATTACCAAAAAAAATAATAAACCTAAATCATAGACTATGGAGTATTGGACTTACAGAGATGAGAGATGGAGTAGCTGTAGTTATGATTGCCGCCGCCTGGCGACGACCTAATGGAAGACTACAATGACGACGGAAGTTCGATAATGGTGGGCTAGCTGCGTCGTAGTTAGAGGCAGAGTCGTTATGGTTTTTCTCTCAAGCTATCTCTCTACTATTTTTTTGGGTTTTATTTTGGGGGGGACCATAATCAAATTTCATAGACTTAATTTTATATATATATATTAAAAAAAATGGGGGCGGGGGGGGGGGGGGGGGGGACCATGGCCCCCTTTACCCAGCACATACATCCGCCCCTAATTGCGTTTGACTTTGGCCCTTCTATCAAATAAATCAAGTGCTTAAATAAATTACACATCGTTGTAGTTCTTTAGATTGTATGAATTTTTAAGAAAAAAGCTGCCTTAACGATGATCCCTTGTAAATTTGTAATATAGATCATGAACCACTTGCGTGATGAAAAAAAGTAAGATTTGGTCCATGACTTCGAATATTTTCTGGATGGAGTTACTCGCCTTACTAATGGGATTGCATTCTTTAAAAAAAATAAAAAAATGAGGGACAGGATCTTTAAAGCTTCTTATTTGATTTACGTAGAATTTATGGAACACCAAATAATTAATAGTCTCTATAACTCAAATTTTTAATCTCACATTTTTTTTTTATGTTTCTAATTGATGATCTTATTTTAATTGAAATACTTAGTTTGATAGCAATATAGAAAATAAAAAAAAATTTGATTTGTGTAAAAAGTTATAAAATAAGTTGAGACTTATAGTGATATATTTTCATTTATACGAATATATATCCTCTATCATTCTTTATTTTTTTGTTTCTCAACCCAAAGAAAGTTTTTCAGTAAAAAAGTTAAAAAGTAAAAATTAATTTCACACAACACGTTTTAACTTGTCACAAAAATTAAATAAAGCTTTAATGTAACAAATCTTATAATACAAAATAACTTGAATTGTTAACAAATAATTTAATTAAAATTAATGCTTTTTAAAAAATATGAAACTTAAACCAAGACTTAAATTGCACCGAGCACAAAGACATTTGCCTTCCACTTGACTTTGTAGATCAAATATGGTAAAAACTCTTATGTATATTAGTGGAAAAAATAGTTTGTATCAATGATATCTATAAAGAGAAAAAAAAAATATTGTCACCTTTGAAAAAATGAAAGTGTTGCTAAAAATACACATCTTTACTTATTCTATCTGCCATTGTGAATGAATAAGAACATACTCACTAAAGTCGGGGTTGTTTGTTTTGGCCATTTAAATATGAAAATTTAAAGTTTTTAGATTTAAGTGTTTTCAAAGTTGTTTGTTTGCTAAAAAAGTTAGAGTAAATACCATCAATTGCCACTAAATTATTGTCAAATTCTATCAATAGTTACTGAACTTCATTTTGTTCCAATCGGACCATCAAACTTTTAAAAATACTATTAGAGGCCACTCCGTCAAATTACACCGTTAATTTTTGACGGGGGCATTTAGGACTTTTTATCTTTCTTTTTCCTTTTTTTTCTCTCATTTCCCTTTTCTTTTCTTCTTTCTTCCACCATTCTTCTACCTCCGAACTTCTTTTTCTTCTTCTGCCATTCTTCTTCTTCTTCTGCCATCTTTGACAAAATCCAAGGACACTGCTCTCTCTCAACTCTCATTTCCAATTTCTCAAATTTCAAATTTTTCACTGTTACTCCACAATCAAACCTACCTCGATCGAAACCCTAAAAAATTTGACTCTTTCATTAAATCGGAGAAACGAACGAGATCCAAGTCTCTATAGACCTCGATTCCCTCCATTTTCTTGGCCTTCTTACAAAAAAATCAATTTTTACCCAGAAAATCAAAATATGGGTTGGTCAATTTTTTAAAAATTGAACCCAAATAAACAAACAAAAGCAAGAGAGCTGTGATTAATTACCAACAAAGAACAAAAAAACAAAGTTTCTTTCTCTACTATCTTTTTCCAAGGAAAACAAGTGTTTTGAAGAGAAAATCGGAAGTGGGTTTCTGAATTTCTTAATAAGGGGATCGAAATTGGTGTGATTTCTTTTTGGATTTTGAGATAAAGTGGGGACGATTTGTTGAAGAACCAGTGAAACAAAAAAACATGATAAAAAAGGAACGATTTTGCCTTCGGATTTTGTCAAAGAGGGAAGAAGAAGAAGAAACAAAGAACAAAAAAACAGAGTTTCTTTCTCTACTATCTTTTTATAGGGAAAACAAGTGTTTTGAAGAGAAAATCGGAAGTAGGTTTCTGAATTTCTTAATAAGGGGATCGAAATTGGTGTGATTTGTTTTGGGATTTTGAGATAAAGTGGGGACGATTTGTTGAAGAACCAGTGAAACCAAAAAACCATAATAAAAAAAGAACGATTTTGCCTTCGAATTTTTTCAAAGAGGGAAGAAGAAGAAGAATGGCAGAAGAAGAAGAAGAAGTTCAGAGGTAGAAGAATGGTGGAAGGAAGAAGAAAAAAAAAGGGAAAAGAGAGAAAAAAAAAAGGAAAAAGAAAGATAAAAAGTCCTAAATGCCCCTAACATTTTGCACATGACTTGGTTCCGAAAAAATTAACAGTGTAATTTGACGGAGTGGCCTCTGATAGTACTTTTTAAAAGTTTAATAGTCCGATTGGAACAAAATGAAGTTCAGTGGCCATTGGTAGAATTTGATAATAGTTTAGTGGGCATTGATGGTATTTACTCAAAAAGTTAAGTGGTTTGCCACTTAAACTGAAAATTTGTATCAAAAATTTTAAGTGACAAATTAGCCACTTAAATCTGAAAACTTAAAATACCATATTGTAGAATACCTATTTTACTCTCTTCAAAACCCTCAACCTCCATTAACGCAACCATCTCTCATATCTAACCTAATTTTCCATCTCTTCTCTTTCATGTATTCATTTCCCCTTTCAATTTCAACTTCTATGGTTATTGTATATAATATTAATTTATAAATGATATACCAATTATACCTCGCTTTTGATTATTTCACAAATTCATTGTGTTTATGTTCTTTTTCCTAATCATAAGATTGGATTAGGTTTACATATCTTCAAGGCATACTCTTACATATATTGATAACATAAATGAATAAGGGTAAAATTGTCATATTAAAAAAAATTTAGTTTTCAAATGTGTCATATTTAAACAAACAACATTTTTTTCGAAACATTTTTCAAAACTAACCAAACAATTATTTCAATTTCAATTTTTAATTATTTTATCAAACATCACCTTAACATTTAATATTAAAAAATATATATATATATATATATGGATGAGTTTTCAATGGTTATCTTCTCTCTCTATCCATTGATGGGTACTGACAATAATTAATGCACATTGGTGAGGTGTCAAATCTTTTAACCTGTTATAGCAGATAAGGTGACCTATTCTATTTTTTTATTTTTTAATTAAAGTTTAGGTGGTGTTTGATTGAGATTTTAAAATCAAGTTTTTAAATTTTTTATCAAAAAGTCAACTTTACTTCACACTTCCCAAATTACTTTACTTTCTCTCTCATAAAATTTTTAAAATACCATAACTTTAAATTCAAAAATCGGAATTAGATAAAAAAAATATATTTGAAACCTAATCATCGAGATCTATAAAACAAGATCCATTGTTACTATTTTTTTTACGAGTTTTTTTGAATTGGTTGAAAAAAACTTTAACAAAAATTAAATTCACTTTTCAAAATATGTTTTAAAATCTCAACCAAATAAGATTCCTTAAATGTTTTATTTGCCAAATAAACCTAGGATAACCCAATTCCAAATTAGGATAAGTGTTTATGAGTGTTTTCGTCTTTTCAATTTTATAGTTAATTAATAACATAAGTTTATTGAAAATAACACTTTCAAAATATATTTGATTTTGAATTTTTATCTCTATACAACAGGTTTACAAATTACATACAACTCAAGTACTATTTCAATAACACTTTCAATTTAATCATTTTATTATCATTCGTGACAAATCATATCATAATAAAAACTCAAAAATTAATTTGAAGCCTCTCATATAGCATGTGCTACTGGTTTTATTAGTCACTGTTCAACTAAATAATAATTTTAACACAATAACATAAAATAATATTAATAGAAACTTATTTTCTTAATTTAAAGTATTTCAAACAAACTCAACTTTTTATAATTTGATCAGATATGGAAGTATATGCATGATTTAAGGGAAAATTTTATAAATAATTTGTCGTTACTTTAATTCCGCGCTTAAATACAATAAAACACTACTTTTATATAAAATAATTAAATTAGTACATCGAATAAGTAGGAGTCAATACAAATTCAAGTTAATACTTTCAAAGTGGGAAAGTTTGTCGAAATCCAGTATTTTAGGAATTTAGATTAAAACAGATTTTACATTTTGATTTTTGAAATTATTTTAACTAAGAACCTAAACCAATTAAACTAAACCAATTAAATTAAATCTAGCAAGTGCGTAATCAATAATAAAAAATCCTAAGGAAAGAGAATCCACCACCATGGATATAAACAAAAAAGTATCTAATTATATTTTTAATATTCATCCCTACTATATAAACAAATTCAAAATCACCATCATTATTTCTTTAAAACTAATGTAAATAAAAATAGGCATTACTTGTATTCTCATTTATGGTGATCACAAGAGATCCATCATTTATTTTAAAAACAATTAAAGTACTAGAAAGAAAACACGTTATAATAATGGTAATTTCAAAATCTATTTTAATTCGGGACGAATAATTAAAAATCAATTAGAATTAAAATAAGTCCATTACATCCATGGCAGTTCATCCCTCCCTTTTGGGAGATAATTTAGCCAAACATATTAAATAAATAATACATTAAAACAAAATAATAATTCATCATTAAAATTTAAAATTAAAATACTTGAATACAAACTATAGATAATTAAAAAGTTAGAAAGCGTCGCACTTTATGATGCTCGAACTAGCGTGTACTGCATGGCTTTACGCTGTCCATTTATTCACCTTCAATACTTCGGCCACACGACAACTAGTTTATGAAGGATTTTATCTATTTTTTTCTATCTTTTTTCTATGATTTTAGGTGTAGAGAATAGGTCTATATTTAGTAATAATAAATACAAGTTTAAAAGGTTTAGAAAACTATAATTGTAGAAGAAATAACAAATATGAGTTCAATTAATTAAGAAAGAATAAGGAGTTGTATTTTAATTATGAGAGAATATTGAATTGGAATATTCTTTCTTCTTTATCTTCCTTTCTGATCTTTAATATATTTCTTCCACCTTTTTATCACAATTTACTTCTTTCTTACAAAAAGACAAAATAAATATTATTCCTCCATAATTTAGGCATTAATTATATTCTAACAAAATATTATTTACAGGTTTAAATAACAATTTGAGGCATTTATCAACGCACGACTTCCTAAATAACACTTAAAATATATCTTATTTAGTATTAAATAATTAATTATTTGGTTCAATAATCAATGTATTGTGTTTGACAAATAAATTTTATGCTATTTTCAAAATTGAGAAGTATATCCACTAATTAAAATTAATTTATAATTGTACTAATTTAGATTACATTTTCATTTAGATTCCTAATCGAAATCTACTTCCATTTTAATTTATTTTCCATTTTCTTTTAAGGTGCATTTGAATTATATAATTGAATTTAGCTTTAAAATTCATAAATCTAAGATTTAAAAATTACATATTTGAAATACAAGAGCTTAAAATTTTGTGTTTACTAAACAAATACAAGGAAATTGATTTCTAAATCCAAATATTATTCCGCTAAAATTTATATTTAGTTGATTAGTAAGCTATTTTTATTTTTTAACCCTGTGGCGGAACTCATGCTTACACAGAATTAACCCGTTTGACTCGACCCGTCCCTATTATAGTATTTTATTTCTTATAATATAGCATAATTACCACGGGATGGGAGTAGGTTTATACGTACACTATTCGCGATGGATTTAGATTTAAAAAAATAAAACCTGCACCGGGCTAGGATGTGTTTATAAGATTGTTGGGTTTGGACAACACACGACCCTTTGACATCCTTCGTATTATCATTATAATTAATATTACAAGTATATTTATAATAACAAAAAATAATAATTTTGTTTAAAAATTAATTATTATTATTATTATTTTCAAATTCGCAAGTTTGGGATCTCTAAGGAGCAACTCTATCTCTAAAATTTGAAAATTATAACTTTAAGATAAGTATCAAATCTCATTATTTGAATATATTTATAAATCTTAAATCATAATTTCACACCAAACAAAAACATTTAGATTTGAGATTCCAAATCCAAATCTCATGTTAAAATCTTCTCTCAAATCTACATTCCAAACACACCCTTAAAGAATTTTATAGGTTTTTATTAAAAAAATATTTTCAATTAACTATGTTATTAATACTTCCACCCCATAGTAATAATAATAATAATAATAATATAATAATAATAATAATAATAATAATAATAATAATAATAATAATAATAATAATAATTAAGATTTAAGAATCAAGTATACATATTATTCTATAATGACAATCAGAGTAGACTTATTTCATGTTTATCAAATTTTTAATATATAATCATATACAGTATTCATGATCATGTAATTAATTAGTTAGTACGACATTTGATACTGTAATTTATAATACGAATAGTATTTTTTTTCACTAGAATGGTTTGTGAGAGGATAATTATGTAAACAACATACCATAAACCTTTGAGATTTATTTTGTACTTTTAAAAAAATATTTTTTATGAATTTATGTGAAATAAATGAGCCTACAAACAATTCTAAAAAAATTCATCAAAATTTTAATTATTTTTTGAAAGGATCACCATTCTCAAGTATTTTTTTTTTGCTGTACATAATTTTTTTTTTCTTTTTAAAATTGTAGCATCTTATCATTTGATAATTAATTTGAAATTTAGAGTTTTCAGAATTAATAAAAAATATATATATATTTAATACTTATGTTCTTGGTTGACCTTTGTGATAATATTTCGATTACATGTTCAAATTTAAAATATTTGTTTGAGATGTTTTGTTTGAATTTGAGCTTTTGTTATTTATATTTTTTTATTATTTTATTTTTTAGTAGTTGTTATCTTTAATAAGGGGTAGTTTTGAAAATAACTATCTTTTATTTTTAATAAATTAAAATTTATTTTGTCATCGATTAAAATGTTGTCCTTGAAACTAATCCTAAAAATAGAATGTCCTTTGTTAGAATGAGAGTAATTGATTTGTACTTTAAAAAGAATCCCCATATTTTTATTGATTTAATTAACGTAGATGTACCTATTAATCTACTTTATTTTTTAATATTAAATTATTAATAAAATAATATTTATAAAATTAAATCAATAATATTTTTTTGTTAGTTTGTCCACACTTAAGGATTAATTTAGGAAACAATACTAATTAACTTAAAAATGTAGATTAACTACAAGATATCAATATAAATAAAATCATACATTTTATAGGGGTAAAGAATAGGGATATCCTGTATTAGAATTACAAAATCAGTTACCCACTTAACCTTGCATTTAATATTTTGTATTCTCCCATGTGCATTAATTATGTTAGCCAACTACACATTTGATCTCAACCATTGATTTTTCATCCAACGGTTAATATTACAATAACCATTCATGAGTAAAAAAAGCAGTAACCATTGAAACTTCACCCATATATATATATATATATTGATTCATTGTATATTGCAATAAGTATGGGTACATACAGACTAATAAAGAGGCGTGGATTTAGCACAATAAAAGATACGGAGTATTTGCTGTCAATTAAACCCTAGTGTAGAACTAGGTTGGCCAGCTGACAGCACTTGTCTATATAAAGAAGATTAAACCCTAAAGTTGTATTAAGTCGCTATGAGGTCGAATGAGGATGGACTACTGTCCTGTACTGATCATTTTGGCTCATCACAAACCCTAGAACTCATTTTCTTTCTCTTTTAAGGTACTTACTTTTCCTCTATTGTTTCATACGAAGTTTCCACTTAATTTTCGTTCCCCCTTCCATTTATTGATTTTTCATTAATCCTTCAATTTTCTGTTTTTGTGCTATTCTTACTGAGATTTCTGAAAATTTAAGTAATGGGTTTCTTGTAATAGGGAATAAATATAGATATGAGGGGATGTAGCTCAGATGGTAGAGCGCTCGCTTAGCATGCGAGAGGTACGGGGATCGATACCCCGCATCTCCATATTTTAAGACTGGCTAGAGTCATTTCTGCCTCCCTTTTGTATTTTGGTGGTTTTCTTGATGTTTTCATGAAGTTATCGTTCATATTACAAGTTTTATCTGAGGAAGTTTCCTATTACAAAGGTTTGGGGTAGTTGATTTTGCCTCAATGCTTAATGATATTGTTTTAAATAGTCAGAGGTGCAAAAAGCAATTTGTTTTCTTAAATCATTAAGAGATTAACGGCTATTTATTGAAACAATTAAGCATTTATCATTAAGAGGTATAAGCTTCATTCAGATGTTTGTTTTTAAACTTTAATCCACGTTGTACTCATTTTTCCCTCGCTGCATTTTCTACACCAAAATTTTTATTTTGCACAGCACTTGTAAATTATTGTAAGGACTGTAAGTCTAAGCTTGTCTTGATTGAACTCACAAGGTATCCAATTCTTGATTAAAACCAAGGCTTGGTTTAGAGGTCTTCTTAAATAGTTGTTGCAGTTGCTTTTTTCTAGTCTTATTGTTTGTAAAACATCGGGAGCTCCCTCTCACCCTGCTTTCGGCACATTGCTATTCTTCCACCTAAAATTACGTCTTTCGGTACTGGGACTCAAGTCAAGTAGTTGGACAGAATTTGTAACTTGCTATCCTCTTGCCTAGCAGGCAAAGATTAACCTCTGTGGAAAGGATGTATTTTTCTTCCTTAAAGCACATTGAATATCAGCATTATCATTATTCTTATCCTCCTGTTATTTTTTTTTTCCGGTTAATTTATACAATTATTCTATGCAACTCTGGACCCTCAAATTTTCTTGTGAAGTTTTCACAAACACTTGTTGGCACCCGTGAACTGTTGATATGCCAATCTGGGTTTTAAGGAAGTTCAATTTGATGTATTTCTTTCTTTAATACTCTTTTCTATTCTGATAGTTGATGACTTGCTATTTTCCTTGTTACTGATAAGTTATACTCTTAAAAGTGGGTAACCTTTTATACATTTGCTGTATGTTTGTTTTAGTAATTTTCTTTTGGGGTGGGTGGCTTATAAACTGTAGGTGGTTGCGATGATGAATGCTTAAATTTGTTGAAATTGATGAAACATCGACAATCATGTCGATCCTGAGCGGTTACCTGAGCAACCTAACCCTTTTTCGGGGCTTTGTAAGTTGTAGTTAATGGTATTTTTTGGGGTAGGAGTGTATGTTTCAAAGTGGTGAAACTTCTTTAATAACCCACCAATTTCAACCTAGTGTTGAGCACAAAACTTGTTTTGTATGGTGAGATTTGGTACATTATTATATTGTGGGGATGTAGCTCAGATGGTAGAGCGCTCGCTTAGCATGCGAGAGGTACGGGGATCGATACCCCGCATCTCCATTGAGGCCTTTTTTGGTGATTTTCTTGAGGTTTTTCGTATCATTAAATGTAATATTTTTTTTTTGTGTGGCTTACTTGAAGTTTTTCATATTACAAGTTAGTTCAGGATTTTATAGTACTCCAATCAGCATTGTATTCTTCTTCTTTCAACACATTGATAGATACAATTACTCCGTGCAACTCTGTACCCTGAAATTTTCTTGCGAAGTTTTCACTATTTGTTAGCTGTTGATTCAGCTCTCTGGATTTTCCATGGGATTTCAATTTGATGATGCACTTGGTTTCCTCATATCTCTCTTGTCTACTCATACAGTTAAAGGTCTTGCTATTTTCAACATTGCTGACGAGTTCTATTCTTAAAAAGGGACAACCTTTCATGTATTTGTGGTAGGTTTTTTTTTTTCCCCGTAAATTTTTTGGGTCAGGTGTCTTAGAAATGGTCGGTGGTTGCAATGATGAATGCTTAAATTTGTTGAGATCGATGACACATCGACAATCATGTCGATCCTGAGCGGTTACCTGAGCAACCTCATCCTTTTATGGGCTTTGTAAATTCATGGCATATTTTTTTGACGTTGGAGTGGCTTTGGTTATAAATGGTACTTTTCCCAAATTAAGATGCTAATTTGACTTTCAAACTTGTTTTAGAACACATCACTTTCAACCCAATGTTGAGCATAAAACTTGTTTCATATTGTGAGATTTAATATGTTGTGGGGATGTAGCTCAGATGGTAGAGCGCTCGCTTAGCATGTGAGAGGTACGGGGATCGATACCCCGCATCTCCATTGAGGCCCTCTTTTGTGTTTTTCTTGAAGTTTTCATATTACAAATCTTAGTTTTTTGTGAGTTTCTTGAAGTGTATTCTTCATATTACAAGTTTTAGCTCAGGATTTTAGTTGTACTCCAATTTGCCTGTGATCTCCGTCCAATTCTCTGAGGAAATCAAGCACATGATTTGGGTTGATTTGCAGGGACGATTGAAACGGAAGATTATGGGGGGCAACCATTTGATTAGTTTTTTCCATAAATAGGCTCAATTCACATGCTTGTTTTTAAACTTTTAACATATTGTACTCATTTTCCCCTTGCTGCATTTTTCACACTGAAATGTTAATTTTGCGCAGCACCTGTAAATTATTGAATTACTCTAAGTTGAAAGTTATCTTGATTGAAATGCCCTAGTTATCTAATTGGTTGAGACGGAGGCTTGGTGCAGAGTTTTTTTAATCTTTTTGGTGATGGGTTGCTAATATAGATGGTAGCTGGTTGCGATGATGAATGCTTGAATTTGTTGAGATTGATGAAACATTGACATTCATGTCAATCCTGAGCGGTTACCTGAGCAACCTCATCTACTCTAGATGATCTCTTAGATAATGTTTTACTGTCACATCATTTTTTTTTTTGGTCCACCTCATACTTTTTCACATGCTTGAAAATAGTTAACATCTATTTCATGATTTGAATTTTTAAAAAAGTTGTATTATTAAAAAAGTATTAATCAAGACCTATGTAAGAGATCCTTATTGAATATAAAATCAGTTAATTCTTCTTATGCATATCTTAATAGATAATTTCGGGGTTGATCCCATTGGAGATGGACTTCTGTAATGCCAATTCTTCCTCATTGGAATTTCAGAAACATACACATCTGACGTTTCCCCTCATATGCGTAGGGAACGATACCCTGCATCTCCATTTTGAGGCCCTTTTTTGTGATTTTTTTTTTTTGGAACTTTTCGTATTTTACAAGTTTTTGCTTTCTGTTGAGTTTATTGAAGTTTATTCATGTTATTGGTTTTAGCTAAAGCTTGTAGTAGTACTCCAATTTGTCTCCAAATTTGATCCATTCGGGGGAAAACCAAGTGCATGTTTTGGTTGATTTGCGTGGAAGATTGGGAAGGTTGATAACGGTGCAACCATTTGATTAAGGTTTCTCAGATAAGCTCAATTCAGTAGTTTGTTTTTAAAATCTAATATTCCTATAGTACTCGTTTTTCTTTTGGTAGGGCATCAGATGATATAGTCTTTATCCAATAATTTCTTTGGTGTCTTTTAGATCTTCCTTCATTTTAATTCATTTGCAATTAAATTTCGAATACTAGAGTACATTTTAAGGTCAAGTGATGGAGTTTGCTAGAGTAAATTCTTCACTTGTATCAATAATGGAGTTTGTGGGTCAGAATCCCACTACAAGTATTTTATTTTTTCAAATAAATGAAAGAGTAATTTGGTATCTTCGGGTATGCACTAAACATAATCGCGACCTCTCCTAGGTGCCTAATATATTGCATTTATCTGTAATTCCTCTATAGGGCTATATTTATGGGGCATATTTATCTGTTATAAAACTGTTCCCTTATAATTATTGTAATGCATTTTCCGGATATAATGTATACATTATCCCTTGGTGCATTTTTTACACCAAAATGCTAATTTTGTACACCAAAATGCTAATTTTGTACTAAAAACTACTTTGTGATACTATTAATCAGGAGGCTTGGTGTAGAGTGGTTCATCTTAAATGCAGGTTTTCTAGTTGCTTTTTTTCTAGTCTTCTTATTTGTGCAACATTGTATTTTTCTTCCTTCAACTCATTGATCACGATTAATCATCATTCTTATATTTCTAGATATGTCTACCTTCGTTGAGTGAAAAGCTCCATATAGAGATACATGTAAGGAATGTGGTCTGAACCCATAGGGCATGTTTGGTGGTTTTTTTTTCTTTCTAAATTTTAAAAACTCAACTCAAAATCAACTTTACTTTTACACTTTTCAAAATTTATTTTACTTTATTTTTTCCCTCTAAAAAAACTTTTAAAACACTATAACTTTAAATCAAAAAATTAAAATTACATAAAAATTATATATTTGAAACTATTGGTCGAGATTTATAAAATAAGATTTATTGTGACTATTTTTTAAATTTTTTTATGATATTTTTTAGTTGGTTGAAAAAAACTCAAACAAAAACTAACTTCACTTTTCAACATACTTTCAAATTTTACCAAACACCATATTTTAAAAACTTAATTTAAAAATTTAACTCAAAACATCAATCAAATATCACCATAATGTTTAATGTTTGCACTGTGCTCCCAGTTTAATTGATGACCATTGATGGAGGTATTGTATTTGCTTGCGGAGTTCAAATTGTGTTGCATAAAGTGATCAATGTAGTAGTGAACTGGCCTTTGACACTGTTTTATCTATGTTAAAGAGGAGTAATGCTATACATCTCAAAATTCGACTTGTGTATCACAAGTGCTAGGTGTCCTTCCCTGTTGGTTAACCTAGTTTTTATATAGTTGTTCAAATTTGAAATCTCTGCATGCTGGGGTGAATGGAAAAATGAATGGCCCAGATTGATTTGAGATACACAGGTCGAAACTATTTGAGCTTTTTGTATGGCCTGATATTAGGCCTTAACTCACTCTTTGTGGATGACCTTGTGGAGGAACCTTTACGTTTCGAGGCATTGGGTTCTCACCAATGTTTGCCTTATTCAAGCAGACATTCTCACCTCCGCATTCGTTAATTACCGCTTATGCAGGTGCTTTCCTCTAAGGCGGAACGCTTCCTTATTGATGTATTTTTAAATCCCACAACTTTGGTAAAAATTTTTAGTCTCGATCATCTTTGGCGTATGAACGCTTAGGGAGTGAGCTATCACACATTCTTTCAAGGGTGGTTGCTTCTAGATATACCTCATAGCTGTCTCTGCACCCATGCTAGCGCAAGAGTGCTTGTAGAGTGAGCTATTACATACTTTTTCATGGGTAGCTACTTTTAGGCAAACCTCTTAGCTATCTCTGCGCCCATGCATGCCTCCTTTATCATTGAGTGGTCATTTGGGACTTTAACTGGTGATCCGTGTTGTTTCCCTCTCTGAGGAGGTTATTGGCATGGTAACGATTTCTTTTCTAGTGTAATTAATAAAATACGGGACATGAAATATACGAAATGTTAAATGTATGAATAAAGTTTGTGAAGTATTTTTTGAATTTTGTTTGTGTTTTGGTGTTTTAGAATTCTTTTCTAGTGTAATTAATGAAATACAGGACATGAAATATACGAAATGTTAAATGTATGAATAAAGTTTGTGAAGTATTTTTTGAATTTTGTTTGTGTTTTGGTGTTTTGGAATTCTTATTTTCATCGTACTCTTGAAAATGTAGTGATATTTGGAGATATCAACACTTGCTGGCCTTTTTTGATTGGGAAAACAATTTTGTTCAATATATAACAAAGTTATTACACACTCTTTCAAGGGTGGCTACTTCTAGGCAAGCCTCTTAGCTATCTTTGCGCCCATGCATGCCTCCTTTATCATTGAGCGGTCATTTAGGGCTTTAGCTGGTGATTTGTGATGTTTCCCTTTATGAGGAGGTTATTGGCATGGTAACGATCTATTTTCTAATGTAATTAATGAAATACAGGATATGAAATATACGAAATGTTAAATGTATGAATAAAGTTTGTGAAGTATTTTTCGAATTTTATTTGTGTTTTGGTCTTTTGGAATTCTTATTTTCGTCGTACTCTTGAAAATGTAGTGATATTTGGAGATATCAACACTGCTGGCCTTTTTTGATTAATTTTGTTCAATATATAACAAAGCTATTACACACTCTTTCAAGGGTGGCTACTTCTAGGCAAATCTCTTAGCTGTCTCTGCACCCATGCATGCTTCCTTTATCATTGAGCGGTCATTTAGGGTTTTAGCTGGTGATCCGTGTTGTTTCCCTCTATGAGGAGGTTATTGGCATGATAACAATTTATTTTCTAGTGTAATTAATGAAATACATGGACATGAAATACACGAAATGTTAAATGTATGAATAAAGTTTGTGAAGTATTTTTTGAATTTTGTTTGTGTTTTGGTGTTTTGGAATTCTTATTTTCGTCGTACTCTTGAAAATGTAGTGATATTTGGAGATATCAACACTGTTGGCCTTTTTTAATTAGGAAAACAATTTTGTTCAATATATAACAAAGTTATGCATTATTCATAGAGTTGGGAAATTGAAATATATATATATATATAATTGTCATGATTTATGGGGACTTGAACTCTATGATCTCTAAGAGCATCTCCAATGCAACTATGAATTGGAGAAAAATGGAGTGCCACATAGGATATATAGACAATGAGTTAAAAAACCCATCTCCAATGCAACCATATATAATGACCATAAAGGTGATGTGTCAAAAAGAGGGGAAGACATTGTGAGGGTGACCCTTACATTAGAGGGTCTTTAGACGATTCTAGATGCCACGTCATCAATTTTACCTTAATAATTTATTTTTAAAATTTTAAATTATTTTAACTTTTAATTTACAATTCATATTCAATAAAATTTATATTGTTAAAAAATATTCTAAGATCTATCAAACAAAATCCATATACCCTATATTTTTTTATTAAAAATTTGACGAATTTTCAATAACAATATTATAGCAACACCATTGGAGATGCTTTTTTTAAAACTTACCATAACAATATTTTAGTGCCACATAGGAACCATGTCTTTAGATATGCACATGTCCATATTTTTGGTACATCCAATTCATATTAGCATTGGAGATGCTCTAAGTTAAAAGAAATAACACTTATTAATCACTACTATTTCTTTTTTCTTTTTTCTTTTTTACAATCACCATGCTACTTAAACATTTATAAAATATTTTTAAGCTTATATTATATATCTATATACATAAAAAGAGTGTGCAAACACATCGTGTATATTTAAATGTCTAGTTGTTTATAATTAGAAATTCAATGTTTTTTGTCACTATTCTTACTTTTTTTCTCGGGAAGCATAGTTAAGAAACTAGTGTTAGATAAGCGACTTAAATACTTCTCAAGCACAGTAAAATGTCTTGGTGCAAGTGCTTGACGAGAGTTTTTTATTTTTTCTCTATGTATAAGATCATAAATCTTCTTTTTTCTTTTACATAAAAATACGGCTAGTTAAACATACTATTCAATATCTATGTTATATATAAAAAAAAAAAGACTAGCTTACTTAGTAAGCGCACAAGTCTGTCAAACTTTTAAGTCGAAACGTCTTGATTTTGAGTTAAACATAAACTATTTAATAACCATGTTATACAAAAACAACTAAAGGAAAAAAAGAAAAGAAAAAAGACTATCCTACTTAGGCACACAAGTCTGTCGAACTTTTAAGTTCAAACGTGTTAATATTAAGTTTCAAATATTATAACTCGAATATGATATGTTTATTAATTGTTTTTAATCATGTTAGTTGCTAAACGTTCAAAGGGAAGTTAATTAATGGAAGGAAACCATGCCCACTCTATTAGCGCTGGTGAAAAAAAGTGAACGTGCTTTGATGCAGTCATGTTGACTCATTACCTCAAAAGGCAATCACATCACATGATGAACAAGAACAAGCATATTTCACTCCTGTAAAGTTAATCTCATGACCTCACACGCATATAGGCATCTTATTCTTTATCTTTATCTATATATGTGTATAATATATTTCACCACCATCCCAAAGTATTATTAATTGGATCAAATCTTTTGTTTTGTTTTATGGGTAGTGTTAACAAGTATGTTATAAATAAAAAGAATTAAGTTTTGTACGAAAAATTGTATATCATTTAACGTATATTATGCTTTTGTTTATATATTTAAATTTTTATCACGTGCCTTTAAAATACACGTTAATATTACTACCCTGTTTTATTGTATGTTGGAGCAAAAGTTTTTTGAATGGAAAGAGCAAGACCAAAATATTTATCGCTTTGTGCCAATTTTTTATTTTTTTTAATTTAAAAAATGACGGTTTAGTTTTAGATCTAATCAAGTTTATTCTTTATTACGCTAAAATTAATCAATGTTTCATTGAAAAAGTGTGTAAATTAAAACAGGATTTTAATTTGGGACGGGCAAAGTACAAAATCAGTATTACAGAAGAGGAGGGAAATGACATCTAATAAACTCAAATTATCATCCTCTTTGATTTTTTGCTTAAATATTTTTTTTTGGCATGTACCTTACATACAATATGTGTGTGATTTGCATATACGTTATTTAAATATAATAAATTAATAATTCCTGTATTTGCATTCTTTTCTCAAGATAATTTGTGGAGGTAAAACTAAAATTTAAAAATGTTGCACAACCTTAAATGGTAGTTATGAAATCACTCTTGACTGTATATAGCTATTTATTTGAAAATTTCTTTGTATTATTAATACTAGAATCGTGGCACATTGTATACATATGCAACAATAATAAATTATTTAATAATAATTATCACAAGGTAATGTTTCCCACCAATAATATTATTGTGCTTCTTTCAAAATATTATTGGTTCAAATCTTCATGTACTTATTTTTCTTCCAAATAATTTAGTAAAAGATATTTTGGACATTCTAAGTGCACAATGTGAACCCAATGAGATTTGAACGGCTAAGAATATTTCAACCAGTACAATACTTATTATTTTTATAAAATATTTTCTCTTAAATTACTTGTATGAAAATTTAGATATTAGAAAGAATAAAGTTTCATTAGCTATATCACTCACGATGACTCAAATTAATAGAGAACACTAATTTAAACCGATAAAAACACTAATTTCTGTCTTTTTAACGTAATTAATGGTAAAAAGTAAATATTATAATATTTGATTTGATATATTAACTGATTCTTAAGAAGGATATAATAATATATTTTAATATGATACATTTAAAAAATAAACTAAGTGAAATTACTATTAATTCTCAAAAATTTTGATTGTCACCTTGTCGGTTACAATACAGAACTTTTAGTATTTTTTAATTTTGCATTTTGCATTATATATTAGAAGCAAGCATATTATTAATAGGGTTTGAACTTTCAATCTTAATAAGATAAAAACAACAGTACCCTTTAACTATTGTGCTAATAATAATTTTATATTTTTTTGTTCAATTATTATCTATACATATATAAAAGTAACGTGTTTGTATGTAATTTAAAACTAGGGTTCACTAGTTCGGTTCTTAGTTAAATTATAAAAAATTGGAACTAGTTTTCTGTTGTTCTTAACTGTTCGATTCTTTGTATATTTTTTGAGGAATCGTAAATGGAACCGAACCGGTTCTACTAGTTCTTCAGGGAACCGTTAAACCGTTAGGAATTGGCCAAAAATTGTTCTAACGAGTCTTCAGGGAACCGTTAGAACTGTTAAAACTGATTAAAAATCGTTCTAATGGCTTATTCGGGAGACCGTTAGAATCATTAGAATTGGCCAAGAACCGGAAGAACTGTTATGTATTTATATATAACGGTTCTTTTAATTAAATTTATCAAAGAATCGAAAATTGAACCGTTAACAACAATTGAAAAACCAAACTATTAAAAATGTGCATTTTAATATTAAGAAATTGAACTGAACCGAACCGATCTTTTTTAATTTGATACAGTTTGGTCCTCTAATTTCCCGGTTCGAAAATCTCACCTCTATTTAAAACTAAAAAGTAATTTTAAGCAAAGGGAACTACCGCATCAAGCGAGCGGAAACTAGTCTTACACCCGGAGTACTATGCTGGGCTGCTGGCAGGCGCTGTAAGTCTGCAACTAAACCTTTTCCGCAATTAGCGCCAAACTTTTTTTTTTTTTTTTGAACAATGCGCCACACAAAACTTGGCCATTAAGAAAAATAATTCATTCCGCTTGCCACGTCCGTTTGAACCTTTTCTTTTCTTTTTTCACCTTTTGTTAAAAAAATAAATATAAATTTCTTCCTTTAATAACAAAAATCTTTTCATTCATAAGATTTAATTAGTAAAATTTTAAATGATGTCCACTCATTTTTAGATTGAATTTTCTAATAAAATTTTGTAAAAATGATATATAAATTATAAAGATCATTTTTATTTAAGTTTTATAAAAAAAACCCATCATTTGTTTAAGCCATTGAAAAATGCACCACTAACAAAATTTGATCATCGGATGAATAATGAGAATGAGCCAAGTCCCGATCCATCATAATCACTACCACTATTGATTTCAATTTCAATTTCTTCCCTTGTTTTCCCTTACTTATATTTGTGCTATTTGACAAGACAACATTTAGAGGACTTCTAATTCCGAAAACATCTACAACTTTCACTATCTTAACACGATTAACCAATCTTAATAACACATTGGAATTATTATCTATTGAGCTAATATTACCATCAAGTCTTAAAAGGTAAAATTTTAAAGCTCCAAAATATTCTACTTTTTGAAATTTTAACTCTTTGCCATTGCCATTAGTTCAAATGTTCAAGCATCGAAAGTTTATTCCACTTCATAATAATCAAAATAGGATACTTCGTGGTTGGACACACATTAAACATTGTTTGGCAATTTACAAAAATGACTCCCATGAGCATCCGCACCGGATAGGGTAAATAGATAAATTTACCCTATCCCTCTCTCCAGCGGAAGAATTTGGATGGACAAAATTTGAAAGGTAGGGTAGAGAACGACTAAATTTACCATTCTCTTAAATTTTACCCTATACGAATATGGGTCGATCGTATGAGGCATACGAATGTGGCACATTCGTATCAAACTAACAAAAAAACCATACGAATTTAGCTCATTCGTATGGGAATTTCTTGATTTTATGTATATTTTTTTTTTGTTTTCTAAACCCATACGAATTTGGCTCATTCGTATGGGAATTTCTTGATTATATTATCTATTTTTTTTTAAGTTATATGTGTGAGATAACTAACAAAACTTTTAAAAAAAAAAAAAATAATAAAAAAAAAAATTACAAATTAACCCATACGAATTTGGCACATTCGTATGGTTGAAAAAGTATGTCAAAACAATTCATACAATTGTTCTTCAATCGTATGGCATTATTTTTTTTTTTTTTTTTTTTATAAACTCATACTCGTATGAGTAAAAAAATTACCATTTCCGCTGTATGCATGTTTTAAAATTTAGAAAGCAATAGCTAAATTTAGCCTAAATTTTAATGTATCCGGTGCGGATGCTCTGATGCATTTCAATGGTAAAGACTCCATCACAATCTGCATGTGGATTTTCAAATAAGGATCACCATTAACACAACAAAACCAATAAAGTGCATGAATGGAAAGATATATATATATATATATATATATATCACGAACAAAAAGTGCACGAGGGGGCCACAAAGAATGGAAAGATTCAATGGATACAAACACTACAAATAATTGCTACACTAACAAAACAAACAAAAAACCGACCAACATTGACCACTAACTGTGCATAGGACTACCAAACTCTTAGATGTCCAAACCCATTGATCACTAAGTTTGCAAGTACCAACCCATTTTTCCCACTGATTTCTTCACTTCGCCCGTGTGTTTCTCGAATTTCTCCTCTTTTGCTGGTCGTTTGCTTCTCAAAGTAACGTTTTGATTTTATTATATGGCTAATGAACTAAGGGAAAAGGGGAAAACGTATTATAAGGCTGGAATATCTTATCAAAAATAGAGAGGTTAGAATACCATTTATGCCACTTATGTGCTATGCATGTGAGTGATTCCGATAAAATTTTGGACGGCACATTCACTTTTTTGATAAAAATGAAAGTCGGTTCAAGCTTTGTCTTTACGAGTGTAAATCAAAATTACATGGACAAAAATACAATTTGTTGCAAACTTCATGAGTGATGTATGTATGCTATTACTTCGCATAGTAATAAATAAAGAAGTTACCCGAATCAGCAATTAAAATTGATGGTTCCTTCTTAAAGAAAGGTTTTGGCCCCAATTTTCAGAGGGAGAAAATAAAAAACTCGATTAAAATGTGTAGAGAGAGAAAGAGAGTACTGTCTCTTCAACTTCAATTCTCTCGTTTTCACACTGTAAACAATACATTCCATCTGTCAATTACTAAATATTATATATATATATATATCTTTACTCACTCTCTATTTGCGTGTGCATGTATTAATGGAGATTGAATTTCGGTTTACATTGATCAAATCGTTAAAATATTTTATTTTGGACTTGCAAGCAGTGATTTGTAGTTGAAAGATTGGCAAATGGCAATTGATTCACCGAACCTTTAATAGTACAGGAATTTAATCTCTTACTTTAATGAGCGTGTTTGTTTACCGAGAAAATTGAAGGGAAAAAGTACACTGAAAATAAGTCAGTATATGTTGGCATTGATTCTCTCTATTTTACTCCTCACGCATACACATATATAAGTGCAGTATATGATTTAGTGGTTTAGTTGATTACAAAACCCTAATTACAATTCCATATATTACTATTGAAAGTTTTGATTAAGTTCTCCGTTAATTTTTAGCACTTGATGATTACGAATTTCTGATCCTCTGTCCTCTTAAATTGCAGAACTTTTGCATTTGATAAGGAAAATCTCAATGTCGACTCAAAGATCACAGTCAAATCCTGTTGTTGGCCTCAGAAATTGTGCCCGGGGTTTTGTACTGCCTTCTCGGATGAAATTCAAAAGTGGGCACTTGCCATCTGGTATTGTTCCGGTTTTGGGAGCTACTGGTATGCGTAGGAATAATGATTGGGCAGGATCAGATATGGAAATATGCACTGATTCTGATGATGAAGGTTATGGTATACAGCGCTCACTTGATTCGTCGCCTCAAGATGATAAAATTCCGAATGCTAATGGCCACTCTGAATTTAGTTCATATGTGGAGAAGATCAGTAATATGAAGGCATTGAACAAGCAGGTTTTGATTTTGAACTTGTTATACTTCTTGCTTTACAATGTCACTATTCACATAGCTATTGATTGGTTGTACGACATAGGTAAGAAGGCCTACACAATATACATTATATGTAACTTAGACCGACATCATTGTAGATCACGACGTTTCTATACATAGATAGAACTTTTGAGATGCTCCCTCACTCCGAAATTAAAACCTGGACTTTTTACATTAGGTGTCAGATTTGGAAGTCAATGTTCTGAATCTCATGATGATTAAATAAGTTTTGATCTTGGCCACTATTTTTCTTGAAAAGTTTGGTGGTCAAATACACCCTTAATTTTCGGATTGATCACTGATGAAAGAAGTCAATAATTAATCTTTATTACATAACTGGAAGCTTCTAACTAAGCTTTATCAATTTGCATCTTTATTACATAACTGGAAGCTTCTAACTAAGCTTTATCAATTTGCACAGCTAAAACAATCTTGAATTGATGTATATAATATTTTTTGGATGCGTCCTATTGTTGTGAAGTTTTAGTACAGAGTACAATATGATTTGTTAAGTTTACACTTGAAGATGTAACTGTTTCTGGGGAATCCTTCTGCAAAGGGTACAACTTAATATAATTGCTAGCTGGAAGAAGCTTTATTCCAAAATGCTGTCTTGTTTAATTGATTTGGGATGTTAGTCAAATCTAGTGTTTATCGGCTATTACTTTGCTATGAATGTCTAGTTTCTTTTCTTTTGCCCCTCTGATTTCCTAAATTAACTGCATATTATATATGTTCTTCATTATTCTTGCAAAACTTCCAAAGATGGACAAATCTTTCTTGACAAATAAGAGATTACTATGTCGGTTAGTGTTACTTGTTATTAGTATTCCAATTTCCGCACTAGAAGCCCTTTGCTTTTGGGGTGTGCGTGTTTGTTGGTGTGTTGGTTTGGGTTGTTTGGTGTGTGTTGGGGGGAGGGGGTTTAAATTCCATAATATCGAGTTAAGTCATATGGTTATTTAGATTTCCATTTACATTTGGGTGTGCCTCTTAGCTGGATTAGTGATTGCAGGGATTCTATGGCCAAGGAAATAACAACCTAGCTGCTGATGCCCCTAGTGCACCTCCATTGTCTAGTTCGGTTCAGGAAATTAATACAGTTGCTGAACAATTTTCAACGTGTAGAGCAAATCGTACACCTTGCCCTGGAAATTCAAGCGTTTTTTCAAAAATGAATGGAGGAAGCACCACAAAAAGCACGCAGTTACGTTCAAAGTCACAGGATAGTACTACAAACAGAATCTCTGATCCACCTGTAAGGTATGTGTGTATGGTATATGTGTGGTAACTTTCATTATAATAAAATAGGAGAGTTTTGAAGAAATAATGGGTCATTGTTATGGTTACAGGAACGGTACTGTATCTTCATGTTCCATTTTAGCTCGCCTTCCCACATTTCACGCAAGGTAGCTTTACTAATTACTCTTTCCATCTCAAATCGGAAGTCTCATTTCCCTTTTTAGGATATCTCAAATTGATAGTCCCATTTCCTTTTTGGGACATAATGTACCAAATCTTATAATGAAAAATAAGTTGTATCCTCAACCTGCGATTAGGTTGAAAATAATGTTGACTTAAAGAGTACCAATACAAAGTAGGACTATCAATTTGAGACAGACGGAGACATAGAGTATGTTGGTGGTCTGGTCCCCTGATTTTTCCAAACACATGCTTTATTAGCTATACTTATAAACTTTTGCCATTTGAATTGGATTCAGTGCGCTAGGTCCATGGTATGCTGTGTGTTCTTATGAAGCATGTGTTCGTCTATGTCTTCATTCATGGGCTACGGGCTGTTTGGAAGCTCCAATCTTCTTGGAAAATGAATGTGCATTATTGCGAAATGCTTTCGGGTATAAACTTTTCCACATCTTCAGTGGTATATCCTATTTTATTATTCACTCTTTATTCTTAATTGCCCAACCAGGTCGACTATATAAACTTTATAAGACCTTATTTTTTATTATTGGAATCTCCAAGTCTTCGGCTTGAACAGTTTTAGATTTATTCCTGAAAAATACTTTCCAATTAAAAGTGCTTTGTATCCCCTAAGTTCCAAATTAAGAGTTGCTATATGAAAGTCAATTTCTTTAGAGAACATTAATTTTATCAATAGAATGGAGCAGTAACAATTAGGGGTGTGAATGTTTCTCCACTTTTGTGCTTATGCACTCCAATTTATACTTTGTGACGCTTTATGCACATTTTCTTTATAACAGTTGACATTATTGTGACAACATTGTGGACTGTAAGAGAAAAAAAGTGGAGTGCCAATACACTAGTAGTACATAAGTAAAGCAGGATTGTATTATCTACACGATCAATCTATGTCTGGCAGAATCTTACGGGTAATTTAATAAGTTTCGAGCTAGCTGTTTACGTGAACCTAGCAAATTAAGACAAGCTGTTTTATACAGAAAATAAATTGTGCTTTCTGGGATACAGATATTAATTCCTTTCGTTACACTAACTTTAAATTTATCTTTTCATGCATGCAACTGATGGATCTTACAAATGATATATGCGTATAGTTTGCAACAAGTTTTATTACAACCAGAGGAAGAACTATTAAGGAAAAGATCTTCAGAATTAGTCAGTGAAGGAGCTGCCTTAAAACCTAAGAAAACCTTTGGTAAAATGAAAGTTCAAGGTACTTCTACTCGTTTCTTATCATAATTTGATCATATCAGTATGAAATTTTTAAGTTGATATCTCTGGCATTCACGTGAAAATCCGCGGTCACTATGCAGTAAAAAAAGTGAAAATGGCGTTAGACCCACCCACAGGCTGTAGTTTTTCTTCTCTAAAACAGTCTAAGGTAAAACTGGAGTCACTTCGGCTTTGTATGTTGAATGTGAAATCAACTCTCTCTTCTGAATGGAAAGCTTTACGAAAAGATCGTGTGGCCCCACCTATTCCTGCCAATGGCTCTTTCTCGCGCAAAAGCATGGCATATGTGCATGCTGGCACTCATTATTTGAAAGAAGTGTCTGGGCTCGTAAGAATTGGTGTTACTACTTTCCGCAACAACTCATCATCTTATGAAGTAGTGCAAGGTATGATTCTCTTTACTTAAATGAGTTTTTGAATCTATACTATTATAAAAAGCAAGCACGGATTTTAACAGCTTGAGGTTCCGTCATACTTCTGATTTCCGATTTTATCCCTGTAATCCTTTTTTCACAAACAATATGATTGCAAAAGGATTTGAACCCTCACTACTGAGAAAGTTAAACACACAGCCAACCAATAGACCACTTTATCATTTTTTTATTCCTTCAAATTAGATGTATAGGATGCACATGCATCACATGGGCAGGGTAAGCTAGTGAATAATCTCTTGGAAGGTTATACATAGTTGGATGGTCCGTTTTTTTTTCATGCAACAACCATTATCGGCATCTTATCTTGTTTTGCCTCATTTATGGGTCTTTTCTTGAACTGCATTACTCAAGTCCATTTTACGATGAGGTATCTGATTTTTTGATGAAACAAAAGACTAAAATCAATGCAGAGAGTCTAGCGGTTAGGGCAATTTCTTAGATGTCGCATATGTAACTTTAATTCTATACTGCTCTGCATTGTGAATTCTAATATGCCAGGTTGTTTGTCCTTGGAATAACCAGAAATTAAAATTAGGAATACCTGGATAAATTTGGAATGTCACTTGTACACTTTCTAAAATTTATATCTCCTTGCGTAATTTGACAGCCCATATTCTTCTCTTCTAGTAGTTAATACTAGATCCACATTTTTTTTAAAACCCTCTAATCCCAAACTAGGGCATTAGACTATTCTCATACCAAAAACAAAAAAATAATAAGAGGGAGGTGACAAAAGCCCACCTCCATGGCTTAAGCAAAAGAGGCATGAAGCCATTGACAAACTTTCAATAGAAACCTTGTGGACTAGGAGCCAAAGCTTGCATTCCATAAAGCAATACCAATACATCACAAAAGCTATGAACAAAAAAGCTGATGTAGCAAGCACACAGACCTCTGATGTTCCAATACCGAATATTCATTGACAAAATACTACACCTGCAGCTTCAGCTGCTTTTCTTTAACTTGCTTCTTCAAGCTGTCTGAACTTACAATCTGTGAAATCTTGATCAAGAGGATTGTTGAATTCGGTTATTGAGAGATTCCTTTTGTTGGCTTCTTCAGTAACTGCTTTCTTCATCCTTTTTTGCTTAGCTTTGGACGTGTAAACCTTAGATTAGAACTGTTTAAAATGGCAGCTTCAGATCTGCAATGGCTTCCAATGATTGAATAGGATCTTCATCGACATAATTTTGGAAATTTTCAATAGTCAACAGTATATGACTCTATAAAACACAAAATATTCAGGATAAGTGGCAAAAGTGACAGCTGTGATTGAATTATATATGATACCGTCATATATAATTGTGGGTGGGTGAGTTTACCTGCTAGTTGACATTTTACTGGTGAATTTTGGGTTAGTTTTGTATAACATAGAAAATTAATTAATTGAAAAAGAAGAAGAAGATGAGCGGGTTTGGTCGTTTAATGGTAGAACAATCCAGTTGCTGCCTTTTGGGATTATATGTCCAATTGTCCATAGCTTAGTTTTCATCATATTGGGTCCAAGGTATTTGGAACCTTTTCAGTAGGCCTTACAAGGGCTCGCTCAGTCTTAACTATAACTTGCTAAAATTTGACTGTATATGCACTTGATGGACATTTATGTTTAACTTACCTGTGTCAAAGTTGTAAGATTTTGATTTCGGTATCCTCTTAGCAACTTCGCTTATGTTATTTATCATTGTTGATTTGTTCTTAACAGAAACTTATTCATGTTCGTTGAGATTGAAAAGTTCAACAGAAGAGGATACAGTCCGAATTCAGCCAGGATCTAATGAAACCCATGTATTGTATGTAAATATGCGTTCTTTGCCTCTCTTTATTCTTCTTATATCTGATGGAGGTTGACAATTTCATTTCTTTGCTATGGCCAATCCAGCCTGCCAGATGGCTTAGGAGATGATCTGGTTATTGATGTCCTTGATTCAAAAGGAAAGTACTATGGTCGTGTGGTAGCTCAGGTGGCTGATATTGCTGAAGACCCGGTATGAAGTCTACATCACAGTCACACCATTACCTGTTAAGATTAGGAATAGCTCAAATTAGACTGCCCTGGATAACATAATTTTTTCTTTTTGACATAAGTACGAAAAAGGAAAGCATAATGCCGATTTCTCTTTGTTTCTTCAAGATAAATTTCTTTTACCTAAAATAACTAAATGTACTTAAAAAAAGGAAGGGAGGGAGAAGGGGGGGGGGGTGGTTCTTATAATACTACTTCAGGCATGATGAATTTTTGAGTCATTTCAAAGGCAAAAGAAAAATAGAAATAATTTTAACATAATTTGCGGAGTCCTATAACTTACATGTAGGTTTAATGCAGGGTGACAAACTACGCTGGTGGCCTATATATAACAAGCCAGATCATGAAATTGTTGGAAGAATACAATTATTAATACACTATTCAACTAGCCTCGATGAGAACAGTCATCTTAAGGTACATACAAGGCATTTTATATTTTCATCTGAAAAATATTCTGAATTACAGGTTGTTTTTGTTGGGCTACTGTTCGGTTGCTTAACCTGTTATTGATTGGTAAAGATATTTCTTAAGAATTAAATGAAAGTAGGAGTCTTTACTTGCATTGCCTATGAGTATGACTTTACTGATCCAGAAGTTCAGGTTGATGTCTAGACGTGCTTATCAAGAAACTTTGGGCAGTATCTGTAATATTAGTATAATCTGAAAATAGTGAGGAAGTATTCGCTTATAAAATTTGATACTGAATCACCTTACGGAACTTTTTTGGGGAAATTCTGAACTTTTGATCTAACTAATGTTTATGTTCTACTTCCACATGCTGGGAAGTGGGAACCAAGTACCAACCCTTCATGCTTCATGGATAACCTGGTTATTAAGGTTAAGAGTTGCATGTATTCATGTTCTG
Source organism: Lonicera japonica (assembly GCA_021464415.1). Lineage (NCBI taxonomy): Eukaryota > Viridiplantae > Streptophyta > Magnoliopsida > Dipsacales > Caprifoliaceae > Lonicera > Lonicera japonica. Next base: position 53,796,142 of record CM038464.1, on the reverse strand, counting down.
TTATCGTCTGAAAAATCTCAAACAGTTATTTACATGATAGAAAAGACTGACATCACAGCACTAAACTTATGGGTCCCAGAGAGTAATATGTCTGTGACTTTGATTTGTGAAATTCATTTGGGCTATTAAGAAAGGATATTTTTAATCATAATTGATTAATATGTTGTGTACTGTAGCAACAACGCAACATTATTACACTGGCTTTTGGAAGTAGTGCATGCCAAAGAATTTTGTAAAAGCCTAATGGCTTATTCACACAGAGGGCCAGAGCTTGTATTTATATACGGAAATTAGGGTTACCATGAGAAAGCAAAATAAATAAAAAGATGAAAAAGGACGTAATAGCCACGTGTGATCGAATCTCAATTAAAGACCGAATCTATATCATGGGATGTACCAAAGATACCTAACAGCCTAAAAATAGTAAATGAAATATGATTTCCAACACATGCTAATGCAAATGTTATTCCTTTTTGCCTTTAGTGTGGTCCTGTTGCAGAAACTGTAGCATATGACTTGGTTTTAGAGGCAGCACTTAAAGCACAGCATATTCAGCAACGAAACTTGTTGATCCATGGTACCTGGAGGTGGTTAGTTACTGAATTTGGTTCGTACTACGGAATTTCTGATGCGTACACCAAGTTAAGGTATTTTGACATTTTAATTGTCATCATCATCATCATTATCATTTGGGCTATGTTTAGATAATTTATAATCTTTTTGGTGTTATATATTTGCATGGTCTTGCAGATACCTTTCGTATGTTATGGACGTTGCCACACCTACTGCTGACTGTTTAAACTTGGTGTATGAGTTACTATTACCAGTGGTTATGAAAGGCAAAAATAAGCGGGCATTGAGTCACCAAGAGGTGGGACTTGGTTTTCCTCTCCCTGGAAGTTGTGATAGTATTGAATGGTTTTTAGGCATTCTTAGTTTGGAAGACTTCTGCTAAGTGTTCTCAGGAAAACTACCTACACACGTGATGAGTGTGTGAATGATATAGATCTAATTTGAAGAAATATATATCAAAAGTGATAAGTGATCCAATGGTTAAACATTTGTTTAACTTCATATTGACATGGGTTCAAGTCCCATTCCAAGCATACTTTTGATGAAAAAGAATATTGCAGGGGCAAAATTGGCTCTATAAAAATTGACACAACTTCAAAAGTGGTTGGATTCCACATTTGCTTTATACTATATTATAAACTTGGTGCACATATCTTTTGAGTATAGCATTACCTTTCTTTAAATTAGCGTTATATCACATATATATATTGATACCTTATGGTTTATGGATAATTGACCAGAATCGCATCTTGGGGGAAATTTCTGTTCAAATTGAGCAAACTATTGCTCTGGTTTTTGAGAACTATAAATCACTCGATGAATCATCGCCATCAGGGATGATGGATGTTCTTAGACCTGCTAGTGGATTGGTAGCTCCAGCTTTGGCACCTGCTTTGAAGCTATACACTCTTCTGTATGACATACTCTCTCCCGAGGCTCAGTTGAAGCAATGTAAATATTTTCAGGTATTGGAAACTGTACATTACTTGATTTTTCACATCATTTAGCCAGGTAGCCTCAATCTTCCACTTTTTGAAGTGCGAATCTCTGTTCAGACTGCAGTTAAAAAGAGGTGTAGGAGGCACTTGGCAGAAACAGATGAGCTTCTCACTAGCAATAGTAATAATTCAACAATGGACCCGGTAGCTGTCTCAACTGCTTACCAGAAGATGAAATCTCTTTGTTTTAGCATCAGAAATGAAATTTTCACCGACATAGAAATCCAAAATCAGCATGTGCTCCCCAGGTAAACTTATTCCTTGTAATATTATTGTTGGAAATTATTGCTTTTTGGAGAGATGGTTCCTAACACAGTATCAGAGGTGTTAGTTTTCTGGGAGGTCCAAGGTTCAAGCCTTGGCACCTCCATCCCCCATTTGTTAATCCGAAATTCGAAATTTGTCTGTTCTGTGTAATCATGTTCCCGTTTGCTCTCCACGTGTGAGTATGGGGTCGCATGTGAGGGAGGGTGTTAAGTATGGTATTCATTATGGTTCCTTCTCCTAACAACTTAAACTTTTGGGAGAGATGGTTTATAACATAAATCATATTTTATTTATTACGTGCTTAATTTATTTTGTTTTATTTTACTTAATATTTTATTTAGGACGTTAGACTAATATTTCTAGTGGTTAATTAGTTTTAGGAGAAATTATAGGAGTTAGTGGTTCATTGTTTATTAGTGGAGTAGTGGGGTGTTTAAAGAAGCTTATATAGGCCATTCTAAGAGTAAAATGGTATGTTGAATACTGAAGTGAATTATATTGAAGCTTGTTGCTTTAATGGAGGTCAGGTTCTCCTCAATTTGCACCTTTGGAGGTTTTTTGTCCCCCTGAAAGTGGACTTTCTTCCCCATTCTTATTTTTATTTTACAAATGGGTTCGTATCAATTGGTATAAGATGCAGGTTCAATGAAGTGAACGATAGAACAACTGTTTGGAAGCTAAGTTGGCTACAATATGTGTTAATCAAGAAAAAATACTGAGAGTTTGAGAAGATGCTTGTAGTTTCTGATTCACAGCTTGACCAGGTGATGGGTTCAAGTAATGGAGTAATATTCCAAAACCAACTGCAATTCATAAGAGGTGACCCAACAATTGGCTGCTAACGAACTGCCGGTGTTATTATTGGCGACACAACGGTGCCACCTTTGGTACCAACTACCAACACTATTTGGGTTAAAGCCTTGGAAAAAAATGAATCAGGAAATGCGAAAGGTTGGTGGCAATTTAGGCTGAATATCATCAAGGATGATAGCACTTTCATCAAGTCTCGTGGGCTTGGACCACCTGACATCATAATTGAGGATAGCAATTGCATCCATGGTTTCAAAAACAACAAGTTTTCAAAGGAGGAAAGCTACTGGTTAAATAATTTCATGGCGCGGATTGTAAAAGGAATTATGGTGTTGACTTCCATCCTAAATGTTTAAAAGCTTAGTTTGCACTGAGTGGAGGAAAATCCCCTACAAGCTTGAGGACTAAGGTTGTTTTCAAGGGAGAAGGAATGTTACGTGCTTAATTTATTTTATTTTACTTTATATTTATTGAGGATGTCATACTAATATTTCTATTGGTTAATTAGTTTTAGACTTTTATGAGAAATTATAGGAGTTAGTGGTTGGTTGTTTACTGAGAGTAAAATGGTATGTTGAATATTGAAGCTTGTTGCTTTAATGGAGATCGGGTTCTCCTCAATTTGAACCATCGGAGGTTTTTCGTCCCGCTCAAAGCTGACTTTCGTCCATATTCTTATTTTTAATTTACAAATGGGTTAGTATCAGTTGTTAGGTGTTAATAGGTATCTTTTGTCCTTCCCATGAATAAGGGATCTTATAAATTTAGTCTTTAATTATGATTTTGATCACATAGGCTATTAGTTCCTTTTTTGTCTTTTTATTATTTTGCTTCCTGTTGTAACCCTAACTTATATATATATAAAAGTTGTGGTCCTCAGTTTGGGTAAGCCATTAAAACCCACTACAAAATTCTTCTATTATGTTGTTTTTACATTTCAGTTAAAATGTATTTCTGATGGTGTTAATGCTCCACCCCGAGATGATAATTTTTTTATGTCATCTTCCTTGCCTGAGACTTGAGTGTAGCAGTTGGGAATTATCACGTGTAGTTCTTGCTTTAGATAGAATGCCTGAATAATTTTAAGTATTTTAAATAAACCTCAATGTTGTTAACTTTTGTTGGCTTGGATATAATTTGGTTCCTTACCTTCGGTGAACATATTTGCCTTCAGTTTCAAATGAACACATGTTACTCTTATGTTATATCATAATCGTTACCTAAGCTTAATTGGCTCCTTTATTCTTATCAATATAATATTTTAAGAATGAGTATCACATTCCTCTTAATATATAAAATTTGCACCTTATTATGCGCAGTTATATATTTATGATCTCTCTCTCTCTCTCTCTCTCTCTCTCTCTTATTGGGCCCATGGATGCATAATGCAACCAATTGAATGAGCTAGATGTGCGGATTGTATCTCTAAAGGTTTTTGGTACTAGTAAATGGATTAAATCCATCTTCACAACAATGTAGAGCCTCTGCAAAACAGATGCGGGGTACGGTATCCACACCCCCGTCTCTCTCCTGCTCTCTCTCACAAACCTGGTCGACCTATAAAACTTGTAAATCTAAATGCTCAATGTACCCTTAAATAGCTGATTTAAGATTAAAAAATAAAAAACAAAAAAAAAACACGGAAGAGTATGCTAGAAGTCCACACTCCACATTGTGTTCCTCACTTCCAAATATTTGGAAACCTAAAGTTTTTTGATTGGTTCATCAAGAGAGGAAAGGTAATTATTATAGGCATATGGGCTATTTTTGCAGCTCTCATATGACAATTTTTACGTGGCAGTTGTCTTTTGTAGTTTATATGGTAAATCATATTTTCTGTATAAGAAAACAGAATCTTTGATTCATAATTGATTGATTCTTATTACTTAATACTGATTGATGTTCTCCCATGTCTCTATTCAGTTTTGTGGACCTTCCAAATCTTTCTTCGTCCATATATAGCACGGGGCTATGCAATAGATTGCGTGCATTCTTTGAAGGGTCTCCCCCCAATGGCCTCTCGCCGCCTGTAACTGAACTAGTAATTGCAACGGCTGATTTTCAACAGGATCTTTCTGAGTGGAATATCAGGTAATTGATTCTATTTTCTCACTCCATTGTAGTACTACTTGTTGGCTCTTTTCATGTGTTTGATCTTTGTCTAGTTAATCTTCACAGTCCCATCAAAGGCGGTGTTGACGCAAAAGAGTTGTTCCACTCGTATATAATCCGCTGGATTGAAGAGAAGCGATTGGCGTTGCTTGAATTGTGCAAGGTTGATAAGGTACAAGTCTTAACAACACAGTTCCAAAACATATTTTAGTGTATTTCGTTGTGGATCTGTTGAATAAAATACTAGGGGTTTGTGCTTTAGTTACGAAGGTTTCTGATGTGAGCTGGAAAATGTGTTTTATGTTATGTTTTTTCTCTTTCTATCACTTGAATGCAAACAACATGAAGAAAGACCTGCATCCTTATCTTTTTATTACTAACTCAAAATTGAATACATTTTCTTCTTGAACTTATGAGTAATAGAGAATCGGAGCACAGGGGTGTCCGTAATTGATAATGAATGTGGGTATGAGCAGATTCACTCAAATTTTAAGAAAGAAACTTTATATTTTCTAAAATAAGTATTTGTGGTTCTTTGGATCTATATTTAAGGGATTTGGTCTCAAGCCAACCCCATCTTTCCTTTGCCCCCCAACACAGTTAGGGTAGGATAGTTCTGTTAAAAATTGAACCTGCATGCTCCTTAGAATGTGCTTATACTTGCATCCGTAATTAATGTGTAAAAAGTTGTGCGCGCATACACACCATTCATACAACCCTCTCTCTCTCTCTCTGTTATCATGATCTTCATATACACTTCCTGTATCTTTATTCTTTTAATATTTTTTTTTCTTTAAATAAAAGGTTGCAAGAAGGTGGTTATAACCCATGACCCATCTACATGAGATTTTGGATGTTGATATGAACAATGTATTTTCAGGTGAAGTGGTCCAGTGTCAGATCACAAAATTTCACAAATCCTTTTGTTGATGATATGTACGACTGCCTGAAGGAGACACTGGTTGAATATGAAGTCATACTTCATCGCTGGCCAGAATATGCATTTGTTTTGGAAAGTGTATGTACAACATTTGCTTTTCATTCTTTGATGTATTATTTACTTAAGTTTATATTAATGTTGGGATATGAGTGGTCATGGTTCGTAGCCAAATGGGGAGATCGTGCTAACTAATTTTTAACCCCAAAGTTAATGGTAAATCTGAGCATGTGCAGGGTGGTACGGGTGTTCAGAATCCAATCCAATCCAAACCGACCAATAAAATCCAATCCAATTTTGATCGGATTATGTTGCTTTATCGGATTGGATTGGAAAATTAGAATCCAACTGGATTAGATCGGTTAACGGTTCATGAAGACATAAACTGATGGAAACCTAACCAATCCAATCCCATTTTTATGAAGCTTTAGGGTATGCTTGATAAAAATTTGGAAAATAATTGTAAGAGCTGCTAATTTTTATGATAACTTGGAAAAGGACATGGGTGATTTGGTGAGATGTTACCGATCTTGTCCTTAGGTCGTTGCCCAGAAGCAACGCGCTGTATCGCTCGAGTGCAGTGACAAATGAGCAAGGGCCGCTGCATCGCCGCCTGGATGTAGTGAAAAATAAGCAAGGGTTCCAGCATCTTTGTGAACGGGTGCGGGTAAAGAAGCTAGTTCATGAGAGGATGATTCGTTTTGGGACTTGGAATATAGGCACACTTACAGGAAAATCTATGGAAATAGTTGACACAATGATCAGGAGGAGGATCAATTTCATGTGCCTTCAAGAAACTAAGTGGGTTGGAGCTAAGGCGAAGGAATTAAACACTTCGGGTTTTAAGCTTTGGTACACTGGCAAGGTTAAATCAAGAAATGGAGTGGGTATAATTGTTGACAAATGGTGGAAGAAGGGCATTGTAGATGTAAAGAGGGTAGGAGATAGGATCCTAGCCCTAAAATTTGTAGTGGGACAAGACACTTTTAATGTGATCAGTGCTTATGCACCTCAGGTCGGGTGTGAAGAACACCTCAAGATAAAATTTTGGGAGGACTTAGAAGGCTTGATCCAGGATATACCACTTAGAGAAAAGATTTTCCTAGGAGGGGATCTGAATGGGCACGTAGGGAGTTCTTCTGGAAACTATAGGGGGGTGTATGGAGGTTATGGCATTGGGGTGGTAATTACCGAGGGAAAATCTATCCTTGATTTCTCGTCTGCTTATGATCTTACGGTTGCCAATACATGTTTTAAGAAGCGGGAGGGGCATCTCATCACATACAAGAGTGGGGCAACATGCTCTCAGATCGATTTCTTCCTCTTTAGGAAAGGAGATAGAAAGAGTTGTATGGACTGTAAAGTCATACTTGGAGAGAGCTTGACTACCCAACATAGAGTCCTTGTGATGGATATACGAGTTAAGGGGAAAGTGAAGAGAAAGGGCCAAGGCAAGGTTTCAAGGATTAGATGGTGGCATTTGAAGGGTGAAAAACAAAGGATCTTTCAACACAAGGTACTGGAGGGAGGGTTTTGGGAGGCAAACGGAAGCGCAAATGGTATGTGGGACAAGGCGGCCGAGGGGATCAGGAAGATAGCTAAAGAGACGCTGGATGAATCAAGAGGATGTGGACCTAGGGATAAAGAATCTTGGTGGTGGGATGATAGTGTACAAGATAAAGTTAAGGTAAAAAGGAAATGCTTTAAAGCTTGGTCTTTATGTAAGAATGCGGAAAATTGGGAATCTTATAAAGAAGCAAAGAAAGAGACCAAGAAGGCGGTGGGTGAGTCGAGGACTAAAGCTTTTGATGGATTATACAAATCTTTAGGCACTAAAGATGGGGAAAAAGCTATTTACCGACTTGCTAAGGGTCGAGAGAGGAAGACAAAAGACTTGGATCAAGTGAGATGCATTAAGGACGAAGAAGGTAAAGTTCTGGTTAAGGAACAAGACATACAAGAGAGATGGAAGAATTATTTTCACAAATTATTTAATGAAGGTTATGAGATTCTAGCATGTGTAGATGAGCTGAACATGCGAGAGGATGACCAAAATTTCACCTTTTATCGCAGAATTCAAGAAAAGGAAGTGAAAGAAGCATTGAAACGAATGGATAATGGTAAAGTTGTTGGCCAGATAGTATACGTATTGAGGTTTGGAAGGGTCTAGGTGATAGAGGCATTGGTTGGCTCACAAGGTTTTTCAACGAGATATTGAGATCAAAGAAGATGCCGGAAGAATGGAGGAGAAGCACCCTAATCCCGATTTATAAGAATAAGGGAGATATACAAAGTTGCGCCAATTACAGGGGGATTAAACTCATGAATCATACTATGAAGTTATGGGAAAGGGTGATTGAGCGGAGACTAAGAAAGGAAACCAGCATTTTAGATAATCAATTTGGTTTTATGCCCGGAAGGTCGACCATGGAAGCAATTTACTTGTTGCGGCGTTTGATGGAGCAATATCGGAGGGATCAAAAGGACCTACACATGGTTTTCATTAACTTGGAGAAGGCGTACGATAGGGTACCAAGAGAGATTTTGTGGAAAGCCCTAGAGAAGAAAAGGGGTTAGGATTGCCTATATTCGTGTTATCAAGGACATGTATGAGGGAGCTAAGACTAGTGTAAGAACACATAGTGGGTCCACAAAAGATTTTCCTATAACTATAGGACTACACCAAGGGTCAGCTTTGAGCCCTTATCTGTTTACCTTGGTCTTGGATGTACTCACGGAACACATTCAAGAGCCAGCACCGCGATGTATGCTATTTGCAGATGATATTGTCCTAGTGGGTGAGTCCAGAGAAGAGCTAAATGGGAAGGTGGAAACTTGGAGACAAACTTTAGAAGCGTATGGCTTTCGTTTAAGCAGAAGTAAGACAAAATATATGGAATGCAAGTTCAGTAAAAGGCGGAGCATTCCTAACTTAGAGGTAAAAGTGGGGGACAATGTCATACCACAAGTCACTCGGTTTAAGTATCTTGGATCCATTATACAAGAAGATGGGGAGATAGAGGGAGATGTAAACCACCGGATTCAAGCAGGGTGGTTGAAATGGAGGAAAGCTTCGGGTGTGTTATGTGATAAAAAGGTACCACTCAAGTTAAAAGGAAAATTCTATCGTACTGCGGTTAGACCAGCGATGTTGTATGGGACTGAGTGTTGGGCGGTCAAAAGCCAACACGAGAATAAACTAAATGTAGCTGAGATGAGAATGTTGAGATGGGTGAGTGGCAAGAATAGGAAAGATAGGATCAGGAATGATACCATCAGAGAGGGAGTTGGGGTGGCACCTATTACAGAAAAGATGGTTGAATCTCGACTTAGATGGTTTGGGCATGTATGGAGGAGACCGGTAGATGCCGTGGTAAGGAGAGTTGATCATATGGAGGGAAGTCTAATTGTTAGAGGCAGAGGAAGACCGAGAAAAACTATAGGTGAAACTATTAAGAAGGATTTAGAGGCAAATGGTTTCACTATAGATATGATTCATGACAGGCCACTATGGCGTCGTTTGATCCATGTAGCCGACCCCACCTAGTGGGATAAAGGCTTGTTGTTGTTGTTTCTTTCTTTCTTTATTTATTTATCAAACACACCCTTAAAATTCCAGTATGGTGGGTTTCATCATCCTCACTTGTGTTTTGTGTTTGTTGTTCAAAAGGCTATAGCAGACGTTGAAAGGGCAATTGTCGAAATTTTGGATAAGAACTATGCCGATGTTTTGTCTCCATTAAGGGATAATATGATACCCATCAAATTAGGCCTTAAATATGTTCAGAAGATTGCAAAAGGGAATGTATGCCCTTATACTGTCCCCGATGAGGTAAGCATTCAATCTATTTCAAAAGATGCTGTACAACTGGCATTTTTTCGTTTATACGGAAACCAATGTATTTCTATTATTATTTTTCCAGTTAGGGATTCTTTTGAATTCCATGAAAAGGATGCTGGATGTTCTACGGCCCAAAATAGAAACCCAATTAAAGTTTTGTGTTTCTTGCATCCCTAATGGTGGAAGTGATGTCCCTGGAGATCGTCTCAGTGAAGTAACAGTAATGCTGAGAACTAAATTCAAAAGTTACATTCAAGCAGTGGTGGAAAAACTTGCAGAAAATGTAAGTAATCTTCAGAAAGTAATGTTAGATTCTCACAGGGTCCGTTTGATTGAAAAAAAGTAAAAGAAGAAGTTAGAAAATGATTGAAAACACTACTAATTTATGAGAAGTTACAAGAAGAGATGAGTGATTTCCTGAGATGTTTTTTTTTTTTTGTTCACGGATTTTTTTTTCTTTCCACCACCCAAAGAATTTTATTCCATGGAAAACTCAAAAAATAATAGATCAGTTCACCAAATCACTCATCTCTTTTTCTAACTTCTCTTAAAAATTAGTACTATATATCTTTGTTAGAAACCATCTCTCCCAAAAGCTTCAGCTGTTAGGAAAAGGAACTGTAATGAATATCATGCTTAACACCCTCCCTCACGTGCAACCCCATACTCGCACACGGGGAGTAGACAAATTTCGAATTTTGAATTTCGGATTAACAAATGGGGAATGGAGGTGCCAAGGCTTGAACCTTGGACCTCCCAGAAAACCACGCTCTGATACCATGTTAGAAACAATCTCTCCCAAAAGATTGAGCTGTTAGGAGAAGGAACCGTAATGACTATCATGCTTAACAATCTTCAATCATTTTCCTACTTTTGTTTCATCAAAGACACCCTTCTAGATTGAAGTTTTCTAGTACTGCTTACACAATTGCTTAAACTACACTAATGTGTAATAATATGATGAATCAGAGAGGTCACAGTGTTCAGTTTGAAACAAGATTTTGTATCATAAAAGTGATATTTTTGAAATCTATGTTAATCAACTTCGCATGTCACTTGTAAATTTTCAAATAAGCTTTCTGCCGAAGAAATAGAAAACATTGAATGCCTTTTTTAAGTGTTCCTTTTAATATTTCCTCAATGAATATCTAGGTGCTGGAATCGAAGATTGTGTTTGTCAATTGAATGGACAGTAAATTGAGTTTTCTTGGATCATAAAATATGATATGTGCCATTTTGTGTAATTAACTATTTTATGGCCTACTTTACTTTTGGGATAAAGAAATTTGGGTAGTGTTAGTAGCATCAATATCGGTTCAAGTATCTTCGGACAAAATTTTCGATTAAAAATAGCATAACATGTTAATTTTCAGAAAAATGATGTTCCTTGTAAATCGAAATATTTTATTATGGATACCATACATTCTATTGTGCTGTGAAATACTCTATTGGAAATCACATCATCTCTTTTCTATATGCAGTCGAGGTTACATAATGCTACAAAATTGAAAAAGATAATACAAGAAGCAAATGAAAGCATAGCTGAGTCAGATGTACGAGGTAGAATGCAGCCTTTGAAGGATCTGGTGGCAAAAACTATTGATTATCTCCACGGTCTCTTCGATACTCAATTGTTTTTAATAATCTGCCGTGGTTTTTGGGATTGCATGGGACAGGTAAGCTTCAGTTGGGATTATATCTATTATATTAAGCATAGTACAGATTTGGCAATTACTTTTTGGTGCGCACCTGAAATTACCAAATTGCTCTTCATTGATTTAGAAAAATAAATATACTCACGGTAGAATAGGAACTCACTATCTTCATTATGAAACTATGCACCTTAACCACTCAAACAAACTCCATCATATGGTTTAATATGGTTTAATAATGTATTAACAGTGTACCTATTATTAAACATTGTATTGCATACGCATCGAGTGTGCCATGGTGCTAGTGTTTTATAACTTTTGTTTTCTTGACATCTTTAATGAGTGGTTTAATACTTATTTTCTGGTGCAGGATGTGCTACGGATTTTGCAGAGCAGGAAAGATAACATGGGTTGTTATAAAGGCTCACGAGTTATTCTCACAGTAAGTTGCCCTTGCACTAATCCTTTTAAAAAAAAAACATTACCTAAAGAAGGCGCTAAATAATAATGACAAGAAAATTCAAGAACATTATTTTTCCCTTTTGATTCTGTATGATCTGGATTTGCACAATTTTTACCTTGCTACGTATTCATAATGCGGTATTATTTTGATAATACTTAGATTTTGCCCCTTGTGTTTGAGGTATCTAAAAAGATAATGTTAAAAGGAAGGGGAGAGGGGTTCAGTCAAAGTATTGTGTAAAGAAATTAGACATCAGTTCCTATTTTTACTTAATCCATTGTGATACCCATAAAAATTATGAAAACTGTGGTAAGTCTAGTTTCACATTAAGAATGGGGGCAAAGTGAAAAAGGCCCTTTAAACTTTGGGTATTTGTGACTTTTAGTCAATTATGATTCTTTGTTGGAACTTTACGAAGTTTTAATTTCCCATTTTGGTCTCATGGATTTTATCCTCTTTTTTTTTTTTTTTTTCAAAATAGGAGCAAAAAGAAAATTGTTGTAGATAGTTTTAGGCTGTTTGAACACTGACAGCATGAGATGGCATTTGGTGCTTCAATCTCAAATTAGGAGTCCCACTTTGACTTTGGTACCTTCTAAGAAAATACTAATTTCAACCTAATCAATCTTAAAAAATACAACTCATTTTCGAATTAGGTTTTGTAAATTGATTATGTCCCAAAAAGGAAATAACACTCTTGTTAGAGACATAGACATACTGAAAAGGAGAGTGAAGGAGTATTATATTATTGATCAATTCCTTTTAGTTTTTGAATCATTCAGACAAGTAGTAAATATGGCTTGTTGTGGCTTTCAAAAGTTTATGCGGTGACGAAGGGATAGCATAATTGTGGTCGTCACCTTCTGTGTTTCCCTAGACTTGGTCAAAATCCCCTGTTTGCCTTGCCTTATTTGTGTGTATGTAATTTTCAGGTATTAGATGACATGTTTGCCTTGGAAATTCAACAATTGCTAGGAAATGCACTACAGGAGAAAGACTTGCAGCCGCCCAGATCAATCATGGAAGTGCGTGCAATGCTCTGTAAGGATGCTGGAACCCAGAAAGGAAACAATTACTACTATTAGGATGTAATTATCTGTACAGTAGGGCGCAATTAGGTAAAATCTCGAGCCCGAGCAGTGGAAATCCGTAGTCAGTACCAGTTTTGTGTCATAGAGCCTTGAAGAAAAGGTTCTTTCCAGTTTTGGTAGCGTAGAGCAACTCGGTTTGTTGCGATAAAATTACCAAGGCCTTCATGTGATCATTTGTTCTTGGTTATTTTTTTTTTACTCTAGAAAGTGTAATTATAGAAATTCAAGAGGGATTAACCCTATATTAACTTATATAGTATTCTTTTTTGTGAATAATATGAAATACTCAATTCAATTTATGTTTTATTTTTGTTTTAGTGTATTTTGAACCTGTGAACTGGGAAAGATGGAAAAGAGGAAGGAAAACAGGAGGAGAGATGGACTTCCATCTAGTGGTCCATTTGGTCATGACTGGGGAGGAAGAGAAGAAAAGAAACCTTCTTTTCTCTTTACTAATCATGATGTAAGGAACGCATAAATAGTATTTATAACACAACAAAGAATACATCTGAAAACAATTAAAATGAAAGTACATCAATGAAAATAAAGTCACCAAATCTGCATATAGCTAAGACAAACAATAGTGACCTAGTCCCAAAGGCCGAACTACAAAGCAAAAATAAATTGCAACCCAAGGGAGAAAGATGAATGAAAGTAGCTTCTTAGGGACTGGTGGTGGATGGGGGTGGAGAAAAGAAAGGAATTGCAGGAATGGTGGTCGGAATTGTTGGGATCGAAGGAATTGTAGTTGGAATGGTGGGCAATGAAGTAGCTGGCAATGGCGGTAGTGTCACCTTTGGAATAGTTGGCATGGCCGGCAAAGTGGGATTTGGCAGAGACGGGATTTGGGCACTAGGCAAAGGCGGCAATGTGGCTTGAGGGACCGTTGGCATGGCCGGTAATGGTGGCAATGTCGGCAGTGTTGGCAGTGATGGTGTAGTTTGGAGGAGGTTTCTAGCCTCCAGGCTCACATGGAGGCTCAAAAGTAAAAGTGCCACAATCAAGGCGGCCATTGTTTGATTTTGAGTAGGAGATTTAAGAAGGTATATAGATTTGCTTGACTAGTTGAAATTCTACTTCAATGTATGTTGTTGGAGGAAATGGGGTGATGGGTATTTATAGACTTAGAAAGATTTTATGATATGGGGAGAATAAGTTTTTGTTTGATGAGATGTGGTTGGGGTAAGTTTAGATAAAGGCTAGTTAGTTCAACTCTCTTTTGGTTGCGACTTTTGAGGGGCTGTGGCTTTTGTCAACAGGTTTAGGCCAGTATTCAACACTAGAAATGTTTAGGTGTATTAGCATGAACATAGATAGAATGATTTAGTGTCAAATGGAAATAGCTCAAAAGAAAAAGATAAAAAAATGAAAATAAAACACTGCTAAGCTTTGAAGAGTATTTGGTGGCTGCTATTTGCACACCATTTTTTACTTGATTTTACTTCATTTTTCATTTGCCCGATGACAATCGAGTAAGTGCATGTTATTCGCCCGATGACAAGCGAGTAAAAGCTTGAACATGCCTTACTCGTTTGTCATCGGACAAGTATATAGGCATATATTCGCTTGTCATTGGGCGAGTAACATGTGCGTACTCGCCCGTCATCGGGCAAATGAAAAATAGTGTTACCAAGTGTTTTGTAGAGTGCAAATAGCGATTACCTATATTTTTAACTTGGTTTTGCTAGTACTTCGAATTAGTGAGTTTTGAGTTTGAAAGCTTACGTAGTACGCGTGTTAACCTAAAAACAATACGTTTTATAAGTAAATTGAAAATGGGTTTGATTAGTAATTAGCAGGAAGATAATTTGATTAGTAATTAGCACGAAGAAAAACTAACACGTTCTGAGCACAAGTAGTTGCGCCCCTAAGTAGGCTAGAGTGGAATTAACTCAAACCTACAACGTAACAGTTGTAACGATGACATTATATCTCATATAGTTCTTGACAAAACGTCTGTTGATTCCATGTGATGGTTAAATTCAATGGTCTGTCCAAATTTGTAGCACTCTTTTTTGAGTTCCATGGCATAGCATGAGCTAAGCCATTCTTCTAGGTAGAAACTTGAATTTGACCATTTTCCCAGTCATGTTGGAAGGTGAGCAAACTAGTATTCCTCCGTCCTTTTGGTCAACCACATCTCATCAAACTTAAAAATTGGTCTCACAAATCCTTCCTCTATAATACATGGTACATTGATTATGTCATAAAAAAAATTCTTAATTTAGAACATCGAAAAAAGAACAATATATATATTTTAATTTAATACAGAGAGAATATTAGTTATTCTATAACCAAAGAAAGAGCCCAACTCAACCAATGGTTTGGTTTCCCATAATTATTCTTCGGTGGTGTGTTTGGTCGTAGCATTATCTCTTTCAAGCATCTACGTGATTCTGGCGACTCGCTCCCCCTACTGCAAACCTCTCCACTTGTAGAGGCTCTTATACTCCCTCCCTACGGTGCCGACAGTACCTCCGATGCCTGCAGTGCCGGCCATGCCAACAGTACTGCATAAATCCTGAGTCCGTTGAAGCCCATATGTTCTTCGCCCGAAGTCTGGAGCTGGTGCATTGAAACGAAAACATTTTAAAAAAAATGCAAAGAAGAAAAAAGTAATTGCAGGAAAAGGGTAAAAGCCACTAAAAGACAGCCTTAGTGATACTACTTTAACTTGGTGGCAATTTTTTCTTAAGCATTTATATATATATATATAAATGTGTGTGTTTTGATGCCCCTAATGGAACCCTAACTTTGTTCCTTTTACTTGTTTAATTTATTTGTGTGAGGTTTCTCATTTTGAAGGCATGCAGTCATTTTTATACCTTTGTTACCATCTATTTGTAATGTTTGCGGAGCATTATAGGAAAAAAGAGAGGTTAATTGCACTTTGTACCGTTGGACTATAATCTTAATTGCACTTTATCATATAAACTATCAATTTTACCAATTAATGCCCCAACTATTCAATTTGTTGCCATTGACCCATTTTGTCTGATGGAGTTAAAATTTTAAATTGTTTTGAGCCAAAATGTAATTTTGGATAAATAAGGGTATAATTGTAATTTTATATGTATATGTAATTTTTGGGCTTGAAAATAATATTTTTCCTTCTTGTATATTTGAATCACTATGAACTATTTATATGCATTCTGTCTCAATTTAAAGATCCGTCCGATTAATTTTCATATTTTTAAAGAATACCCTACTTGTAACATAATCAATGGTATACAAAAAAAAAAAACTGGCGTTCATGTCATTTGTTCTTCTTTTGCTTCATAGAGCCCTGAAGAAAGGAATCTTTCCAGTTTGGGTAGGGTAGAGCAACTAGGTTTATTACGATGAGATTGCCTATGATTGGCGGAGTCATTTGTTATTTTTATTTTTTTTGGTTTCTATATTTTTTATAAAGTGTAATTGTAGAAATTCAAGTGGGTTAATTTCTACTCTAAATTTATTCATTTGGTATTCTTTTCTTTGAATATATTGTATGAAATACCCAGTTCAATTTCTTTTTCTTTTTTGGTTTTAGAATGTGTCTGTGTGCCGTGTGCGTACTTTGAACTTGTGAACTGCTAGGAAAGATACATGGGAAAGTGGAAGGAAAACAGAAGTAGGAGAGATGGACTTTCCATCCATTGTGGCCTGTATGGTTGAGAGGCAGAGAAAAAGTAACCCTTCTTTTTCTCATTACTAATCATAATGTAGACAATAGGCATATATAATTAATATATTTATATAACACAACGTACAAAGAATACATCCGAAAACAATCAAAACGAAGCAACATGAAAGTACATCCACGAAAATGAAATCGCCCAATCCACATATATATAGCTAAGACGAACAATAGTGACCTAATCCCAAATCCGAACTACTAAGCAAACATAAATATGCAAACTGACGGAGAAAAATGAATGTAAAGTTGTTTCTTAGGGACTACTGGTGGACGGCGGTGGAGAAAAGAAAGGAATTGTAGGAATAGTTGTTGGAATAGTTGGGATCGAAGGAATTGTAGTTGGAATGGAGGGCAATGAAGTAGCTGGCAAGGGTGGTAGTGTCACCTTCGGAATAGTAGGCATGGCCGGCAAAGTGGGATTTGGCAAAGACGGGATTTGGGTGCTAGGCAAAGGCGGCAATGTGGCTTGAGGGAGTGTTGGCCTGGCCGGTAATGGTGGCAATGTTGCTTTAGGCATAGGTGGCAGTGTAGGCAGCGATGGAGTAGTTTGGAGGAGGTTTCTAGCCGCAAGGCTCACGTGGAGGCTCGAAAGTAGAAGTGCCACGATCAAAGCCGCCATTGTTTGATTTTGAGTTGGAGATTTATGAAGGTATATAGATTTGCTTGAGTACTTGAAATTCTACTTCAACGTGTGTTGTAGTTGGAGTAAATGGGGTGATGCATGCATGGGTATTTATAGTTATTAACTTAATTAGAAAGGTTCTGTGATATGGGAATTATTTTAAGTTTGATAGAATGTGGTTGGAGGAAGTTTTGATAAAGGCCAGTTAGTTCACCTACCAAGTTTTTGACTATATACAATTTCAACAGAGAAGTGTTCAACTCCAACACCATTTAATTTTAACCTTTTATGGTTGTAACTTCGGTGGTACTTAGAATCAATGTTACCTTACCTTATATATTCCGGGATGCTTTGGAACGTGGTACGGGTTGGGTGCGGTACCTAGCTAGCCCAGTACATGGTGTGATAATGATGGTGGATTTAGTCGGAACTCTATTTTAGGTTGCAATGTTGCATCCAAATTTTATGATCTCTCCTATGCATATATGTATGTATATACAACAATGGAATTCTTGATATATCTTATATATATATATATATGTACTTGGGTCACGAATGCTTCCCGCTTAGGGTTAGTGCACCCAATTTGCAATACGTAAAAGATTCCTTAAATTAGGCACTGCCCTTTGGAATATCAAAAGGGGTGGCACCCTTTTACGCGATATGTAATCACGATTCAAACTTGACAAGAAGTTTAGTTATTTAGGGTTAATACCATTATTGAATGCGAAATAGTTGTAGGTCCATTAACATGAATCATAATAAATGGAAGGAGCTGGTATCAAACACAAATAACTCAAATTTTTACACGATAAAAGCCGTTTAATGGGTGTTATGTGGTAAAGAGGCATTGACTTAAACTCTAAATGTTGTACAACATTTATAACAATAACATAATATCACGTACTTTAGTCCACACCATTAGTTGTTACATTTTTGTAGATCTAAACAAATTTTCAATGATCTGTATAAATATATAGCACTAATTGTTGTTAAGTTCCATGGCAAAGCAAATATGAGCTAAGCTATTCTTCTTGGTAAGAATATGATTGCACTTGATCGAATTTAACCATTTTCCAGTCGAACACCCCTTGGCCGGCCAACCACATCTCATCAAATTAACTTGAAGTGGTCCCACCAAATTATTCAATCGCAAATTCTTATTGATAAATCTCTTTCTTCGATCACAGCGCATAACAACATTAGCCTGTTTGGTTAACGGTAATATTTTGGAATATTCATTTGTTTTTTTAAGAAAAATGTATAATAGTGTGTTTTGTAGGTATTCTAAATGGAAAGGTTGTGATTCTCTTTTTATACCGTTTGTCACATTTTGATTAGTCCCTTTCAAATGAGAAAGTAGTGCAGTTGATTTTCACTATTTCTATTGTAACTAAAGATGGTTTTTTTTTATAATTAATCCGAGGGGACTAATATTTTGTGCAAGGGTTTCTTAGCGGCTGGTCGCTATTTTTAATTTTTTTTATCTTGCAGTCCATAATTTCTTTTTCAGTGCTTATGGACCCTTTTAATTTTTTTAATGTAGTTGAGTAACTTGAGAAATACCGGTTATTATAATTGGGTAACTAGAAAAAATATTAAAAATACATATTACCATAGTGGGGTAACTTGAGATAAGTAACTGGTTACCAAACTTAAATAATTGGTTATTATAGTCACAGGCACAATAAGCTAAAAACTAGGGACCGTAAGCTACTAAAAAAAGTTACTGACTGTAAGTTAAAAACTCCTAAACTAGACCCTAATTTTTTCTTTGTGCAATGCATTAGAATAAGGGCCCAATAATTAAGATGTATATGGAGAAAGGTTACTCAAATTCAATTTATGTAGAGGAACCATATATTTTGGGGCGGAGTCTGATGTGAGAATGTTAAGAAGGGCTCAAGGGTTCAAACTACAATTGATGAAAAAGAAAAGAAAAATAAAAAAAAAGAATTTAAAAATTTCATATTAAATAATGTTACTTTGAAAATATTTATGTTTCATTACACTATTATTTTATTTCTTTTAATACATTTGGTTAAATTAGGAGCATTTTATAAGCATATATGAAAAGAAAAAAATTAGGGCCCAAATTTTTTTTTTTCCGGAATTTTCTAACTTATGGTTCACAATATTTTTAAAAGCATGTGATCCCTGATTTTTAACTTGCGGTCCTGGTGACTAAGGTAACCAGTTACTCAAATATGGTAATTTATTACCTAACTCAGGTTACCAATTATAGTAAACGGTATTCCTTAGGTTACTAAATTACAGTATCTACAGATGTGAGTCCTCGCCAGAAATAGTTTGATAGCTTGAAATGATATTTTCTGTAAATTAAAAGTTAATAGGGACAGCAAGTTTTAAAAAAAAGATGTAAACCGCAAGTTAAAATTTTTTAAAGATAGGTATTGTCCAACAAACTTTCCATTAAAAGGACCAAAAAATTGCTTAATGCCCATAATAAGCAACATAAATATTTTAAAATTCAAACAAAATTTTGAAATTTCTACATAAGAAACAAGTAAATGATCTCTGCTTAATTTTTTTTTTGAGGTGAGGGATTGGCCTAGTGGTAGGCAACTTCCATCTTTAACTCATGGGATGGGAAGAGGGCGTTTTAATTTATTTTTAGAGTTAAGGGAGAGACATACTTATCTTAATTTTCAAAAAAAAAAAAAAAAAAAAAAAAACTCTAATTAATTAGTCAACTTCTTTTACCTGTTTTGAGATGGTTAGATTTATTTTTGGCTTGCCATTATATACTCCGCAGGTACATTTTGTTAGGCTTAAAATTATCCTTAGTTTTTCGTGTGTAATTAGAATATAGTTAATTTAAAGAGAATTTTCTTACAAATCATAAGTAATTTAGCCGTTAAGAGTAATATTCCCATCCATCACTCGCCGTCTTTCGGATGGAAATGAATTTTAAGAGTTTGTCATATTGTACTTGTTTTGGATAAAAAATGGCAAAAGGCTAATTATTATTGTGTTTCTCGTTTTAGTGGTATACCTTAAATAAATTATCATAACAACTCGGTTTAATTTAATTTTCTCATTTTACATATCATTCAAAAGTCACCTTTGTACCCCGTACTAGCTTTGTTTTCCATGTAGTTTTTGTTCCATATGTAAAAACGATACTAATCAAATGCACTACTCTATGTTGAAGCTGGGAGAGTAAGTAATTGAGACAAGAGATAGAAGGAACTATATATTCTTATTAAACAAAACCAATAATACTTCCACAATAATGGGACATTATATTGAAACAAAACTAGCTATAGGACTAGAAAACCTCACACACCAAACACAAAATGCAAAAAAACATAAAACATAAATAAAAATTATTTCACACACACACGCTGACTTTTTTAGAGAAATCAGAACGATTATTAAAGTAGCATCATGTTCAAGGGCTAGTGGTTGATGGAGGTGGAGAGAGGGAAGGAATTGTAGGAATGGAAGGAATTGTGGTTGGAATGGTGGGTAGCGAAGTCGCGGCCAATGGAGGTAGTGACAACTGCGGAATTGTGGTTTGTATGGTGGGCAGAGTTGGCATTTGGGTGCTTGGCAAAGGCGGCAATGTCGCGGCATTTGGCAAAGTCGGCATTGTTGGCAGTGGAGGCAGTGGAGGCAAATTGAAGTTAGGCAGGTTTGGAATTGTCGGAAGTTGAAGCAATTGGCGAGCCGCCAGAGTCATATGAATGCTTGAAAGCGATAATGCGATCATTGAGAATGCAACGAAAAAATTGTTTAAAAGAGCCATTGCTAATTAATAGTAGAAAAGGCTAGAATATATAGCTTGATTTTGCTCAAGTAAAAGCAAATTGGAAATTGCGTGGTTTTGGGGTTGAGATATTTACTTAATTGTAAAGTGATATTTATAGGATTAGTTTGATGAGATGTAGTTGGACCAAGTGTGGAGAAATAGTTGTTAGTTCATCTTCTCAACTAGACTCGCCAAGTATACAAAAGGATACCCATGCAAGAGATTTGACACATGTTATGTGAAGAAATTAGAAGCTGTGGTGAATCAACAACTTATGTTAATTAAAGAATTAACACACATATATATATATATATATATATATATGTAGTTTGATTTTCGATATAGTTGGTAGGAAAATTGAGCATATTTATACAGATTAGTTAATGAAATGCACAATAATAAAACGTTAGAAATACATTAAGTAACACAAGTTATAAGACTGAAGCAAATTTAAGCCGCGTTTAGGACCCACTTTTAAATTTTGAAATTTTTTAGTACGCACCGTAAAATTTTATTTTTTATGTTAAGAATGATTTTCTCAAACCATTGATCCCATGTGAAAAAAATTGTACAATTGAACATGGGTATATAACTAGGAGAGTGTCACTACGTAGAAATGAAGCCTAAACCCTACACTTGTGACCCAAATTTTTTTAAGTTAGGGACAATATTGTTACTATGTGAGTAGATCGATGAGCTCAGCCCATGTGCCGGTGAATACAACATTTTAAAATATTGTTCATATAGATATTCTTTTTTAATTGATATATACCTCTAATGATAATTCAAATACAGAGATATTCAATGAAAAATAACAAAAAGATCGAGTATTTTCAGATATCACATCCGCCTTCAAAAAAAAAACTATACATACAACCTTATTTAAACAGATAATTCTGGACATGGTAAAAAGTTTAAACTCAAAGACTAGATGAAGGGCCAAGAAATAAGTGACCAAAATTGTTGACGATTAGAGAGAGAGAGAGAGACGAGAGAATAACTTATATTGATGATAATGAATGAATACAAAGGTCCCTTAAATAGGGACTGAATGGGTTGTACATGAAAATAAAATAATATCCCATAATTCTAGGAATTATGGTGGTAGTCAACTATACCATATCTATATATCCTACCATATCTATATATTCTAATACTCCCCCTCAAGTTGGCACACATATATCGAACGTGCCCAACTTGCTAATTAGCTTCGTGAATATCTTCTTTGTCATGGCTTTGGTGAGAATGTTAGCTACCTGATCTTCGGAGTGTACATGAGGAACATAAATAACTTTCTCTTCTAACTTCTCTTTGATGAAGAACTTATCCACTTCAACATGTTTTGTTCTGTCATGTTGAACTGGATTGTGTGCGATATCACATGCTGCTTTGTTGTCGCAATATAGCATCATGGGTTCTGTCGGAGGAAAACCGAGATCTGTTAGTAGCAGTTTCAGCCACAATAACTCTTGAATACCAACTGCCATTCCTAGATATTCTGCTTCTGCGCTTGATCAGGATACTACATTTTGCTTTTTACTTCGCTAAGTGACCAAGTTTCCTCCTACAAATGTGAAGTACCCTGATGTAGACCTTCTATCACATATATTACCTGCCCAATCAGCATCAGTGTATCCTTCAACCTTCAGGATATCCTCATTTTTTTGGAATAGGATTCCCTTTCCAAGAGCTGCTTTGAGATAACTGATAATCCTCATAACTGCCTGCATATGCTTCTCCCCTGGATTATGCAAAAATTGACTGACAATACTCAATGCATATGATATATCAGGCCTTGTATGTGCTAGATACATCAATATGCCTACCAATCTCTGATAGCGCCCTTTATCCACGGGCACTTGATCTGTTTCGACCTCTAACTTCAATCCTTCTTCCATTGGAGTCTCTAACGGTTGATAAGCGGACATTTCGATTTTATTCAGTAAGTCTAGGGCATAATTTCTCTGAGATAGGAAGATGCCTTTTGATGATCTAGACACCTCGATCCCCAGAAAATACTCCAAGCTCCCAAGGTCTTTCATTTCAAACTCCTGAGATAAGAGCTTCTTCAATGCCTGTTGTTCTTGAGGGCCATTTCCTGTGAGCACCATGTCATCTACATAAACGATAAGAGCCGTGATTTTTCCATGACTATTCTTCAAAAATAAAGTATGATCAGAATTATTCTGGCTGTACCCAAACTTTCGCATCGATCTCGCGAATCTCCCAAACCAAGCTCTAGGGGATTGTTTTAGCCCATACAAAGATTTTTTCAACTTGCAAACTTTATTTGTATGCTCAACCGGGATTTTATATCCAGGTAGAAACTCCATATATACCTCCTCCTCTAAATCCCCATGTAGGAAAGCATTTTTCACATCGAACTGTTGTAGAGGCCAGTCTAAGTTTGCAGCTAATGAAAGTAACACTCGTACAGTATTGATCTTAGCTATGGGCGCAAATGTCTCTAGATAATCAATCCCATGCGTCTGTGTGTAGCCTTTCGCAACCAGTCTCGCTTTGAATCTTTCGATTGTTCCATCTACTTTGAATTTCACAGTGTACACCCACTTGCAACCCACTTTCTTCTTTCCTGCTGGTAATTCGGTCAATTCTATGTGTCATTTTTCAACAAGGATTTCATCTCCTCATCCATTGCTGATTTTCACTCAGAATCACATAAGGCTTCCTGCACACTGTTAGGAATAAATACAGAAGATAATTGATTCACAAAAGATTTGTTAGATGCAGTTAACCGATCATAAGACACATAATTACTTATAGGATATTTGGCTTTACTGGTAAAATCTGGGTCATACGTGGGTTTAGGTACACCTCTATTTGCTTGGTTAGGAAGTCTTTTTATAGGAATAGAAGAAGATGATATCTGGGAGACCTCAGTTTCAGGGATATTTGAAGTGGACGATTGGTTATTTGTGTCAGGTGGTGACGGAGACGGCATAACGTCATTTGGCAAGATTTTTGCTGTTACCATATCAGGGGATGATGTGATTTTGGTTGTCTCTGTTGCTGGTGGTGAATTCGAAGTCAACGTTGGAACCACATTTATTAAGCTTATCTCTTCCTCATTGATATTTTCAAATAACGGAACTTCTTTATAATGCTCCCCCTGAAGTTCAGTTCGGTGAAAGTACATAGTTTCTTCGTGAAATATCACATCCATAGTGACATACATTTTCTGTGTGGGAGGGTGATAACATCGATACCCCTTTTGAGAAGAAGCATACCCTACAAAGACGCACTTGAGAGTGCGCGGTTCAAGTTTGTTCCGTTGCTCCTTTGGTAAGTGGACAAAAGTAACACATCCAAACACCCGGGGAGGAAGAGTTGACACGGTAGGAGCCGTAGCAGACTTAGCTAAGGCTTCAAAGGGTGTCTAAAAATCAAGTACGGCTGAGGGGACGCGGTTAACTAAATAGACAGCCGATGAAAGTGCTTCACCCCAATACGAGGTTAGTGCGTTTGCGCCGATTAGTGATGCCCGAACTATTTCTAACAAATGACAATTTTTTCATTCGGCAACCCCATTCTGTTGAGGAGTATAAGGACATGTAGTCTGATGAATGATCCCATGAAGTTTGAAGTATGCTTGTAACTCAGTACTCATATATTCCCCACCATTATCACTTCGGAGAACTTGAATAGTAGCATTATATTGTGTACTGATCTATTTATGAAATTTCTGAAACAAACCACTAACTTCGCCTTTGGATTTCATGGGACAAAGCCACGTCATTCGAGTGTAATCATCAATAAACGTGACAAACCATCGTACACCACCTAAAGAAGGAATGTGAGATGGTCCCCATACATCAAAATGAATAATCATAAATGGAACTAAACTCTTAGTCAATGAAGGTTTAAAGGAAGTACGATGACTTTTAGCCAGTTCATAAATCTCACAGTGAAAACCAGAAAAATTAACTTTATGAACTAAACGGGGAAATAGTTTCTTTAAGTAGCCAAACGATGCATTTCCTAACCGACGGTGCCATAACCAAAGTTCATCTGTAATTTTCTTTTCAGAGGTATTGGTGTTCAAGGCTTTGTGCAAACAATCTGTGCTTTTGAACTCCAGATCCAGATAATAAAATTTACCGCGCCGAACACCATAACCAATCGTATTCTTCTTCTAAATATCCTTAAAAACACAATGAGAAGGCCAAAAAATGACAACACAGTGTAGGGCATTAGTTATTTGAGAAACAGATAATATATTATAATCTAAGGATGGTACAACTAAGACGGAGGTTAGGTTAAGTGTGTCGGATAGATTGATTGATCATTTTCCCACTACAGGGACTGGGACACCATTGGCTGTGGAAACAAAGGTCTGAGATAATGGGGTTAAAAGAGGAACTATTTTAAAATTATATGTCATATGATCAGTTGCACCGGAATCAATTACCCACGTATTATTCAAAATAGAGACATAATATAAAGCCGTACCTGTGGTAGTGAGTAAGCCTGATGCTTGTTTGTTACCTCTTTCTGTGGTCTGGCCTGTTCTGCGATGGCGAGAATCCTTTCACCAAATTGGATAGCCAATGATTTCATAGCAACCCCTTTTTGAGTGTCCCATTAGTCCACAGACAGAGCATGGAGGGTATTTATAAGTCGAACCCTGAGCCATAGAGTGTAAGTCATTTGTTCGGTTCCCAAATGAAGTGTATGCAGATGATCCGGTCATGTTTGTAAAGTTGAGAGTTTGTAATACTCCAAGATAGAGACGAAATTTAGAAATTCTAAGGTCGTGGTTGTGTTCAGAAGGTTGGAAAAGGCTAAGAACCGGTCCGGTCTTCTGAAAAATCGATCAAAAAAGTAGTGAACCGGTCGGTTGAATATGCAAAGAACCGGTCTGGTTGAACCGGTTAGGGTTTTTGATTTGGTCAACTGATGTGGTGGCAGGGCTGACGTGGCAGGTGACGTGGCAGTGCTGACGTGGCAGGTGATGTGGCAGTGCTGACGTGGCATAACACGTGTCAGTGGGTTGAGCAGGTGGCGCGTGGGTTACTGGTGGCAGAGGCTGGGTTTGTTTAGGTGGTGCGTGAGAGCGCGTGGAAGGTGGTATGGGGTTGATTCAAACGGAGTCGTAATTGTCTCTTTGAGACGAAGATTTTAGGGTTTGGTTTGTCGTGATTAGGTGTAAGGACGTGATGGACGAAGGCAGTGAAGTTTGATCTGAGTATATGGTTAAGGTTTCTGACGGCGTGGTGGTGGCTGCGGGTGTGTAGGGTGGTCTAGGGTGGCTAGGTGGTGTTTGATGGTGTGTGGGGTGGTTGTGTTGTTTTTTCCTCTGATACCATGTTGACGATTAGAGAGAGAGAGATGAGAGAATAACTTATATTAATGATAATGAATAAATACAAAGGTCCCTTAAATAGGGATTGAATGGGCTGTACATGGAAATAAAATAATATCCCATAATTTTAGGAATTATGGTGGTAGTCAACTATATCATTTATATATATATACCATATCTATATATCCTACCATATCTATATATTCTAATAAAAATTAGAAAAGGGCCCATAAATAGCAAGGAAACTGGCTTTGTAGTGTTCCAATGAGTAGATTTTGCACGGGAAAGTGCACCAATTATTTTGTTTTAAGAGCCAAAACTTTCGAAAAGTCATGGGAATTAAATCAAAAAAGAAACTCCTTCCAATCATTTTGAGTTTTCGTTCAATCCTCAAATTCGAAACAAGAATTTCACATAAAAAATTTGAGTGTTATTAACTTATTATAATTTAACTTTTTCACATAAATTATAAGAGACTCTAGTTAAAATTTATCAATTTAAAATTTCAAGAATAAACAAAAATTCAAACTAAAACGAAGTTCAGGATATATAAACACACATGCCATGAAAGACCTACTATCAATCTCAATATCTTTTTCTCAATCTTCTCAATAATGTCTTACAGTTTTTCTCAACTCTAGTTATTTCTAGATCTACATGAAGTTGAAAACAACAAAGTGTTATAGACTATGATCTCCAAGGAATATATGTATCTATTAATTACACATCCAGTTTATATGGTCATATAATTTTTCCGAATATATTTTTCAACAATTATATATATATGCATACTAGTAATGTATATGTAAGTTATAACATGACTGTTGATTTAATATAACATTATTTGTGTTTGGTTGCAGTAAGAGTACCTTTTTTATGCGGATCAGTCCGTATGAATGGGACTTTTAGCGATAGTTTAAATTTTATGTCTAAATTAAATTAAGTAATTCTTTATTAATAACTAACAAATGTATAGGATTACTTGAAATAATTTAAACTACCATTTATCAGATGGAAAGAAAAAATTCCCTATGATATAAGATTTGAGAGGTTCCAACACTCCAAACACATATATATTTAGTTTGAGATGGATAAATTTAAAATCTACTAGTTAATAATAAACTACTTTAATTTGTATACTAAAAATTCATACAATCTAACACCTCTAAATATAAACAAACTTCTTGAGAAGTGGGATGGAGGGTGGCAAGTGCGTTTGATTACATTTCTCTTACATGGAAATACTTCAAATAACATACTTTTCAATTCTTGCATAATATTTCACGGAATTATTTTCTTTGTTGCAACTTAGTTTAGCATATATAATTCACACATTTTCCTTTTAAATAAAAAGCCGGCCACCTCTGTTTGTATAAAAAGTTAGCCATGAATCGTTGTGTATTTTAGGTAAAATGTTCCAAACGTCGGTATAAAAGTAAATGACAAGATATTTGAAGTCTTTTTCATTAAAAAGGAGTTGCAATCGAAATTTAATTATTATCTCGATCTATATAATTTAATCAAACGCATGTTTATGATTAAAACCGTTACTAGTGAGTGTAATGCTTCAGATGATTGTAGTGGACAAAATAATCCATCAGTATATACTTTGAAAGTGTGAGGTCTTGATTCTATTGAAAAAAAAAAAGAATTTTTCCCAAGCCAAATTTTTTCCCAGTGAATATATATAATATGTAAAGTTTTCAATTCTAACCTAGTGCAATTTAATTATCTATACTAGCCCACTCTTTTAAAAAATCTTAGATCCACTTTTGATAATTTCTCGACCACTGTTTAGTGACAAATGATGCTTTAGGACTGAAATTATTTTATTGCATTTATCCTTTTTAAATAAAATAATTTCTTTGCTATGCTAAATAAAAGTATAAAACAAACAATACTTCCATAATATATAATGGATATTGAAGTAAAACTACCATGCTGTAAAAAACCTCACACGCCCTAGCCAAAAACAAGAAAATAAACAACTAACAACAAAATATGGGATCACTTCAATCTACCAAAATTCATATAAATTACTTTGGATGTAAGAGATTGACATTACTCCAGCATATGGTTATCTATTTTCAGCTTGCCATTACATCGCATGCACAAGTTTTAAATTATCATTAGTTCATGTGTTAGAATATAGTTAATTTAAAAAAAAGTGTCTTAAATATAAAATGATAAGTAACTTAGCCGTTATGAATAATATTACCTTTCGTTCCTCACGTTCTTTCGGATATGATGAAAATGAATTTTTAAGAGGGTGTCATATATATATATATATATATTGTACTTCTTTTGAATAGAAAATGCTAATTATTTTTGTGATTCTCGTCTTTTGTACGTGGTATCCATGAAATCAATTATTTCTGTACAACTTGGTTTAATTTAATTTTCTCATTTTACATATCAATTATTTTCCTTGCAAACCAATCAAAGGCACTCTATGTTCAAGTTGGGGAGTAAGTAACTGACACAAGAAATAGAAGGAACTATGTATTCTTATTAAACAAAACAAACATGCAATACTTCCACAATAATGGGACATTGAAACAAAACTAGCTACGATTAGAAAACCCGCACACAAAACACAAAATGCAAATAAATAAATATAAATTATTTCGCACACATTTTCAGAGAAATCCGAATGATGATTAAATTAAGTAGCAACATGTTCAAGGGCTAGTGGTTGATGGGGATGGAGAGAGGGAAGGAATTGTAGGAATGGAAGGAATTGTGGTTGGAATGGCTGGTATCGAACCGGCGGAAAGCGGAGGTAGTGACAACTGCGGAATTGTGGTTGGAATGGTGGGCAGAGTTGGCATTAGGGTGCTTGGCAAAGGAGGCAATGTGGCGGCATTTGGCAAAGTTGGCATTGTTGGCAGTGGTGGCAAATTGACATTAGGCAGGTTTGGCATTGTCGGAAGTTGAAGCAATTGGCGAGCCGCCAGAGTCATATGGATGCTTGAAAGCGATAATGCTATCATTGAGAAAAGAACAAAAAAATTGTTTAAAGGAGCCATTGAGTACGTAATTGGAGAAAAGGCTAGAATATATAGCTTGGTTTTGCTCAATTAGTAAAGGAAATTCTGTGATTTTGGGGTTGAGATACATGGTAATTGGAAAGCTAGGGGTATTTATAGGATTAATTTGATGAGATGTAGATGGACCAATTCAGTGTGGAGAATAGTTGTTAGTTCACCTTCTCAACTAGACTTACTAAGTATTAAAAGGGATACCTATGCAAGAGATTGACACATATTATGTGAAGAAATTAGAAAATGAGGTGAATCAACAACTTATTTTAATTAAAGAATTGACATATTAATTTGGAGTTTGATCTTAGATATAGTTGGTAGGAGAATTGAGAGCACACAGATTAGTTAATGAAATGCACAATCATAAAACATTAGAAATACAAGCAAGCTAAGTAACACAAGTTATAAGATTTTCTTTGGATAGAACACAAACTTTATATATACCGTAAACAAATTTAAGGGGTGTTTAGGAACCATTTTTTAAATTTGAAAACTTTAAAAATGTGCGTGGTCTACAATTTAATTTTTTAAAAGATATTGTTCATGTACATTCTCTTTTTTTGTATTTGCTATATATGTTGACGACCCAGATACAAAGTTGTTCTGTGAGAAATAAAATAAATAAATAAAAGAAAAGAAGAAGAAGAAGAAGAAGAAGAAGAAAGAAGAAAGAATATCTTCAGATAACCATCCTTAAAAGAAGTTGTATCTACAACCTTCTTTAAACAAATAATTCCATCTGGAAAGTATCCTAAAAAAATTTGAACTCAAAGACTAGATTAAGGGCCCAGAAATAAGTGACCAAAATTAGAAAAGGGCCCATAAATAGCTATTAAACTTGATTTGCAGTGAGTGTCCTAAGAAAAAAAATGCTTTGTAGTGTTCCGGTACGTGATTAGTAGATTTCAGAAGGGGAAGGGCACCAATTATTTTGTTTTAAGAATAAAAAGTTTGGAAAAGTCCTGAGAATTAATTAACTAAATCAAAAATTAAATAAAAAAGAAGCTCCTTCAGATTATTTTGAGTTTTCTTTTAGTTTGAGTTTTTGTTCATTCCTCAAATTCGAAGTAGTAATTTCGAAAGAAAAGTTTGAGGCTCATCAACTTATTACGATTCAACTTTCTTACATGAATTATAAGAGTCTTAGTTTAAATTTACTATTTTAAAATTCCAAGAACGAACAACATTCAAACCAAACCAGCAGTTGAAGGTATTTATATAAATCACACATGCCATGAAAGACTATCTCAACATCTTTCTCTCAATCTTCTCAATGATACTCTTGCAATTTCTCTGAGCTCGACTTGTTATTTCTATATCTATTTGAAGTTTTGTAAAATTTGTACACATGCATATATACAAATACACACACATATTTGTATATGTATGCAAGTTATAACATGACTCCTGATTTAGCATACGGCCCCATTTAATAAGAATATGAGAAATAAAAAGAAAAATACTTGAATTGTATGAGAAGTTGGGCAATAAGGTAAGTCATATGATGAGACACTCTCCATCTTATGGTCATTTCTATGAGTAGATATGTCCTCCATCTTTCATTATTTTTGTGGAATTTTTTTCCATGGGAAAAGGCAAGAAAAAAGAAGAAGATATCTCTATCACATACTTCAACTTATTTTTCCCCTTTTCACAAAAATCAATTGTTTTTGTTATCGTTTTTCATATTGTTATCAAACAGACCCATAGTGTTTGGTTGCAACAACTAGTAAATTTATAAAGTTACATATCTAAAGTAACTCTTTATTAAAAAATGTATAATAATAATTACTTGAAATGATTTAAACTAGCAATTATTACATGGAAAGCAAAAGGCCCCTGTAATATAAGATTTGAGTGGTCCCGACTTCCAACACTCCAAACACATAATTAGTTTAAGATGGACAAATTTAAAATATATTAGTTAATTAGTAATAAACTCTCTTTCTTTTTTCTTTTTTGAAAATAATAATAAACTACTTTGTGTCTTAAAATTTCATACAATCTCACACGTACCTCACGTGCAACCCCATACTTGCACGTGGAGAACATATTGAATGGATGGGGGATGAATGTGCCAAGACTTGAACCTTGGACCTCCCAGAGAACCAAGCTCTAATACCATGTTCGGAACCATCTCTCCCATGTTACCATATACCACAAATCCATTGTCAACATATCTACATATATGTAGATATGCCAAAGAACATATCTCCATTGTCAATAACACATCCTGCATTGTCAATAACTCATCTCCATTGTCAAAAGAAGATATCTCCATATTCAAAACATATCTTCTACATTCAACATATTCAAGATTTGTATAGATTTAGGCTTGATAAATGTACTCAATTCATCTATATATATAGGGACATTTCTAGTTTGTAATGAATATAACAAAGATCATTTCTTTCTTCCTCTCTCAATTCTTATATTCTTCATAAACATTATTATATATATCTTCTAACATGGTATCAGAGGGATTTTAATCTTCTTGTTATCCAACCAAACCACAAAGCAACCCACTGCCAACCCACCATTAGCAAATCATCCACAAAACCATACCAATGCAGAAACCAATTGAATAAAACCAATCAACTGCTCAAACAAACTAATTACATTTCGACATCCCTCAAAACATACACAAATCAGACCAATCCATATCCAATATCTTCGTCTTGAACAGACAATTCCAACGCCGGCGAAATCACCTAAAAAAGGAAGCCCACAGGCCCTCACGCGCCGGTAAAATAACCCAATGCACAACACGCCTAATCCATGCGCCACCCTGAAAAGTCAGCAAGTCCACGTCAGCGTTGACCAGTCCACGTCATTTGCCGCGTCATCGTTGACCTTCCACGTTAGCTGCCACGTCACGTGCCACGTCATCTTTGACCTTCCACGCCAGCGTTGACTACGCCACGTCACCCGTGGGCAAACGTTTCATATTATTTGCATATTGACCCCCAGACCTTTCTGATATTTCTAATTTGGCTCCATAACTTCCTAAAATTTGCATATTAGCCCCAAAACTTTCTATTGTTCCCATATTGACCCCTGAACATTCTGCCATTCACATATTTAACCCTGTACTTTCTATTTTTACCATCTTTCACCTAAAACTTCCAACTTTTTCTTCAAATTACATCCAAATCCTCTGATTCTTTCCTTATCAAGCCAATGGACTGTTTTGACATTTCTCGACCCATTTCCATCACTCTCAATGGACCCAATTATATCAACTGGGCTCAAGTAATGACTAGTTTCCTTTAAGCCCGCAGAATATGGCGTCTTATTATTAAAGAGGTTACCAAACCAATCCAAAAGTAAGATGAATATGAAGAAAATTTTGTTAATAGACAAGATGACTGGATCGCTAAAAACAGTGATATTATTACCTGATATCGAAATACTTGCATTCCCACCATCAATAAACAATTTGGGCATTTTTTAGCAGGTAAGGACATTTGGGATATTTTGAAAATTAAATACACCACCAAAGATCTTGCTCACCAATACCAACTGCTGACTGCTCTCCACACCAAATGCCAACAACTTGGCCAAACCATTGATGAATTTATGTCCAAAATGCAAATCTTATGGGATCAATTGGCCTCTTCAGAACCTGTCTGGTCCTATACCACTAACGCTACAAAATTTATTAGTTACAGAGATCAGCAGCAAGTAATGACCCTTCTAATGGCCCTCTATGATAACTTTGAGCCTGTTCGAGCCTATCTCTTGCATCGCCATCCATTATCGACCCTTGATGATATTGCTACAGCACTCCACTTTGAAGAAACCAGACTTGGTACTAACTCTCAGAATTCAAACGAAGTGCTTGTAGTTACTCACTCAAGGTCTGAGAAATTATCCGCTGCGTACACATATTTCCATGAGACATCCCATGTGCTACTATATTATTCCAAATGGGTGTGCAAGTACTATCACAAGAGCAGTCCAAAACATTGGGGTTCTGATTACTACAAAAATCCTGCCAGAAAAATAAATACAAAATCCATCACTGCTGCCGTGTTGAATCTATTGCCATCTAGTCTACCTCCATCCGTCACCAATAATGATCTTGCTGATATGCTCAAACAGGTTTTATTTGGTCCATCTAATGCAATGTCTGCAACTTCAGATACCTCTTAGTATTCTGATTCTAGTTGCTGCAACCACATGACTTTTGATTCCACAATTTTCTCTTCACAAATTCTGCCACACATATATCTCCAATTAAAATTGCTGATGGATCTCAATTACATGTCACCCACATTGGCCATGTATCCACATCCAATTTATCTCTTTCATCTACTTTCATATTTCAACATTGACTATTAATCTCATATCTGTTGGACAATTATGTGATCTTGGCCTTAATGTTATATTTTTCTCTTCTGGTTGTCATGTACAGGATCCATGGACGGGGCAAGTCATTGGGATATGCCGTAAAATTGATCGCATGTTCGAACTTGTCTACCTTCGCACACCATCAGATGTTACCACCTCTACCCTTGCCGCTGCCCCCGCCTTCCCCACCTCCTCTACGAAACTTTGGCATTCCCAGTTAGGTCATATATCAGCTAATCGACTTAGATCTCTTCTTTCTATTGGTAGATTAGGAACTGTTAAGTCCTAAAAATCTCTAATGTTTGTTATGTCAACTTGGAAAATAACCTGCATTATCCTTTAATAAAAGTGATTCCATTTCCTCTACACCTTTTAATCTTATTCATTCTGATATTTGGGAACCTGCTCCTCATGATACTATAGGGTGGTCTAAATACTTTGTTATTTTCATTGATAACTACACCCATTTTACATAGATATTTTTCATGAAACACCGTTCCAAACTACCACAGATTTATTAAAATTTTGCCCAAATGATCCAAACTCAGTTTTCTAGGCCAATCAAAAACTTTCGTGCTGATAATGCCATGGAATACAAATAATCCAGTTTTCTAAAGTTTTTACGACAGCAAGGCACAATTTCTTAATATTCTTGTCTTAGTACATCCCAACAAAATGATTGTGCAGAACAAAAATACCGCCATATTTTAGACATTGTCAGTACTCTTCTTATATCCAGCAGGTGTCCCGAACGATTTTGGGGGGAAGCAGCTCTTATTGCAGTTTACACTATTAATCGTCATCATATTCCTTCTTTTCAAAATCAATTACCCTATGAAAGATTGTATGGCAGTACACCCAACTATAGCCTTCTAAAAGTATTTGGGTGTGCCTGTTTTGTCCTACTCCAGCCTCATGAACATTCTAAACTTGAACCTCGTTCCCATTTCTGTTGCTTCTTAGGGTATGGGATAGAACATAAAGGTTATAAGTGTTGGGACCCATTTCAAAAAGACTTCGTGTGTCTCGCCATGTCATCTTCTGGGAACACAAAATGTTCTCATCCATTTCTAAATTTCAAGTCTCAAACAATACCATTATCCCTTTCTTTACTAGCTCCACTGATGATCTCTATCCTCCCACCTCATCTGTTTTGTTCATGACTCCCACAGCAACTCATGAATCCACCACTGAAACCACTCCACCCAGTGAGACCCCTTTCACCCCAGAATACAATTCCTCAACCCAAAAATTTAGTTTATCCCCGCCTCAATCAAGTAATTCATCTCTTGGGCCTACAACGGACTATTCTCATGACTCTGACTCGCCCAATGGTCCGATTGGACAATCCATCCCTCGTCGTCAGTTCACACAGGTAAGATAACTTCCTCATTATCTTCGTGAATACTATTGTTACTCTACCATTTTTACTTACCATGAACCTTCTTCTTATAAAGAGGTTAGTTCTTGTTGACCTTGTAGGTCTTAATCTTATTTTGATAATAACAATAAATCAATCATGTGTAATTTAACATGTTCTTGATTTAATATTATAGCTTTCTTATTTGGAAAATCAAGAATAGCATGATTGCTCAAAGGATGTTTGACAAGGATCATTCAATCAATATCCAATCAAGTCAACAAACCAATGGACTAGCAAGAGATCATTCTTATCACACACATGCTAGCAATGCATTTTATAAAGCACAAAAGATCAATGATCATATGCCAAAGCTTAAAGGGAAAAGCTTCAAGTGGAGAATCAATTTGAAGAAACAAATCGAATTATTCGAAGACTCACATATTCGGTAATTGAGTGTTTGCTTAGGATTAATGTAAAGTTTCTTAATTGATTGATTATATAGCTCAAACATGAACATGAATCATTCTTAGATTGATCAAAATCAGTTTGAATCAAAAATCATTTTAAAACATCATTCTTACAAAAATCGGTTTTGAAATAAATTTATATTAAATTCAAATGATCATATTTTGAGTTTTTCCGAAACTAGGTGTCTTAGGAACTTGTTTTTAAAGTCCCCAAAGCATTAGAATTGATTTTAGAGTTAAAATGCAAAAGTAAAAAAATTAAGATTTTGGCCTGATGGACAGAGCCCATCAGTCGACTAAACAGAGAGGCTCAGTCGACTAAGGCTCATTCAGTCAAGAAGCTTTGCTCAGTAGACTGATGGCCCAGAATATAGCCGTTGAATTTATGATTTTTTACCATTTTTTGGTACCAAACCTCACAAACAGCTATATCCCTTTTGGGACTATATATACACTATCTAAGACACATTTTGACCACCTTGAATCATTCATATACTCTATTCTTCATCTATCTTCATCATTTAAAGAATCAAGAATTATTTTGATCAATTATTAATCATTTAAGCTATATTATCTTGATCAAATGGGATAACTCTAGTGTGAGCTTCAAATTGTACTCTTTACACACTTGAGAAAGTTATTGTAAATTGGTGTGAATCACCAAACAATTAGAATTCATTGTGAGAGGTAAATCTCATAGGAAAAATAAGAAGATAAATTATTGTTTAGTTTTTGTGAGAGGTAAATTTTGCAAAGTTAGCAAGAGAGAGATTCTTGTGTGAATATTATGGTCAAGCAATATTTATAAAGAGTGTGTGAGAGGATACACTTATAGTGGTTTGATCTTCACCCGGAAGGAGATTGATTTTAGTGAAAATTCTCGGAGAATTAACCGAGCGCGGACTATGGTTTGGTAAACCAAAACCGTAAGGACAAAACGTCTTGAGTTTCAAATTGGTTCAATCTTTCTAACTCAATCTCTTTATTTACTTGCTATATTTATTGATTGAAGTTGCATTATATTGTTTCTTGTTCTTGGGATTAATTATTTGATTGATTGTTTTCCTTGATAAACTTGTTTAATTAAATTGTTTTACTTAAACATTTTGAAAAGTTTTTAATTTCGCATTAAGTTTTAAAAACCCTATTCACCCCCTTCTAGGGTTGTTTGCCAACCAACAATTCTAATCCTTTATGGTAGTAAGCGATGTCTGAAGAATTACAGGCCTTGAAAAAAATTTAGACTTGGGAATTAGTCACCCTTCCCCTAAGAAAAACAACAGTTGGATGTTAATGGGTTTATAAAATTAAAACCAAATCAGATGGCTCCATCGATCAATACAAGGCCAGACTTGTTGCAAAGGGTTTTAATCAGGAATACGTCATTGATTACGAGGAAACTTTTGCCCCTGTTGCCCATTTAACATATGTACGAAGTCTTCTCGCTATTGCTGCTATTCTAAAATGGGAATTCTTTCAGATGGATGTAAAAAATGCGTTCATGAATGGAGATCTTTCTGAAGAAGTTTATATGAAACCTCCTTCAGGGTTCTCTCACTCATCATCTCAAGTTTGCAAGCTCCACCGTGCATTATATGGTCTTAAACAAGCCCCTCATGCTTGGTTTGAAAAGTTTAGCTCTGCCATTCAAACACTAGACTTCAACTCTAGTGTTCATGATTGTGTCTCTTCATCAGAAAAAGGTTAATGGTATTACGCTTCTAGTTCTTTATGTAGATAACATGATTATTACTAGAGATGATCTTAGTGGTATTGTTGAACTTAAACAATCTCTCAGCTGTTACTTTGAGATGAAGGATCTCAGCCATCTGAATTATTTTTTAGGTCTTGAAGTGTTATCTGACTCTGCTGGATAATATCTCTCATATGCCAAATATGCTTATGATATTTTTGCTCGTGCAGGTCTCACATACTGTAAAACTGCGCCAACTCCATCAGAAATGGGTACCAGACTTACCCCTCTTGATGGTACTCCTCTTAGTGATAGCACTCTATATCGACAGATCATTAGAAGCCTGGTCTATCTTACCGTCACTCTCCCAGACATTGCTCACGTCATTCACATAGTTAGTCAATTTATGTTTGCTCCGCGGTCCACTCATTATGATGTTATTCTTCGCATTCTCAAATATATCAAAAGAACAATGTTTCACGGTCTCCATTTTTCATCTACATCATCTCTTGAGCTTCGTGCATATTCTGATTATGACTGGACCGGTGATCCAACTGACAGGCGATCAACTACCGGCTATTGCATTTTCTTGGGAGATTCCCTCATATCTTGGCATAGTAAGAAACAATCGCTCGTTTCATGCTCAAGCACTAAAGCAGAGTATCGTGCTCTCGCTGACACCACTCAAGAAATCGTATGGCTACGCTGGCTCTTATCGGACATAGGGGTTTCTCAACACCTTCCAACTGTCATTAGATGTGATAATCAAAGCGCTATTAAAATTGCTCACAATGATGTCTTTTATGAACGGACAAAGCATATTGAGATTGACTGTCACTTCATTCGTCAACATATGTCTAGCAACACTATTCGTCTCGTCTTCGTTTCCTCCATCAATCAACCAGCCGACATACTCACTAAAGTTCATTCGCTAGGACGATTTCATAATTTTCTTTCCAAA
Source organism: Lonicera japonica (assembly GCA_021464415.1). Taxonomy (NCBI): domain Eukaryota; kingdom Viridiplantae; phylum Streptophyta; class Magnoliopsida; order Dipsacales; family Caprifoliaceae; genus Lonicera; species Lonicera japonica. The sequence goes on along the minus strand of CM038464.1, from coordinate 53,758,118 downwards.
CTCAAGTTGATCTCTCATTTACCACCTTGAGTTTGAAGAAGGATGTTACCATATACCACAAATCCATTGTCAACATATCTACATACATGTCAAACATATATATAGATATGCCAAAGAACATATCTCAACATATCTCCATTGTCAATAACTCATCTCCATTGTCAAAAGAAGATATCTCCATATTCAAAACATATCTTCTACATTCAACATATTCAAGATTTGTATAGATTTAGGCTTGACAAATGTACTCAATTCATCCTTATATATAGGGACATTTATGGCTTGTAATGAATATAACAAAGATCATTTATTTCTTCCTCTCTCAATTCCTGTATTCTTCATAAACATTATTATATCTTCTAACATAATTAAACTTCTTGCAAAGTGGGAGCTGGAGGGTGCATTTGATTGCATCTCTCTTACATGCATAATATTTCAAATAACATATTTTCAATTCTTGCATGGGACCAATTTTCTTTGTTGCAACTTATATAGTTTTGCATAATTCACACATGCATTTTCCCAATGCTACATTGCCTCCATTACCGGCCCGCCCAGCCATGCCAGCACTGCCTCAATCGCTAGCTAGTCCATTGAAGCCCATATGGCCTTTGTGCAAAGTCCCGATCAAGTCTGGTGTGTTGAAACGAAAATATTTTTGAAAAATGCAAAGAACAAAAAAGTATTTGTGTTTTGATGTGCCTAATGGAACCCTAACATTGTTCCTTTTACTTGTTTTCTTTAGTAGTGTGAGTTTTCTCATTTTGAAGGCATGGAGTCATTTTTGTATCTTGGTTACAATCTATTTTGTAATGTTTGTTGAGTTTTATAGGAATAAAAGAAAGAATACTTTTCCTTCTTTCATGACTATTTGAATCACCATGACCAATTTAATTTGTTTGCACTCTGTCTCAAATTAAAGATCCGGTCGATTTTCATATTTTTTAATTATGAATACCCTACTCTTAACATAATAATGATAATAATAACAACAACAACAATAGTAATAATAATAATAATAATAATAATAATAATAATAATAATAATACCATTCATGGGGTCATTTAATTTGTTCTTCTTTTAATTTGCTTCTGAGAGCCTTGAAGAAAAGGTTCTTTCTAGTTTGGGTAGGGTAGAGCAACTAGCTAGGTTTACTGCGATAATATCGCCTATGATTGGCAGTGTCATTTTTATTTTTATTTTTGTTTCAATAGTTTTTCTACAAAGTGTAATTGAAGAAATTCAAGAGGGTTTAACTCTAAATTTATTTATATGGTATTCTTTTCTGTGAATATATCATATGAAACACCGCCGATTCAATTTCGATCTGTTTCTTTTTGGATTTTAGAATATGTTTGTGTATGTAGTTTGAATTTGTGAACTGCTGGGAAAGATGCATAGAAAATGGAAGGAAAACAGAAGTAGGAGAGATGGACTTTCCATCCATTGTGATCTGTATATATGGTTGAGAGGAAGAGAAAAAATAACACTTCTTTTCTGTTTACTAATTCGAATGTAAAGAAAGCAATAGGCATATAATTAATATATTTATATAACACAACAAAGAATACATCCGAAAACAATGAAAATGAAGCAAGATGAAAGTACATCCATCAAATTGAAATGACCAATCCACATATAGCTAAGACGAACAGTAGTGACCTAATCCCAAATCCAAACTGCTAAGCAAACATAAATATGCAAACCCGATGGAGAAAAATGAATGAAAGGTAGTTTCTTAGGGACTAGTGGTGGAAGGCGGTGGAGAAAAGAAAGGAATTGTAGGAATGGTTGTTGGAATAGTTGGGATCGAAGGAATTGTAGTTGGAATGTTGGGCAATGAAGTAGCTGGCAATGGTGGTAGTGTCACCTTCGGAATAGTAGGCATGGCTGGCAAAGTGGGATTTGGCAAAGACGGGATTTGGGTGCTAGGCAAAGGCGGCAATGTGGCTTGAGGGAGTGTTGGCATGGCCGGTAATGGTGGCAATGTTGCTTTAGGCATAGGTGGCAGTGTAGGCAGTGATGGTGTAGTTTGGAGGAGGTTTCTAGCCGCAAGGCTCACATGGAGGCTCGAAAGTAGAAGTGCCATGATCAAAGCAGCCATTGTTTGATTTTAAGTTGGAGATTTAAGAATGTATATATATAGATTTGCTTGAGTATTTGAAGTTCTACTTCAACGTGTGTTGTAGTTGGAGGAAATGGGTTGATGCATGGCTATTTATAGTCATTAACTCAGAAAGGTGTTAAGATATGGGAATTATTTTTAGTTTGATAGAATATGGTTGGAGGAAGTTTTGATAAATAAAGGCTAGTTAGTTCACCTCCCAACTTTTTGAATATACAATTTCAATTGTGAAGTGTCCAACTCCAATAACCCACCATAAAACCGGCCTGTTATGGTTGTAACTTCGAGGGTACTTGGAATCCATGTTACCTAATTCCAGGATGCTTAATTTGGAACGTGGTATGGGTCGGGTACAGTACCTGGCCCAGTACAAGGTGCAATGATGGAAGACATAGTTGGAACGCTATTTTAAGTTGCATTCAAACTTTATCATCTCTGCTATGCAAATATGTATATAGTACCCCAGAATCCTTGATCTATCTTATGTATGTATTAGTACATGTTGCTACACATAAAAACATGACTTTTCATCTGTCTATGCAAGTCAATGTTAGGGGTTGTTAGGTTGGCGTTTTGGTTGCAAATTCTTCCTGCTTAATTAAGTTGGCGGACCCAATTTGTGATATGTAAGGGGAGTCCACGAATTAGGCATTACTGCTTGGAATATCAGAAAGGGTGGCACTTTTTACGCGATACATAACCACCACGTACTCAAACTCGATAAGAAGTTATTCAGGGTTAGACCATTATTAGATATGAAATAGTTGTAGGTCCATTAACATGAATAGTAATAGATGGAAGGAGTTAAGTGTCAAACATAAATAGCTCAAATTTTAACACGATTAAAGTCTTTTTAACTGATATTATATTATATTGTAAAGAGATGTTATTAACTACAACTCTAAATGTAGTATAATATTTATAACGATAACTTGTTATCGCATACAATTCTTGACAAAAGAGCATGTTTTTTTCTTCCTAATCACAGATTTTGGTCCACGTCATTAGTTGTTATATTTTTGTTGTTCTGGTGATCTAAAAATTTCAATGATCTGTCCAAATATATAGTACTCGTTTAGTTCCATGGCAAAGCATGAGCAAATTAAGCTATATATTCTTCTTGGTAAGAATAAGATTGCACCTGAATTTGACCATTTTTCAGTCCAGGTTGGAAGCTGAGGAAACTGCTACTCCGCTATCTCTCTTGGCCAACCACCTCTCATCAAACATAAAGCGGTCCCACCAAAATTTTCAATCTCTTTCTTCATAAGGCACAAAACAGTAGCACGTCTGGTTAATGGTACATGTTGCGGAATGTTAGGTTTGCAAGGAGATCATGAAATAATTTATTTGGTTGGTGTTGTAAACGAAAAAATTGTGATTCAGTCATTTTTCATTCCAACTAAAAGAATTTTTTTATAATTTATCCACGGCGGCTTAATATTTTATAAAATGCATTAGAATAAGAGTCCAACAATTAAGATGTACATCCCTATATGGAAGACAGTCCCTCAAATTCAATTATGTATAGGCCCGCGGGTCCTATATATTTTCTAGGTTGGCTGTAACATACTGACATGAGAAGGGTAGGATAGAAAAAGCTAATTAAAGGTTTCAAATCTCATTGTTGTAATTGAGAAAAAAATAGAACGTGAAATGAAATCTCATATTAAATGACAGTTACTTTGAGAACATCTATGTTTCGTTTCGCCATTTCCCCCTTTTCCTTTTGTTAAAATTAGGCAAAAAAAAAAATGAAGGACCAAATTAAAAAATTTACTTAATGCCCATGATGAGAGATTAGTTTTTAATTTCAAATATTTTTTTAACATTTCTACTTAAAACAGGTAAACGACCTCTCATTAAGTCAACATTTCTACTTGTTTTTTCCTTTTATATATTTTTGGCGTGCCATTACTCTGCACGTACATTTTATTGGTATGCGACACTTTACATTGTTAAGCGTGATATTCTTTGAAGTTCCTTTCTTAAATATATTTTTAGGAAAGATGATTCCTAATATAGTATCAGAGTTTGGTTTTTTGGGAAGTCTAAAGTTCAAATCTTGGCATCACTGTTACTTTTAGGGGAGATGGTTTCTAACATGCAGATGGATCTTAACATACATCATCAGCAGTTTTTAATGGGCGTGCGCAATTTGAATTTTTTTAAATTGATAAATAATTTAGCAATAAAAAGTTATAATATTTTTTTCTCTCATTGTCTTTTGAATTTAAATGAATTTTTATGGTATATCTGAATATCTGATTGTACTTTTGGATAGAAAATGTTAACTATATTCCAATTCTCATCTTTAGTAATATTCAAGAAATCAGTTGTCATGATACAACTTTCTTTAAGGAAAATATTTTTCTTACTTGCAAATCTTACCACCTATTCTAACCGGATGGATTAAATGGTTATAAAATTGTTGTATCTTGTGAATATACAACCCATATAATACATGGCAGTAAGAATATGTGGTAAGAATACTCGGTAAGTATCGCATTGCTTTTTATTTAATCTAATTTTCTCATTTTACATTTCATTCAAAAGCAATCCCCTACCCCGTGTTTTTGTTCGAATGAAGTTTTTGTTCAATATGTAATAGCGACGACTTCATGGAATTCAATTATTTTCATTGCAAACCAATCAAATGCACCCCAGTTTGGAATTCGGGTGTGATTAATTGAGACAAAAAGTAGAAGGAATTATATATTCTTATTAAACAAAACAAACAATACTTCCACAATAATGGGATACTGGAATAAAACAACCATGCCCTAGAACCTCACACCCTGGCATATACAAAATGCAAAAAGAGAAAAAAAGATAAAAGAAAAACCATACGGGCTCACTCCAAACTAGCAAATACATATAAATTACTTCACACACATATTTTGAGAGAGGCCAATGATGAACGAAGCGGCAACATCTTCAAGGGCTAGTGGTCGATGGGGGTGGGGAGAGGGAAGGAATGGTTGGAATGGAAGGAATTGAGGTTGGGATGGTGGGCAGAGTTGGTATTTGGATGCTTGGCAAAGGAGGCAATGTGGCGGCATTAGGCAAAGTTGGCATTGTTGGCAGTGTCGGTAGTGGCGGCAATGTGGTGGTGGGTAGGGTTGGCAACGGAGGCAGATTGACATTAGGAAGGTTGGGAATTGTCGGAATTTGAAGCAATTGGCGAGCTGCCAGAGTCGTATGGATGCTTGAAAGTGATAATGTGATCATTGAGAATACAACAAAAAAATTGTTTAAAAAAGCCATTGCTTAATAAGAGAAAAGGCTCTATTATAGCTTGACTTAATTCAAGTAAAAGGAAATTGGAAATTGTGTGGTTCTGGGGTTGAGAGATATGGTAATTGGGAAGTGGTATTTATAGGATTAGTTTGGTGAGATGTGGGTGAACCAAGTGTGGATAAATAGTTGTTAGTTCACCTTCTCAACTAGACTAAATTACTCTAATTAAGTGCATAAAAAAGGACCCCAATATATCTAAGAGATTGACACATGTTATATATGTGATCGAAGAATTTAGAAGGTGTGGGGAATCAACTTATGCTAATTAAAGAATTACATATGAGGAGTTTTTTTCTCTAGATATAGTTAATAAGAGAATTGAGCATATATATAAGGGCAGACCAATCCGTATAGACCGGTCCTTTTTACGACGATGCAAAAACGTCGTAAAAATGATCGATTTATACCAAAAACGGACTCTATATATATAGTTTAGTTAATGAAATGCACAAGAATAAAACATTAGAAATACAAGTCTTCCTTTGATTAAAATAGATAATAACCTTATACGGAAAGCAAAAATAATTAGGTTTTAAACTTTTCAATGCACCAAACTAATGTGAAAAAGCGCGTTTTTAAAATGGTCCAAGGAGGGAATAGTCGAAATATATGTAAGCTGCCTGGACAAGCCCTTAATTACCATTGAAAAAAAATGAAGAAATTAATAGGTTATTGACTGCACAGGCCCCATTTCCCCATGTGCTTGGACTAAATGAAAGGCCCAAATATAAGTGACCATAATTCGAAAAGGGCCCACAAAAAGCAAAGAAACTTGCTTTGTAGTGTTCTAGCGATAGTAAATTTTACATGCAAGGGGAAAGGGCACCAATTCTTTTGTTTACAGAATGAAAATTTCTATAAAAAAGTCATGGGAGTTAAATCATAAAATTGAGAGTAATGTATGATAGGTGCAACAAATCAAATTACCAAGTTATTAGATTAAACATTGGTGAAGACAAGTAAAAACCAGCAAGGGCATGTGCATCCACTCAAATATATATATATATATATATGTGAATTTTATAATACATACGATAATAACTCAAACGGTTGTAGGTTTAGATTTTGTGAAAATTTTAGTTCAAGACCTTGCAATATAATATTCTTTTTTCTTTTTCCTCTTTTCTTTTTAATTGGTTGTTTACCTCATTTATTTACTTTTTGGGTTAACCAAGCAATCTACATATTTAGCAATTTTGTTTAATTAATATAATACATAAATTATCCATTATTATTGTGCTTAATTGCATAAACTAGTTCATATATATAAATAAATGGTATGGCTAGTATGTAGCACTTTGAATGTGTTATTTAGCGCTCTTAGAAGTTTTGTTTTGTTGTTGTTGCATTTTGTGTGTGTGTGTCTCTAGAGGAATTCTTAAAAGTTTCAACAGTCATGTCCTAAATAACATGTTATAATTTTATTTTATTTTTAATTTCTAAGATACATAAAAAGATCATGACTTTTACTATTTTTTGTTGAGTTTAACTTTTTTTTTTTCAGTTTGCAAAAATTTACACCCCCCGCCACACTATTGCAGGTTTCTAGATCCACCACTGATTAAATAATGTGTTAAAAAGTATTTTGTTAATATTTAAAGCAGACCCACATAATAGCCAATACACATTTTGATAGGTTATATACATCATTTGGTCAAATAACTTAATTAAAAATTAATTAAATAAAAAAGAAACTCAGTTCATTTGGGTGATTCCATTACTGAAAATCACATCTATGTTATAAATTAAACAATAATAAGATATTTGTAAAATATTATATATATATATATACAGTCCGGCTATTAAGAGGGACTCCCTTACGTTATTCTTGAGGGAGGGATAGCTTATTCCCATTGCCAAACATAATAAAAGCACTCTCTCTTTTTTTAAAAAAAAAAAAACACGTAATGCATCCCTTCCCCAAAGTCAATTCGTCTCTCTCTCTAAAAAAAAAAACACTGCCCGGCTATCTCCATTCCCAAATTAAATTTGTATCACTCTTTCTCTAAACTGTCTCTCTCTCTAGACGACTATCCCTCCCCAAATCGCCGGTCCCCCTCTTCGACGGTTCTGCTGTTCTCGCTTTCTCCCTCCGACGGTTCTGCTGTTCTCGCTTTCTCCCTCCGACGGTTCTACTGCTCTTGCTCTCTCCCTTACGCACACTTTCTCTGGTATATTAACGAGCAAATCTCCTCCCCCGGTATGCCCTAAATTATCCTTACATTCCCCATCTCTATATATCTATTTGATTTTGATTTTAAAATCTAAACACAATCTCAAATGAACACAAAGAATTGTGTATTTTTAGTTGAAATGAATTCTGTTTCACATATTTATCCAGCTTATCATCGATGATAATTTTGCTATTTGAATTTTGCTGTTTGAATTTTGAACCCTAGTTTTCTGAATTTATAAGGTAGAATTCTAGATGAATTGCAGTTCACCAATGTGGGGGTTGGTAGAGACAGAAGGGCCTTTGAAGTATAATTGGGAGGGATATGCAGAACTTGTGAAAATGGTTGAAAAGCATGGATTGAAAATCCAAGTTGTAATGTCTTTTCACCAGTGTGGAAGAAATGTTGGAGATTGCTGGTATAACTTGTGTTATCTCAATATTACTTTGGGTCAATTTTTATCCTTTCAAATTCAGGCGTTCGGAGCAAGTAAATGATATGATTAAACTCTATTGAAAATCTTGCAATACTGACTTTTAGAGATTGATTGAAACATTCTTAACATTAAGAAGAACAAAAGACATTTTTACTCGCTCTTTTGATCATGATTTTTTTTTTTTTTTTTTTTTGGAAGTAGGCAGTTCTTGAATTTTTTATTCTATACAGCAAAAATATAGTTTTCCTTACAATTCCAGAGGAAGTGACCAAATTGAAAATTATAATGAATCTTTTGGTCTTAATTTTGGCATCCATCTACCCCCATGGGCACTAAAAATATCACACATCCGGGACCTAAAAATATTATCCGTTTTCTTTTATTCTACAGACATTGAAACGATTTATTTTATCTATAGAAACTTAAATCCTATTTCTAATGTAGGAAATTCAAGTGGGGATGGGACCTTGTGGAGAGCTGAGATATCCATCATATCCAGAAAGCAATGGAACATGGAACTTTCCAGGCATTGGAGAATTCCAATGATACGATAAGGTAAATTTTGCATAAAACACTATAGCCAGATTGATAAGAAACTCACATCTTAAATGCTCCAATTTTTGGCCTAGTGTCACTCGCAGGTAAAATTTGGATGGAAGGGCTAAAGTGATACTCGCTAGAAATTTTTTTCTTGAATTTTGTTTGTAATAATGCAGGCCAGGGGCATCGTCTGGTTTGGGTAAAGAGGACTAAAATGCATTAAACCAAGGAAGAATCTTGAGGAGGAATATTTGGAATATGAAGCAAAGGTACTGACTCCATTGTTGATTACTTTGTTTAGCACTACCAGGAGAAAAAATTTCATTAGTTTTCGTTAATATGTTGGCTATTTTTTTCTTTCTGATTGTGAAATAGAATATTAGTTATTACTGACCAGATATCACGTGTTCTGTTTTCTGAAAGCAGATTGTAACAACTTTTAGCGTCGTGGATAATAAGAAAGAGCATTTTTATGCTGAACAAGGGAAAACTTCCAGGTAAACTTCTGAGGTTTTCCTTCTTTCTTATATGGTGTAAATATTTACCAACTCGCTGAAATTTGAGAGGACTTGTTTCCTCTTTATTCAGGAAAGATAATTCAAAAGTCAAAGAGCTATTTGAAAAGATTGGAAAACTAAGGGAAGAATTTGAATCCATCGAGAGACCAAATTTGGAGGTGGAGACTCCTTTCCAGGAGCCCGAGTCACCTGCCAAACAAGATGCAGAGAATACAAAAGTAGAGATCCAAACTCCTCTCACCCAAAAAAAAGAAATTCCGTCTAGCAAGAAACCACAAGAAAGTTAGTCACATACTGCAGAGGCACCAGAAACAAAGAAAAAGGAGCAGCCCAAGTCACCTCAAGGCAAGGGCGAGCAGGTGCTAGATGCTGAAGCCGAATTAGCAAAGCTCGAATCGGAATTTGGGAATAAGGACTACTCTAACGATGAGATTGGTGACTGGGAATTTGACGAACTTGAAAGGGAGTTGAGAGCTGGTGACTTGTCAACGAGCAAATAAAGAACAACTAGTTAAACTACCAAATTCACAATCAGTGTATACGTGTTTAATAAACAAGCCTCTGTTGTAGTTTTTTAATGACTTTTGTTGTATTTGTTTTTGTGACTTAAAGTAGCAAGTGTTTAAGAGCTTAATTGAAATTTCAATCTTTCCTACCTTAATTAGTAAGAGTATGACTTTTGTTATATTTATTTTTGTTTTGTAATTCAGTGTACAACAGTGAAAATAGCCACAATCAAAGAGAACTACCACAATAGATACAATCAAAAGAAAATTACCATAAAATGACTTAAAAATTTGATTTGCTATCCAACAATCATTGCATAGATTGATTGAAAATGCAATATTTAAATCCAATACATGTTTACATAGTCAAACTATCTAGAAACCGCAAATATTCAAGTTCAAACTATCACATAGTTATAATAGAAAAATGCAATATTTAAAACATGCATGCATGCTTACATAGTTAAACTACAAACTAAAATGAAATAACAAAAGTCAATCTTCACAATCTATATATGTTTCATCCCCATCTTCACTAGATGACCCATTCTCCTCAAATAGCTGTGCATCTTTATTGCATGAAGAAGACCTATCAAGCCAAAAAATAATATAACTTAATATGGATTGGATTCAGTATTGTGAAAATGAAAAAGAAAAGAGAAAAAAATATATCCTTACGGGTTTAGAAGTGACGGACAATTTCTTTTATCATGAGCTTGACCAACTTTACCACACCCATGGCACCTTCTAGCTTTATATTTCTTGGCTTTTATTAGTGCTTTTTCTTTTCCTCCCTTGAGCCTTTTTCCACATCCTTTTGCTCGTACTTGATTCGGTTCATTGTAAACATGCTCATAATTACCCGAAGCATTCCCACTTGTAGCACAACCACCTAAAGGGTTATATTTTTCACTACAACCCAACGCATTAATTTTCTCACTAATATTTCGTAAACCATCATTAAAGATCTTTGTTGCTTCTTCACTAGTGAGGGCCTTGTCAACAACATCCAAATAAGCTTTTACTAATTGGCTTCGCTTCATGATATACTTTTTGTCATCATTTATAAGCAACCCACCATCATCAATCACTGTCCCAACTTTTGCTTCCTTAGTCCATCTTTTTAAGATGTATTGTTTGGGCAACTTAATGAAATCATGAAATTTGATCAAATAACCTAAGATGTGCCTACATGGGATGCCAGAGCTCTCAAATTTCTTACAACTACAAGAAGCAAACTCCGAGTGCCTATTATAAAGAATCTCACGGACTCTACTAGTTTCCGCATCCTTTCTTTGAACCCTAAACACTTGTTCATTCTCTATTTCACTAAGAAGTACAAATTTATACTTCAAGCAAACCCACATCTCATCCTCAAATTTGTAATACATTTCTCGGGTATAATGTTCAACCATATGTTCCAAAAAATCATGATTCATTTTCATTTTTGGCTTCTCAATTATATCTTTGTTATCGGCAATCAATTCTTGATGACGTTGTTTCACAAGTCCCCTACCAAATTGCATCATAAAATCAACTAAAGAGTTACTTTTACCGATATATTTCTTAAAAAATGCGTGGCTACTCTCTGCTCTTTGGCTACTTGACATATTGGCTGAGAAGACATGATTAACATACGCTGGAATCCATTTAGACCGAATCTCATAGATATCTTCCAACCACTTATTGTCCTTTAATCCACTTTTCACAATAAGCCCTGTCCACTTCAAGTCAAATTCTTCACAACTCTCGGAATTCCATATGCAATCTGCAAACTCAGTATAATATAATGTGTATTTGTTCGCATCAATCTTTTCTGAAAACTTCATACAAATGTGCCAACTACAATACCTGTGAAAAATGCACGCGCAAAACAAGTATGAAAATATTATACCTATCTAAAGAAAAAAAATTATACCTACCTAAAGAAAAAAAAAATTATACTTATCTAAAGGAAAAAAACTATACCTATATAAAGTAAAAAAAAAATATATTATACCTATAAAGGGAAAAAAAATTAAACCTCTCTAAAGTAAAAAAAATAATATTTTACCCATCTAAAGAAAAAAACATTATACTATCTACAGAAGAAAATTACAATATCTAAAGGAAAAAAAATTATACCTGTGAAACGTATTTGGAAGGGCTAGAGAAATGGCCTTTGTTATCGCTGGGTCTTGATCGGTGATAATCATTTAGGGGCATCACCTGGCATAGCTTCTAAAAATTGATTAAGTAGCCACACAAAAGTATCAACTAGCTCGTTATTAAGAATGCACAAGCAAAAATAGTAGTTTGCCCATGATTGTTAACCCCCAAAATAGGTGCAAGAACCATTCCATAACGATTGGAGTTGTATGTAGTATCAAAGATTATCACATCACCATAAAACTTGTATGCCCGTCTCATCGTCGCATCAGCCCAAAAGCAACGAGTAATTTTTTGTTCATGATCCGCCTCAATCTTAAAAAAAAAAGAAGGGTTTTTTGCTTGTTCTAATTTAAAATACTCATGCAACATATCCCCATCATGCCCCTTCACCTTCTGGCGCTTTTTTGTTTCATGGTTATATAAATCCTTTTGTGTACACCCAACATTTTCAATCCCTCCTGATTGTACTTGAAGCAAACTATATTGTTGATGTGGGGGTATATTGACCATAGAAAATTGTTGAGTCAAGCATTTTGCCGCATTTGAAACCTGGCGATGAGACCGTAAAAGATGAGTTTTTCTCGGTGTTGATAATGGGTGGTTATGCCCCTCTTTAAATATACTCACAACAAAAGAACCCGTCTTTGATTTTACGACCACTAATTTAGCATTACAACCATCTTTTAATTGCCCTCGACGCCTTTTTGCATCTACGTTAGCAAATCTTTCACATTTTCCTTGCTTGAAACACACAAATTCCTTCCTTATAATCTCATCAGTTCCCTTCCTCTTCTTTGAAGAATGATTTCTAATACTAAAACATGCTTCTTTAGCATAAGCATTATAGAACTTTTGAGCATCGTCTAATGTTCGGAATTCTTGTCCTTTTATTGGTTTAATCTCATCGCTTACATGAGGATTATAATTACCAGAGGAATCGATTGTCGTTTTAAATTCATGGGCCGTTTCTTCTTCAAGGTTTACATTATCTTCCGTATCAATAGACAAATCAATATTGTCTCCTTCATTATAACCTTCTTTATCCATCTCCATAAATAAAATCAAAGACCTAATCCAAATAGGCAAAAATTAGCATAAAATATATTTTGAAAATGAAAAACCTAATTTTATTTTAATTATAAACAATCAGCAGAAAATATATTAGTTAAAAATAATAAATAACATAGTTCTTAAGGAATAAATAGATATGCATGTGTCGTGTGTAATTGAATTTGCAAAATAAATATAAAACACGAAAAAAAACATGGGAAATAATATGTTGAATTTTCGGCAATCAGTTTATTTTCCCTAGTGCTGGGTTTGATAGTGTGTCTCTAAGGAGACAAGCAAGGTTAGGCGTGTTTCCATTTAAGAATTATCCATAATTTAAGAATCAAATTCGTATTTTCATTCAAGAATCATCCATAATTTTAAATTCAGATGCATAATAAATACGCGTGCATATCGTATTTTTAGCAACTACTTATGTTCCTATTGCCGTGTTTGACAGTGTTGCACTACACTACTAGTCAAGGATGAAACCAATGCTAAGCTAAGCAGGTCCCGGCATATTCATAAATTTTTGGTCAAGTTACTTTTTAAGATATAGTTTGAAAAAGTAAAATAAGTATTCAATTGAAGTTAGTCTATTCTAATCGTTCATCAGTCTATATATACTTATATAGCATGTTATCCAAATTTGTATCTTCAATTATTTCGAGAATCTTCCATAAGTTTGAACCATTAATATGGTTCAAACTGAAATTGTTACCGATGAGAGTTCAACTGTACCTATTATTTTAAAAGTGTAATGTTATATTTGTTGGGTATTCATACCTTCTTTTTCCAACTTTTCGTAAGGTGTTTTCAATTATTTTCAAACCTTTTTATCAAGCACACTGCACGCCCTTAAATCTTATGGGAAACTCATTATTAAAATCGTATTAATGCCAACCGGCATCCTATAGTACAGTAAGCTAATAATCGTTAACTAGATTTCTAGCATCAACTGTAACTTTATATTATGAGTAAACAACACACTGCCATGATTTTTAACCATCATGAAGTATTAGAAAAATTGCATTTAAACACCAAAGCACCATTGAAATTTAACATAATTACTCACCATAAAGACGATTATATTTTTAAAATCAAAGACCTAATTTTATTTTAATTATAAACAATCAACAAAAAATATATTAGTTATAAATTTATAGTGATACCTGGCATTAGGGTTTGACGGAGAAAGGTGGACGGCACCAGACGGTGGAGGAGGATGAATGCTGGCGTGTATGAAGGTAATAGAGACGGAGGTCGTTGATTTGGAGGAGTAATAGTGCTGGCGTGTAAAGAATGAGCAGGGAATTACGTGGGGTTTTTTTTTCAAGGAATGCTTACGTGATGAGGGGTTTAGCAGACGAATTGACTTTGGGGAAGGGATGCATTACGTGTTTTTTTTTTTTTTAAAAAAGAGAGAGTGCTTTTATTATGTTTGGCAATGGGAATAAGCTATCCCTCCCTCAAGAATAACGTAAGGGAGTCCCTCTTAATAGCCGGACTGATATACAGTCCGTACACACTGGAACTTTTAACAACGATTTTTTGTCCCTAAAACATTGGGTAGATACTTTTAACGACGAAAAACCTTTGTTAGAATTAAGTTCAGTCTGTACGGTATAGTCCATATAAGATCCTGGCTATATATTTCAAAGAAGGGGCTTTTCTTTTTTCTTTTTTATACGTGTAATTGTGCGGTGATACTAGATACACCCGAGTGTTCGAGCACATGCGCCATGCTAATCTTTTATGCATCATTTCAATTTTATCAAATGTCCCTAATACTTGAAAAGCCCCTTTGGATCAGCCCTGTTTTTGACCATTTTTAATTTTTGACAATTATTTTTGTTAAATTTGGTGTTTTAACTCCTTAAAATTTGTTTAGGTTATAAGATGACACTTAACTTAATGGAACATTATTAGTGTTTAGTTGCAAAAATTATAAATTTATAAAGTTACACATCTAAAGTAATTCTTAATTTATTAATAACTAAAAATATATATAGGATGACTGGGAATTACTTATACTACCATTATAATATAACATACAAGTTTCAACACTCCAAAAACTTATTTATTTTAAAATGGACAGCTTTAAATTATTAAATCTATTGGTTGATAATAAACTACTTTGTATATAATAAAAATTCACACAATCATCAAATCTGGAATCACCGGAATGACGTTGTTCATGAATGACGACCCTTGAAGCCCCCTCATTAATTTTAGCTTCAAGTGTGAAAGATGTTCTAGCCAAATTTTAGAATGCTAAAATCAAACCTTCGCCTCTCACCAATCTGATTATGTCCATTGTTGGCGGAGATCACCGAACCCAGGTATATGTACAAAATTAATTTTGATGCTGGGGTGTTTGCGGAGGCTAGGTGTATTAGGATTGAGGTATGTAGCTGTTCGAGATCCCATGGGTGATGTAGTAGTGGTGGAGTTATTGCGATAATCTTTACAATAGAGACGGGGTTTAGATCGTCGCATTTTGAACGTGATGCCCGCAATGTAGTTTCTGATATATCTCTTGCACAGTGGCGAAAACCTCTCTAAAATTGGTGGTGCATGTTATTCATGAAGCTTAACACATTGTTGTCTCAATGTTACCTTGTTCAAGTTGCACATTCTTTAGCTAGGCATATATGCTCAATATGTGTTGATGATTTAATTTTATAGTGTGGTTTGAGGAATGTCCTGAATTTTTAACTAGTGTACGTTGTATCCTCGGACTTGTCTTGGTTGAATATATGAATGAATGAAGGAATTTTCTTATGTTTGCCTAAAAAATTCATATAATGATGCACTGCTAAATATAATATAATTTCTTGCGAAGTGGGATAGATTGAGGTTGCGTTTGATTACATTTATCTTATATAGAAATATTTCAAATAATATATTTTCAATTTTTAGTGATTGGCTACTTGCTAATTTTTCACAGATCGAATCAGTTTCTTTGTTGCAACCTAGTTTAGCATAATTTACTCATTTTCCCTTTAAATAAAAAACCACCTCTGTTTGTATGAAAAACTAGCCATGAATTGCTGTTTATTTTATGAAAAATACTCAAACGTTAGTAAAAGTAAATGACAAAATATTTGAGTCTTTTTTATTAGAAAAGAGTTGCAATCGAAAGAACCTTCTGTGTAAAAAGTTATATGAAATAATAATGAATTCAATTATTTTCTCTGTAAGTCAAACAAACGCATGTTTATGATTAAAATTGTTCTTGGTGACTACCAGGTGTAATGCCCAAGATAAATGTAGTGGCCGGGGGCTTCATTTTCACATAGACAAAGGATCCATGAATATATACTTCGAAAGTGTGAGTTATTGATTGTATATGTATATAAAAAAAATTCCCACCGAAGGTAATATCAAATAATTTGAAGGGCAAATAAGTGCCCCAGCCGACTGAGGCTGTAGTCCAATCCAATTATTTTTTTCCAGTGAAAGTTTCCAGTTCTAGTCCAGTCCAGCCTAATTAAGCCTCTACGTTAGGTTCACCCTTCCAAAAAATCTTGGATCTACCCTCGATTATTTCTCAAGGTTTAGTGACAAATTATGCTTTAGGAATGAAATTATTTTGTTGCATTTTTTTCTTTTTAAATGAACTCTCTTTCTTTGCTATGTTATGTTCTTCTCGTAATCTAATCTCCCTTGTCCCTTTCTCCAATCTTCTTTTTCTTTTTGGCAAAAGTGATTTGACATTTATTGAAAACATTTCTTTTTTAGTAGTGTTTAATTGCAAACTTATTATGTACAAAATTAAATCAGTTTTTATGGTACAACATAGCTTAGTGTATAATTCTCTAACTTGATCGAATAATCACCTCTTCCCTCACATTCTTGTTTTTCGTATGTAATTTCTTTAAAATGTATAACGATTTTAACAAATTCAACTCTTTTACTTGTAAATCGATTAATTACAAACACTAATTTACTTTAATTTAATACTTAAACTATGGACTAGTAATTCTTGAGACAAAAATATAAAGTATGATATTCTTATTATACAATAAACAATAATTTCACAACACTGACATTGAAACAAAACTACCACAAGTCAAAGGTAACCTCACACAACCTAGCCAACACCAACGAGAAAAGGAAAACATATATGACTTGTGTGAGAATTAACGGGGCTCACCCCAAACTATCAAAATACAATATATATTAATTATAAACTTCAAACGTGTATATAGCATAAGAGAGATGATGATGATGATAACGGTAACGTGTGATAAAGTGGCAACATCTTCAAGGGCTAGTGGTCGATGGGGGTGGAGAGAGGAAAGGAATTGTAGGAATGGTGTTTGGAAGGGAAGGAATTGTGGTCGGAAAGTTGGGTAGTGAAGTGGTCGGCAACGGAGGCAGTGTTACCTTCGGAATTGTGGTTGGGATTGTGGGCAGAGTTGGGATTTGGGTGCTTGGCACAGTCGGCAGTGGTGGCAATGTGGTGGGCAGGGTTGGTATTGTTGGCATTGGAGGCAAATTAACATTAGGCAGGGTTGGAATTTTCGGAACTTGAAGCAACTGGCGAGCCGCCAGAGTCACATGGATGCTTGAAAGCGATAATGCAATTATAGAAAATAAGATGAAAAAACGGTTTAAAAGAGCCATTTTATGATAGGAGAAAATGCCACACAAAAGATTTTGTTCAAGTAAAAGAAAGTATTGTGGTCTTTCGAGTTGAGAGATGGTAATTGGAAACGGCTATTTATATAGGATTAGTTTGATGAGGTGTAGATGGATACAGTGTGGAAAAATAGTTAGTTCACCTTCTCAACTACATTCCTTCCAAATAAATATTAAAAAAAGACACCTTTCTCAAATAGAGCTTCCACTTGTTATTATTTGTATAAAGAAACAAGAAGTTGTGGTACTCATGAGCTAATGTTAAAAGAATGTATTAATTAGGTGTTTGATCTTAGATATATTTCGTAGGAATTAATTAATTAAATCATATATAGTTGATACGGGGAATGTTGGATCAACTATCCAATGGATTGAACTTGACACACACATATATATTTACACTAGGTTAATATATAAACGCAATGTGCATGTGTGCAATTTAAATATATTTCATTTAAATTAAATAATAGAATAAAAATAATAAGTGGCTTAGTGAGTGGTAATTAAAGAATAAAATAAGTAATTTAAAATTTTGACACAATTTCACATTGAAGTTAAAATTTGTCTTATTTTTGTATAATAGTATAGATTTATGCATAATATGTATATTAGATGGACTATGTGATCTAAACTAATTAAGAAAGTGAATGTCTAAATTTAACCATAAATTGCCGAACAAGATTAAGCCTTACCAATTGACCTGTGGGCTTAGCACATTTAAATTATTAGTAAAAGCATCCATAATGGTATAAGTACGTAAGTAGGTTATTTAAGATAAATTTATTCTACGCGCGCATGCAGCAGTGCCTTTAGGTAAAATAAAACACTGTTTCATAAAACATGTATATGATAAATTTAAGTTATGTTAAGTTCCTTATTATACGTATAATTAAAATTAAAATACGTATGGTGTGAAACGCACAACTAAATTACGTTTGGGTTTCAAACACACTACTATATTGCGTGGGGCAGATGACACATTATTAAAATGCATGCAAGATGAAATGCATAACTAATATCCGTGGGCTTTTTCTCATGTACACTATACTTTTATACTTAATTGTGAGAATGTAGTCATGAAAGTTGTTCCAAGGTAATTTTGAGCATAAAGGCAAGCAGGAAGCAAATAAAGACAACTAGTAAGCCTTTTAATTCCTGCACGCATTTCTCTTATGCGTTTGGTTCTGAAAATGGTTTTTCTTTCGTCTATGGTAATTAATGAACCACTAATTCAATTTTAAAGTAGGGTAAATATAGTATACTTATTATGTTATTAAATTTATCATTGTGAATGCTCTAAAAACAAGAATCTACTTTTTTTACTTTTGAAAAAAGGGCCAAACTAATTCAAAAAAAAAAAGAAGTAAAATTACCTTAATTATTTATTAGGGTGTAGGTAAAGGCACCCTTAATTTATAGTCTATACTCTCATTATTAAAAAACAACTAGGGTGCCTTAACTAGCCACTTCATTTTTAACTCAATATATATATATATATATATATCCTTTTGAATTTTGAAAACAACGATTCCTTGGCCTAATTTTTACATTCAATAAACACAATCTGATTAATATAGAACTTCATTGAAACATTTTTTCTTTGAGTTGTAGATCGGTTTTTATTTCATACTTAAATACTCTTTTGATGACATTTATTTTAGTGTTATTGCAGCAACAATGTAAGATTCAATTTTCTCAAATAGAAGGAAATAAAAACAGCCAAAAATAAATAAACAAGAAAGTGGTTTTTGTGTTTAGAATTGGATTGAAAAAAAGAGGATGAAGGGAAGAGAGATTTGTAATTAAGGCGCCCTTGCTGTTTTTTAATAATGGGTGTATAGACTAGAAATTAAGGGTGCCTTTACCAACACCCCATTTATTATTATGCTTGCAAAGTATAAAATGTAAAAATATAGTTTGTCCAATGTGCTAGTAAAAGCACCATTAATTTTTAGGTTTAAGACCCTTAAACACTTAAGTTAGTTTTTAATTTTGAAAGTGCACCCCTAATTTAAGCACTCTAATAAGAAAACTAAATTATTCTCTTGTTATAAATATGGTAGCATAATACAAATTCTAAAAAATAATTGATATCAAATTCACTCACACTCTTTAATGATCGAAGATTTAAACATTTGAACAAAACTTACTCTCCTTTTATAACTATGAATTAGAAAAAGAAACTAAAACGTTGAAATTATCAAACATAGACGAAATTGGGAATGTATATATATAGTGAAGTCATATGGATTTTATTTTGTATTTTTCTTTCTTAATTACTGATCGAGAATGATGAACATGTTTTTTATTTCTTAATTCATTTGGTTCATTCATTTAATTTGATTTTTTTCCAACACATCATAATTAAACGATGTATAACTAGTGACTTAACTAAAAATTAAGTGTGACTTTACTAGCACCCTTTGTCCAATTATAAAGTACCTTAGCATGTGTAGATCCTATCTATGTAACGTGATTTTGTTCAAATGAATTCGAGTTAGTAACACTTTTGACCCCTGAAATATGCTAGTAGTTTCACTTTTGTCCCTAATATTTCGATTTGGGTGCATTAAATCCCAAAGTTTAGAAATTGTTTCAATGTAGTCCAATTAGTAGCTTCCGTTAAGTTTTTTTAATGAAATTAACATGTGGGACCATATAATTTCTTTTCCATTTTTTTGGTAAAATTTTGTGTCGCAATTTTAAACCTCTAGATGATCGAATTTGGAAAAATGTTTAACTACAAAATTGAAACTCTCGAAATTCTCTTCGTGATACACTCAAGAAACTCGTGATTTGGAGTCTCGAGGAAAAAAATTGCTTTAACAATTATTTGAGTTACTTTAG
Source organism: Lonicera japonica (assembly GCA_021464415.1). NCBI lineage: Eukaryota > Viridiplantae > Streptophyta > Magnoliopsida > Dipsacales > Caprifoliaceae > Lonicera > Lonicera japonica. The sequence continues at coordinate 53,737,824 of CM038464.1, read as the reverse complement.
GTATCTTATCTCACAAATTCAACAAAGTTAAGTATTGTAACCCAATTTTTTTTTTAATCTCTAAGCTTATTTTCTCCATATAATTTATATTCAAATCGTTTTACACAATTTATGTATTATCAACTTAATGGTTGTTATACCCAATTATGACTTAATTCTTCTTTTTATTTTAAAGATTTTTTGTTTTAATATTTTAAAAACCTATTTTTCGAAAATATATAATTAATGGAGGCTAAAAATAAAATGGACCATGATGATATCCATTCTTCAGGGATATTAGCTTCAGTACATCTGATCAATCGTTTTACGTTTAGCCTCCCTCAATTATACATTTCCAATAATTAAGTTTTTAAAAGATTAAGCAAAAAAAAATTAAGCTAAAGAAGAATTAGGCCTTAACTGGGTTTGTCATCCATTAAATTTGCAATAGATAAATTGAGTAAAATGATTTGAATGTAAATTATATGGAAAAAAAATGGATTTGCATTTCAATATTTTTTTGAAGATACCTAAAGTGACTCAAATAATTTTTAAAGCATATTTTTCCCCGAAACTCTGAATCATGGGTTTCTTGAGTGTATAACGAAGAGAATTTTGAGAGTTTCAATTTTGCAGTTCAACATTTTTTCAAATTCGATTATTTAAAGGTCCGAAATTGCAACGCAAAATTTCACCAGAAAAATATAAAAGAAATTATATGGCCCCACATGTTAATTCCGTTAAAAAACTTAACGAAAGTTACTAATTGGACTACATTGAAACAATTTTATAAACTTTGGGGTTTAATGCTCCCAAATTGAAACATTATGGACAAAAGTGAAACTACTAACATACTTTGGGGGTCAAAAGTGTTACTAACTCAATGAATTCTATATATAAATTTGTTGCCCATCTTCTTCTCTTCAACATTTGGCAAAGGAACAAGAAAAGGTATTTTCAATATATTATGTGAACAAATATGAGTATGGCCATAACATTTAACAACGTTCAATTGTTGAAGCAAATGGTACGTATAACTTTTTAAAGTAGCATTAAAATTTTGGTATGATGGGGTAAGAGATGTGATTTGTCTAAAATAGAAACATCATATGATCTGTAGCATTATAACTAGTTTTCCGTATATTATTCAAAACAAATGCAGAATTTAAAATCTTACCAAGTGTATTGGCTGTTGTAAGCAATCCTGAAGCCTTTTTTTCATCATCTTCGTTTTTTCGATTTGAACGACAATTCTGAGAATGATTCCACCAGTATGGATAGCCAGTGACCTCGTAGCATTCTTTATTCGAGTGCCCAGTTTGTCTACACACAAACAAGGATGATATTATGAACTACTCCTACGATCTTTAGACTATGAGTCACGATTTTGGTTCCAAGATCCAATTCAATTCTCTTGGTTCAACCAATTTGAGTTTCTTCAAAACTGACCTTGATTATTCAAATTGGATTGATTTTGTGGGATGCGGTTGCAGGCCACCATCGTTACAGCCTCATTATTCTCAGATTCATTATTCATGGTTTTTCCCTAAAGGACTTCCTAATGAACCAGTGTGTACACTTTTTCTAATTCTAGGACAAGATTATTTTGTAAGATTTTGCAACGAATTTGTTCAAGTTTATTTAACCCAACAAGAAAAATGTGAAATATGAAACATGGCCTACGCACAGGTGCTATCTAGGCTTCTATGGGGCTTCCAAAACTTGAGTTGGCTCCCAAAATGGAATTGCCTGACCTACCTCTCTAGCTACCGACTCAGCCTTTGCTATTGGTATCTCCGCTGGTGCTGCTGCTAATGCTGGATCTACTACAGGCTCTTCCATTTGTGGTTTAGAGGTGCCGGTGAAATGGTGGCCCACTTCTGCTTCATTAGCATAATCGACTTCAGAACCATTTCATCAACCGAATCTACTTCTACTGAATCCACTGCTCTTTCATTTGGACTTTCCATGATCACCTTATCGTGATGATTCAATTTGCTGAAGATCTTTGTTAGCTCTCTATAGTACTCAGAGAGGGGTTTGCCACTTTGTTTGGCTAATAAATTTCCTTTGATTCAAAGTGAAAACTTGAATATATCGCTTAAAGTATGAATGTAAATATATTGCTTCATTAATTTTCGATTTCATGGACATCAAAAACCATCTTTTCACCTTTTAATTGTTTATATACCACACTTCATATTCTACAATTCCCTTTTTGGGGTATCAGAGATATATCGTAAATAAACGAGAACATTTGCTTCTCGACGATATGCATCTCTATGAGTTATACCTGAAACTGTAAAATCAAGGTTGATTCTGGAAAAACTGAAGCAGGAATTAAGATGGTCAAAAAACTCTAAGCACTAGTGTAAACTGATCAAGGACTTGTCAAAAAACTGCTGAACCGGTTAAAAGATGTTGTGGTGAACCAATTTAATTGAACCGACTGATGTGGCCGAGTTCACTGCGTCTTAACGATGAGTGGGACTATGAGACACATGATGTTATATCACATGTGAGGTCCTAGCATGCGTGTAACACATGGGAGCTGGAACGCGTGAGCTTATGCGTTTAGGCTGGTATGCATGGGATCTGAGACGAAGATGGAACTATACACAATTACACACCGTGCGTGAGGGCTCTTTGGGGCTAGGTTTGTGTTGATTTTTGGATTAGCTAAATCATCTAGGGCAGATGATCTAAATCATGTGCTAGATCTGGTTTTGGGATAGTATAGGTTAAGATCTATGATTTGTAAATGTTGGTGTTAAGTATGTGAAAGAACTGCGATTTGTTTAGATGGTTTTTTTAATTAGGCTCTAAAATCGAGGCAAATGGACTATGGTTCGACTTATTTTAATGGTCGGTGGTGATTTGGCTGGATGTTTTGCTTGCTTTGTTGGTTCAATAAATAATCGATTTAATTGTATTTTTCAAAGATGAGGATGATTTGTGGTGGCTAGGGTTTTCGTAAGAAGGATTTAGACATTCCTTTGATACTAAATTAAGAATTAATAGAGGAATTATATTTCTAATGATAACAACTCGATATAAGGAGAACCCTATTTATAAGGTTATTATGCATGCGCATGATGAGAAAAAAGAAATAGTAAGAATAAAGAAATATACAACTCATAATTAGTTAGCGCAATATATTATAATAGCTAGTAATCAATAATGAGAGAAATGTGGCCGCTTCTTCCCTAGTGAACCATGGGCCGATCTACCCAACATCCCACCCCTGTCTATAACCACCTTCAAAGCCCTCCGCAGCACCGCCACTCCATCCTCTCCTCCGGTAACCTTCACCCAAAGCACGCTCTTCGTCCTCCCTCCAACCGTTGCCATCTCCGCCCTCACCACCTCTCCCTTTGCTGAACTCACCGCTCTCTTCAACTCCATTACCAACTCCGGCCTATCCTCGCAACTCACACTTGCCTTTACTATATTAGTTTCCGGTTGATCTCCGGAGCTGCTGCAGTAAGATAAGTTTGTTTCGTCTGTTTCGGTCGGAATTAGGATATCGTCGTTGTCAATGGTTGGTGATGCAGCCAGTTCAGCTGCTTGTTTCTTGAGTTCCCTTACTTGGCGGACCACCTCCGCCAATAGCGAAGCTTTGTCCGTCTGAAACACAAAAAATTAGTCAACAAAAACACTTTTTCAGAAAAGCTACACTATATTGCAACGAATGTAGGAAGTTACTTCATAATTTCATATGGTCATAGCTAGGTCATTTTATTTCATTTTTATTTTTGGGCTCAAGGAGTGGATATATATATATATATATATATATTCATATGTGAATGCTCATATTTTCAGCACCTGAACTTAAGCCCAAATTCATTTATTTATTTTTTATATTTTATTCATATGTACTTAGGGTATCACAATTTGTATTTTGATAATGTTCCGCCTCACATGATACAACAGGATTTACTATGACACGAACATGATACAAAGCTATGTCACTTTAATTTATTGAACCAGAACTATTTAAACATCACAAAGTACTACAAACACAATTGCAATTTTCAAATTATGGTAGAAAAATCATACCTCGAGTGAAAAAGAAATTATCAAATTTAAATGGACACGATCGACATTACGAGACAAATTAATAAGATATAGTTTCAAGTTTTAGAATTTGGATACAAACAAGATCTGACATGTCTCGTAAGTTCTTAAAAAAATATATTTTTTTATGTTAAATTTTTTATTTATTTTATTCGAAAAAAAAATCTATTAATAACTAAAACGATAAATATAGTTAATACTCAACCACTCAAAAACTGAGATTAGTTCGTGAAGTAACTTTTTTTTATACTTAACCATTAATTGAAGATTAAGTTGTTGGTAAGATTCCCTTTCAAACTAAACTAGTACACAATAATGTACGCATCTTTTCTACAAATTAATGTCACACTTAGTACAAGAATTTGACACTTCTTTATAATTTTTTATAGAAGTTATAGAAGTACAGATGTGACTGTTCTTTATGTGATAAACATATATCATAAGTTTGAGTCAGAAAAAATATATATTCTCCAAAAAAATATGTCATAAATAATACTCGAAACTGCGACGCTTTGAATTCTGTTATGAGATTTAGACCTTCCAAACCCGATTAATTATGTATGCCGTGTGCGGCGGCGAGTTTAAGTGTATAAAAATTACAACGCTCAAAAAAAAATTCTTGAAAACCTAGGTTGTGTTGATTGGATGCGGAAACAAGTTGAGGAAAAATGTTTTTATTATTCACATGTTGAAAGGTTGATTTCTATAGCTTCCATGTGCCGAAATTTTTAAAATGAGTTTTTATAGGATGGTGTGTTTTCAATAAACTAAACACGTCCGCGGTATACAAGGACTTGGCCTTATTAATTGTTGTGTACTTTTGTAATCAAAATGTAAAGATTTTACTTACTATTTTAAGACCTGGTTGGAGATTTAAATATATGCATGTTATATTAATGTTTAGTTTTATGAACTGATTTCTTAACTGCATGTGTGGGGTTAGACTTCTGATTTATAAAGTACATGTTTCTTTTCACACCATGTTTTATACTTTACACACACACATATATATATATATATATACAATGTTTTCAAAGTTATGTTTTACAAGAAGCTAGCACCTTCCAAGACCTAACGTTGAACTTCCTTAAGTTGGGTAAATTGACATTGCACCTGAAGTAATTCTTAGTCATAATTCGCAAAACATATATTGACCAAAATCTGTGAGGCTCCTTTTGCACAAAAAAATTGGTTTGCCTTATTGAAGAATGATTCTGAGTTTAATTTTTTTTCCAGTTTTTTTAATCCAAGCCCCTGTATTTTTTCACGAGAAAAAAATTATTTGCATGACCCATTTTTTTTTATTAAGTATGAGATAATGGAAAATTTTAATTGCTTCATGAAAAAAATTAAATCATGAGAATGACTTTCTTTCAAAAAAAATGAAAATAATTAATAAAAACAAACTAATTTCATCTCATCCTTTTTAACTTCTTTATCGAAATTGACATAAAGTTAATTTTAGATGTTTTTATAACACCAGTTTTGATATGTTTTTCAAAGCAGACATAAAGTAAAGAAAACAAATATGATGTTGATGATCTAGAAGCGTATGAAAATAAACAGTAGTGACTATTTTTTTAAAAGATAGTGATAAAATTAAACTATTTCACCTTTAATTTGTTACTTTTTTGTTTCAAAACTAACATAAAGTTAAAAAAAACAAAAATGATGGTTAAACATAAAGCGCCTTGAAAAATAATCAAAGGTTACTATTTTTACAACAACAACAAAAATTAAATCAAATAAATAAATAAAGGCATGAAATTAAATTATTTCACCTTTTATGACTTTTTTGCCAAAACTAACATAAAATTAATTTGAAAACAGTTATAAAATGGTAAAATTCTTATGGTGACTAATGATATATATGAATGTACATGTTTTTATAATTTGTCATTCTTTTCAATTATTTGATTTGTCAAACACCAGTTTGTACAAAAAAAAAAGTAGAAATAGTGTACGAATATTTAGCATTACTCCTCCGTGATTAAACACATATAGATATTATGTGTCATTTTGTGCACCAACTTGTAATAAAATTAAATCGTGTGTTTACTTACTTTGATTGTATTGGGGAGGAGAGAGCGAAGGGTTGCGAGGTGACCATTGATTCGCTTCCGGCGTCTCCTTTCGGCTTCGCTGTGGCTCTTGGACGCTGCTTCCTCAGCCATTGATCTTGATGACTTCCCAACAACTGCCATCTCCGTCGAACTCGACTCTCCATGAATACGGCGATCCATAGAATTTATTGACAAGTAATTTCCCAGTTGGCACTCATTCTGAATGAACTGCATTTCTACTTCCTCCTTAATTTCCACACTGTGTTCTAAAATCCACAAAACACTACAAGGTAATATAACACTAAAGAAAGTCAAAAAAAGAACACGTACAATTGCACCTTTTTGGCCCATTTGATTACAACGTTAGAAAATAGCTGAAACAACTTATTTTCGTGAGAATTTAAAAGAAGAAAGTCCAATTATTTTCATAAAAAATTAATCGGTTTTTTAGTCATTTTCGAACATTGCAGTGAAACGCGGCATTCAGTCCAAATATAGAAGGTGGAGGACTACCAGTGCATGTATAAACTCATATACAACCAGGTTCTAAAACGAACTAATCCAGACCATTGACAGATATGTTCAAAGAAAATCATCGCTAAAAATAGGTCAACAAACAGACCAGTCGATCCATTGCCGAGACGACTTTTACGTATAAAAAGAAAATTTGATTCAAACCTGCGTCTGATTTTGATCTAGTGGAAATCTTGAGGGAGAGATGCCAAGAAGTTCTCCAGAATTTCTCACTAACTCTTCTTTCAAGTATGAGGTGGTAAAGAGAACTTGAGCAGGATGTGCTTTTGTAGTAGTAGTAGTAGTTTTTTCTTTTCTTTTTTATTTATTTATTTGTTCTTTCTTTGAAAAAAAAATATATATATATATATCCCTATGAGTCTATCTTACTTTTCTTTCAAATATGAACCAAAAAAGTGAGCAGGATGTACTTTGGAATTTTGTCAGCCTGGAATTATATGTGAATATTTATTTATTTATTTAGGTTAACCCTTAAAATTGTAAAAACAGTGCAACATAATCTACGCATTCTCTTTTGTACGTGAAAAGTAATCAATATACTAATTAGTAATTACTAAATCCCACAATATCATTTATAATATGATTGGCCATCAATTAGGTTAATTGGAATTAGTATTAATTGCTAATTAAAATCAAAGTAATATTATTAATCTAAGTCAATGAGTTCTACGTCACATGGTATCATTGTCCACTTTTTACACGAGTGAGTAGGATTTGAATTATGTTAGCGACACAGTTTGACGAAAGAACATTGGACATGCAAACTCAAACCTCGCCATAGACAGTTTCTAATCAACAATATATAGGAATAAGGATAAAATTGTGGATGCTAGCAAGGGCGGATCCAAGATTTATATGAGGGGTGGGTCGTGTAAAAGGGATACGTCAAAATTTAACTAAACGGGTGAATTATCGGGAATTTTATCGCCTCATTCATTGCTAATCACAAATTTAACTTTAATTAGTTAGTATTTAAAAAAAATTATCAGTGATTGTAGATTTGAACTAGCAGCCTCTTGCTTAAGATAAATATCATTTACAATTTAAACTACAAGATCATTACATAAATTTAGCCTTCTCCTAAGTAATAAGCTAGAAAGAGAAATTGATGAAGTACAATGTTATGAAGAGAGAAGAAAAAAGGAGACAGAAAGTGAGAAGAGTAGGTGGAAAAGAATAAGAATATTGTTGTGTTAATTTGGCAGCATATGTTAGCTGTTGGTAAAGAAATTCAAAGGCATAATCATTTCCCTTCTTATCTGGTTCAGTTGATTACGGCAATTTTGGCAGGGAGAATTTTTAGATTTTCTTCTTGTTTTTACATTTAGGGCCCCAAGAGAAAACCACAGCTAGCTTTCTCCATCTGCAAACTGCAATATTGCTAGCTCTCACACTGCATCTTTGACCTCCTAATTATTGCACCTTAAAGTTATTAAAATTGATCGGTGCTACATTTATAAAGTATTTTTTTCAATATACACTTTATAAAGTTATTAAACCTCTTAAATCGCGATCCATAAAATGTATGTCGGTGAATCACAATTCATATAAAGCATGTCGATAAAAATAATTAAGCAGTATGAATGTCCGATATAAAAAGCATTTTTTATTAAAATTAATTTATCCTATTTATGCGACCAACTTGTGTATAAATTTGAAGAAAAAAATTGATTAAAGTGATAGACGGTGTATGCGCGGGTATGGATTGTTACATGCAAGGATCGAAATTATGCTGCTAAGTATATTTTTTAAGTAAAAAATGATTGTAAGTAGGGTAAAAATCAAAATCAAAAGCAAAGTAGGACGGATAACATAGTTTCAATAGAGTTAGTTTAATAAACATAATATCCTCCCTAAACAAACATTTTTCGCTTTAGCACTTACTAGGGGCAACACCCTAACATGACCAGGACGGTCTCTTCCCTAATCAAATATTGCCCGCTTTAGCACACCTGCTCGGGACAATACCCTAACAGCCAGGCCTGTCTGTACCTCACAATTTTGTTTTTCGTAGGGTTATATGTTCCAACTCACCCCCAAAGGCCTCCAACTCACAATTTGGCACATACTTAGGACAACACCCTAACATGGTTGAGACAGTCTCATCCCAACTAGATATCGTCCGCTTTAGCACACCTGCTTAGGACAACATCTGACAACTGGACCCCTCTGCACCTCACAATTTTGTTTTTGGAAGGGGTATATGTTCCAACTCACCCCCAAAAGCCCTAACATGATCGACGCCCTAACACGGTAGGGACAGTTTCCTCCCTAACCAGATATTGTCCACTTTCACCCTAACAGGCAGGCCCCCTCCGCACTTTACAATTTTGTTTTTCGCAGGGCTATATGTTCCAAACTCGCCCCCCAAAAGCCTCCAACTCATGATTTGGCACCTGCTTAGGGCAACACCCTAAGTGACATGGTTAGGACCGTCTCCTCTCGACCAGATGTTGTTCGCTTCAACACACCTACTCGAGACAACTCCCTGATAGCCAGGCCCCTCTGCACCTTACAATGCTTGGGACGACACCCGAACATGGTCGAGATAGTCTTCTCTCTAGCCAAATATTGTCCACTTTAGCACACTTGCTCAAGACAACACCCTAATAAACAGGCCCCTCCGCACCTCACAATTTTATTTATGAGGGCTATATGTTCCAATCGTCCCCAAAAGAACTCCAACTAACAATTTGGCACTTGCTCGAGCCAACACCCTAACATGGCCGAGATGATCTCACAATGCTAGATGATAAATAGAATTTTGTCCAAGGCTTGGATGAAAAATAGATTTCATCTAAAAGTGTAGTTGGTAGCAGGGGCGTCTCCATGTAGGTACGAGGGAGTGCGGCCGCACTCCCGAGATTCGGCAAATTATTTAAAAAAAAAAAAAAAGATAGGGACTTGTGTAATTGTGTAATACAACTCTCCTTTCTTTATCTCCTTTCTTTTGCTATTCTCTGCTCTCTATGATATATATTATGATGTAAAATTAGTTGGACTTTGATTTTAGGGCTTAATTTTGTAGGGTTGATTTTAAGATATATCATATATGATCTCAATATATGTGTAATTGTGTAAAATTAGTTGGAGCTTGATTTTAGGGCTTAATTTTGTAGGGTTGATTTTAGGCTTAATTTTGTAGGGTTGAATTTTTGGCTTAATTTTATAGGGCTTAATCTTATTGGAACTTGATTTTAGGGCTTAATTTTGTAGGGTTGATTTTAGGGCTTAATTCTTTAGGGTTGAATTTAGGGCTTAATTTGAGTTCATTCAAATTGCGGTGCACCCCCGGGTAGAAATTCCTGGCTACGCCACTGGTCGGTAGACACCATAGTGTTTATCATCTCATCAAGCGGCATTTCGGATGAAAGAATCAATTCCGTCCCCAGCTTAGATGATTGTCCCACACGTCTGACATAGACGAAAATCAGAGTTCGTCCCACTAAATGTTGGGATTCTAAATTAACTTAGCCTCGGTTGCCATTTCACCATCAATATTAGGCTGTTTCATCACGCGTTGCTGTAGCCTTTATGGTAAATTAAACTCAGCATTTTACCATCTACGGTGTAGATAGTCGATCTAAACGCAGGTTTCTATGTTGAAATTAATCTATATATCTTTAAAAATATATATAAAAGTCGAACTGAACTATTAATATTTAAGACGAAGCGAGTACTTTATTCGAAAACGAATAATTAATTTGTTTTGAAATATACCTTTTTTAACTCATTTGGTATTTTTTACTCCCTAGCTTTAATTATCATGTTCTTTCCAATATCCAACATATATATATATATTAATTATCAATGTCATGATCTTAATTTCCTAAAAGCTAATTAACTAGGATCCAAAGAGATATATATATATATAGCTAGTGGAGGTGTAGTAAATAAACAAATTAAAGAGGCTCCTCTATATCTCTTGAGTCATTGTGAAAGCAACTGGTCCATCACAAGTGTTGGTTCTCAAAGGGACATTATACACCCTCTTTATCCAACATGTCCACTTTTTTTGTTTTTGCCCCTCAGCTAGCTCCCCTTTTCAATTTCCCTTCTCATTTTGTATTTTTTGTTGGATTTTTACATGATGCATGTATATACAATCAAAATAATATTCTGGACTAATTTAGGATCTGCCAATTAAGACCACTGACATGCAGTGTAGTAAATTACAGAAATTGGCTTCTTGTGAATTTTGTTTTTCAATCTATTTTGATTTTGTGTGAATGTTATTGGGTTTCGATCAAGTGAAAGTTTCTTCTTAAGTACGAGAAGTTAATTAAGACGTTTGATTTGGTTAAAAATTAAGGTATGCTAAGATGTTTAATCTGATTAATGATACATAAACAATTTCTCAATATGGATGCCTCTGATTTCATTCAGAGTTTTGTCTACCTCTTAGTATGATTAATGAAGTCCGAACGATTGCTTAATACCATGTTTGCCCTCAAACTAAACCGGTCATAATTTAAAAGATAAAAGAAGGATAAAATGGTCAAAAAAATATGTTTAGCATCTATTTAGACACACAAAATTTTCAAATTCAGTCTTTAGACATATTTAGATTTCAAATAGAAAAACAAATGTCTAGACGAAAAGCAAAGTGGTAAAAGATAAATCTTGTCTATTGAGTATGAAGTTTGTTCATTATTGTTATACACTATATGTTGTTAATTAAAAGTTTACGTTTAACCTTTATATTTTTTTAAAAATACACTAATTTCATTATCGAGGACAACCTTGTTTATGACATAAGTTTTGAATGTTTATTACTTTCTAAAAGGGAGAGTGGACTCCTAATTTAGGGTATCGTAAGAAAGATTAATACGTACTATTGACTCTTAATTAGTAATGAAAGGAGTATAAAATTGAATAATTATTGTACTGCACACTTATTCATTATTGTAGTCCCTCCATCTCCAAATGATAATCCCACTTTCTTTTACGATATTTCTCAAATTGACAATTTTTTTTAGATATAATCAATTAAAAATAAGATGTATTTATCAAAATGAATATTAATTTAACGTAGGAGAAGATATAATAAGGGTATACTTTTCACCATTTCTTTCTACGTGGGTGATAAATAATTTTACCTTCAAGCAAACGTGCCTGCGAAGACGTAATGATTCAAATTTATTTATTTAAAAAAAAATACTGAATAATTTTATGCATTTTCTAAAAGGAAAAAGGAATTGCTAAATAATTCTGCTCCCGCCAAATGAGGTGTACTCGAATTTTTACGCCTAGTTTGCCTGTTTTCTCACTCTAGTCCTTAAAGTTTTCATATGCTACATTTTAATTTTCAAAGTTTGATTTTCATCCAAAATCCACGTGGAATATAGATTTTCCGTTCAAAAAATGAACAAGACATCCAATCTTGGATGAACTCCATTTAAACTTTGAGAATCAAAATGTAACAAAATAAATATTAGAGATCAATGTGAGAAAATATGTAAACTTTAAGGAGATACTAGATAACAGATATTGAACATAACCCTTCTATTAAGGACCATACATTTCATGAAACTTAATGAAGATTATCTCTACAATGAGCAAATCATCTTTATCAAATTTCATGGAAAAAAAAACCTCAACCGGAAAATGGGTTAGCTAAAAAATTTATATGTATATATACACATTTCTGGACATTAAAATTTTACATGTTGAGTTAACTCACTTTATTTTTGAGTTTTTTAATGAAATTTGGTGGAGATATTCTTCTCATTATAGAGATCATTTCCACCAAATTTCATAAAAAAATCATCCGTTTAACTTTAAAAATAAACGGTCCTCAAGTTAAATGTTAAATTAAATATGATTCTTAAGAAAATGGGACTGCTAGATTAAATGCTGGTACAAGTCCGAAAATAGGAATAAAAGGTTATTTGAGAAAACTTGTAAAAGGGGGGAGGAGAGAATGGCACAATTACCCCCTTTTACGTAATTGTATCAATGAGTTTGGGTCAGGTTCAAATAATATTGCAGATTTTGCTAGAGGGTTGAAGTTGCTAATAATTTTGTGCGGCGTGATTGCAACCGAGTACCCATATATAGCTCCACAAGCGTATGTGTTAGCATTTTCAAAGGAAAAAAAAATTGAATACTTAAAGTTCCGTTTGATAACAACATGAAAAGTGCAAAATAAAAACACATGATTTGATATAAAGTTAGAAAATAAATTTAGGGGATGTGATAAGATGCCACATATTTCATGCAAATTTTATGAGTGCAAGTCCTCCATCCTTCGTAATTTTTTACGAATAAAATTTATTTCCCTACCACCAAAAAAAAAAAATTTCTCCATAAAAAAAATCACAAAATTAAAAAACATCTCACCATATGTCACAATTTATTTTTCAACTTCTCACAAAAATCAACTATTTTTATTTTATTTATTATATTATTATCAAACTGGCCCTTTAAATACTTTTGTTTTATACTATGGTTTAAACTCACATTCTCTCCCTATTCATTTTTTAATAAAGAAATGAAGACAAATTTGAAAAAAGAAAATATCTACTATTTGTTTTATGTGCTCTCTATAGCCTACTCTAATCTTTGACAAGATTTAAATTGAACTCACGATTTTGTTGCTTTTTGCAAAAAAAAATCTTTGACCATGCAAATCTTTTTAATCTAAGTTCATATTACATCATCATCAATAAAGTGAGAAGAAAGTGGTGTAAAACAACAGTTTTGGATGCCACACAATCGATGTCAATTGTCAAATATGCACAATGGGCCCTCTCATAGTCTTATTCATTTCAGGGTCGTCCAACAAGCCGAGCGTTCCCATCGAGTCAGACGATACATGTACCAATTTAAATTTATAAATTATTATAATATAATAATCAAAACAATATATTAAAAAATGCATTAATTACTGTTGGAGATCCATTTCAAACATTGATAAATGAATTTTCTAACATCGCCATTATTAAGTTGATCATTTCAAGTTGGTACAACTAGGTTCCCATGCAAAAACGTTTTCTTTGAGAAAAATGAAAAAGTTGATTTATGTTAGCGGTTATCATTTTTGTCTTTGCACATGGTAAATCACTCCCTCATTTAAACCCCCGGTTGTAAAAGGAAGAATTATTCAGCTTGGTAATGAAAGTTTACCCTGGAAATGAATAGAATAAACCAAACAAATCATAAAACGCTCCATCAAGTTGAACCCATAATCTAGTGTATAGAACATGCACATTCGGGGAAAAAAAAAATCATGAATATTATTGTACTATGGTGGCTTTTGAGTTTTTAGCCTTAAGCCTCTTAATATTAATTGTAGACTGATTGCTAAACTTATTGAATAAACACTCTGAAAATTTGGCTCGTTATTTATCTAAATGAACTCCTAAACAAATATAGTGTGTTTAAATTTTTTTGACTTTGAATGGTGAAAGTCATTTGACAAGTTTAGCCTTACTATCGTAATACGCATTAATACGCAAGACAAAAAGATGAAGGCAACACTAGAATAAAATTTCTTAAAAGTTTCAAAGCATTCAACATGCATATGCCTCTTAAGATTGAACGCTGAAAGTTAATTATTTTCTACCTCTCCACGTTGAATCCATTGAGTCCATTCACCGCCTAGGTAAATAAGTTTTGCTCACCCCAATGTTTTAAAACTCCCTGCACTTGGCCCTTGCCCTTTCCATTTTTGCCTAGTAAAATCCCGCAAAAATTGGTGGAGTATTTGTTGAAGATATGATCAATTTGGAATCCTATATTGTGCCCACTTGCATTCGAATTAGAGGCTCGACCGTACCCTTGACGAATTGTAAAGTGCTTTACGAAGCCTCTAGAGTCTAGAGTGACAAAAATCACTCAAGAGTGACAAAAAATTTAAAAATAAACATAATAATACATTTAATGGTGAGAACATCCATTTCTATTATAAAATGTGTTCTTTATTTTTTGAATTTACTTTTAAAATGTGTTCTTTATGTATAAATATGCTTCCAAAAAATAAAGAACACATTTTATTTTAATAAAATGTATACGTGAATGCAATTATTGTAAAATAATAGAAATGAATGTTCTCATCATTAAATGTATTATTATGTTTATTTTTAATTTTTTTTAACAAAAAAATAACTCTTAATGTCGACGTGGGAGCAAAAACAAAAAATTGCGACAAAATCGTTTATAAGCACACCACAAAAATCCAATATTTTTATATGCAACATGAGTAATATAGAAATTTTTTGCAATTTGAATTTCAAAACCTAATAAAACAATTCTCAAATAACACAATAAATAAACACATGCAAGGAAGCCACGAATTTGAACCATCTTTAAATAACACTTAATTGTTTTAAAGTGATTGTGTTAGTTAGAAGCATGTAAATTTAGTTAAAAAAAAAATTATTTTGCCTTTTTAGTTAGAAAATTAGTAGTGTTTTTTTTTTACATCATTTTTGCAAAGCAATAGAAATTTTAGGTACTTTCCTTTTTTTTTTTTGGCTTTTTGATGTGTTTTCATTACCTACATATTTTCTCATTTTAATAGAAAATGAGAAGTTTCAAAAAAAAAAAAACCCTGAAGTTTGGTTGCCACATCAACTTCCCGTTAACTTTAACAGGGAGTTGGATAGAGGGTCCAATTTGCAGTGAAAAATTACTTTGGAGGCACGATTGCAAAGTTTCAAATTTCGGGGTCAAGATTGCAAATACCCCCAAACTTCAGGGTTTTCTTTGTTTTTTTCCCAAATTTATACCTCGAATCTAGGGATTTTCAATTTTCCTTTTGTTGGACTGTAGGTAACTGTCGACTGATAGGTATATCATCACCTCAGCACAACTTACTCATACACTGCAAATAATAGATCCATATTTTGCTTTCCAATTTTTTTGCAGCAAGGGAAAACTGATATAAATGGGAAATTAATTCGCCAATTAAACAGGACTGAGGCTGTTTCATGTTAAACTTATATCTTGAATAAATATCAATGACAGAACAGAAAAAAGAGTTTGATTCGAGGAATTACATTATCCTGTTTAGTATATTTTCCCTGTATCATATTTTGTGCTAACACATATTAAGGCAATGAAATTCAATACAAACAACAAACTTGCACAGGTGATTTCAACAGAAACTCAATAAGCACAAAATCTGTAAGAAATACTCCCTCCAATCTCAAATTGATAGTCCCACTTATGTCTCAAATTGATGGTCCCTTTCGGGACATAATCAATGTAACGAATCTCATGATGCAAAAGAGTTGTATTCTTCAACATTGATAATTGTCAAAATCAGTGTTTTCTTAAAAAGTACTAAAGTCAAAGTAGAACTATCAATTTCAAACAGAGGAAGTAATAAATAGAATCGTAAAGTAAATTACTACAGCCTAAATAATCAGGAGAGACTAATTCACTTCGAGGCAAATGAGACAGTTAAAAGGTACAAATAGAGGTAAGGAAGGAGAATTCGTACCTCTGCAAGTTTTGCCAATACAATGGAAGTGGATGATGCGGGTTCATGTCCTGCCTTGATGCAAGTAAAAAGAACAATAGAAATTAAAAACATAACATACATACTAAAGCTCACATAGTAAACAAGTTTTGTTCGAAACCATTCATGGTGATGAAATTAGTGCATTCTTAATAAATGCGAAAGTCAAACATGGACTTGTAGTGGGAGGACAAAAAAGATCCGTAAATTGATTTGATGTTGAAGGCCAAAAGGAAGGGCAAGAATTTAGCTCTTCCCTTTTCACAGACATTTCTCCTTCAACGTACGTAATTTTCTTCATCCAAATGGTACAAAATATGGGTAAGCAATACCCCTCCGAAAGGCCATCCCTTCTTTTTATCCCCAAAATTGAAGGCATTCAGAATCATAATGAATACAAGTAAAGGCAAAGGCCCATGAACAAAAAGCATTCATATAAATCAAGAGCGAAGAACAAGAAAGACCCCTTAGCATTCAGAAATAACAACAAACTAACAGGACTTGTAAACAACATAGATAAATCTGCATGATGTATCATACACACGAAATAAAAATCAAGTACCTGGTAATGTCAACACTGTCTAATGTAGAGCATGATTTATCGCAAAATGATGCAATAGAGTCAAATCATTCTAAAAGTTGATCCATCTATAGACAAGAACCAAAATTTTCACCCCCGACACATTCATCTGCATGATACGCTTGTATGACAATGACAAAAAGCAAGATAAAGAGCAAGTTGTACCACCAGTTACTCTCCCCTTGAAAGCCGTACACTATTTCACTCATACTCAGTGATGCTCATTTGCATATGAAGTACCTTTCTTCATTATATTATTTTTTTGAAAGTAAAATTCAGGATATAACAAAAGCTCAGCAAAATGGACTAACCAAGAGTAGTTTTCAGCTTCTGTTTTTAATGGATAAACATTTTTTATTGACAACACAGCTTGATGTCAGCCAGCAACGCTGATTTCTCTAACACACGCCAACTTAGATGCAATATATTCAGAATTAGCCACCACAAAAAACAAAAATATGGAGTTACAACTATTGTTTCTCAAGTGCGTAAACAGATTACCGGGAATATTCGACAATGGGCAGGTGTTAACTCAGTTAGCAATGGTAGCACATTTATATATACATGAATCTCAGCTACTTTTTACTGATTTTGGTAGATTTGGCACCCATTTAATAAGATTAATGTTTCCCCAGAACAGGAACAGGGGAAGAAATAATCAATAAGCAATAAATAACATAAGACAGCTCATTCAATAAACAATAATTCGAAAATCAAGGAGTAAGCCATACAAATTCATCTACCATCAAACTAATTTCCAAGTCAACTTCTGTTTAACAGTAAAACCACTTTTTAAATCTCAAGTCCACAAAACATAAGCTAAACAATAACAGTAAAAGTCAGATTAAAGGAGCCCTTTCTATAACTATACTATACTATTTGCATTACTATTGAACAATGAAACAACCAGTAAACAAAATGTCGTCGTCATTTACCATACCATCGAGGGTAGAATCATATAAACAAAAGTATATGTTCCAATTTTGAACCTAAGAAGCTTCAACATTTTCGAATCCCCAAATCAGAAACCCTCCGGAAAACCCACGAAGACATCACCATCTCCCTCGAAGAATTCAACTCCACCAACAACAAATTCATCCCCACTAATCTCCATTCCTCCAACAAACCCAGTACCAAAATCTTGATCATCTTCACTGGTAGCTTCAGCATTCAAGTCCAATTCCTCTCCACTCTGAGCAACAACAGTCTCATGTTTTTCAATTCTAGTCCCTCTCCCCATCAATTTCTTAGTAGCTTTCGCCACTGATTTCTTCTTCCTCTTCATCACCGGCTTCACAAAATCACCACTGCCTTTCCCTTTATCCGCTTGCACTCTATTACTATCATTCCCAAAAACCCTAGCATTCTTACTTACAACCTCACTTTCTAAGTTATCGCCACTATCATCGGTTATCTCAATCAAACTATCTTTACCACCAACATTACCATTATCACGTTCACGCACCGATTTGGCCCCCTTCACCTCCGCTTTAGCCGATATTCCGACAGGCATGAACGGCATCCATGACGAGCAACCCTCTCCACCACCACCACCAGCACCAGCACTAAAACCTAACGGATAAAAACCATTACACCTATATTCACCACTCTTCACAACCTCTATTGGAGGTGCTCTAATCTCCACAGCATGAAATGCCCTCCCACACTTCTCATTATCACACTTCAAACAACAATCCTCATAAACCCTAGCAAACTCATATACATAATAACAGTACGGACAAATAGTCCAAAACAAATCATCATTCTTATCATACTCTTTTCGACAATTGCTCCCAAAATATTTATCATTGTTCGAGTTTTGAACCAAATTATCGAACCGACGTCGCTTTACAGGGTCCGATAAAACGGACCAAGCGTTAACGACAAGTTCGAAAGCTTCGTTGGCCAAGGGGAATTTGTTGGAATTAGGGTTTAGTAGAGTGAGGAGGTGATTGAATTTGTGATTAATGAGACTTGTGTCTCGTGAGAATGGAGGTACCTGGAGGATGGAGTAGAAGTTCGGGTGAGTGGTGCCGGAGATTAGGGTTCCGGCGACGGTAAGGACGTCGGCGACGGCGAGGATCTGGGGGATGGAGGGTAGATTAGGGCTGGATTTTTGTGCTTTAAGAGTGTAGTTCCGGCAAGCGGCTAGGTCACGGTGTTGGAGGAAGTATTCGGCAGCTTTTAGCCACCTTTCTGCGGCGGCTCTGTCTTCCAT
Organism: Lonicera japonica; assembly: GCA_021464415.1. NCBI lineage: Eukaryota > Viridiplantae > Streptophyta > Magnoliopsida > Dipsacales > Caprifoliaceae > Lonicera > Lonicera japonica. The sequence goes on along the minus strand of CM038464.1, from coordinate 53,718,907 downwards.
TTTCAGTGTTAGTGAGAGAGAGAGAGAGGGTGATGGAAGGTATGAAAGGTTAGTTGTGGTGGGCCTTTCTGCGTGATTTTTTTTTTGGTTGGATGCAAAATGAAACGGAATATTGAAAAATTAGACTTCTTTAAAAATACTTTTTATAAAATAATTGAGAAATAATATTTTTATAAATTGAGATTGTGTATTTAAACAAATTTTTAAATGAGTGTAAAGTTAATTTTACAATAAATTTTTAAATTGTATCATTTATGAAATTATGTAAAATTAAGTTTTCACTATATGTTTTTTAGTATATATAAATAAATGTTTAATTGGCAGTTGCTTAGAATAATTTTAACAAATTATATATTTAAAATTTATTTATTAATAAAATGCACATAATAATATTTTTGAAGTTATGCAAAGTTACGTTTGCACTTCTTATTTTTTTAAATATTGTTATGTATTTGTGTTTATTTAATATTATTTTAAAGTTTTAGCAATGAAACCTAATAATATAATTGTTAAAAAATCTAAACACATTATGCAAAACAAATTTGCATTAAATTTTTTTTGTTGCAGAGTTAAATTTGCATGTAAAGTTAAGTTTGCACTCGGACAAATTCCTTATTTTAAAACACAAATGATAAATAAACCCTTATTTCAGAATGATAATAATATCTAGGCCCTTATTTCTAAAAAAAATATTCATTGGGTTTTTTTGCGAAAAACATTGTCAAGTAAGACCTTTTACCTCATTTTCAGAAAATGAAATAATGGTATATGTATCAATTTAAAGAAAATATATTAGACAAACCCAAAACAAAATAAAAGTTTTAAAGTCCAAATGAATTTGAGTAGTACATTTTTTTTTTGTTTGGTTGAGGGGGGGGGGATAGATTTGGATAATAAAGTTTCTAGAGAAAATTATGAATGATATAAATTGATTAAAATTATTTTACTATTTTTTTTTTATATTGGGAATGAATTATTTTATTACTAACACATCAAGTTAAGTTAATAATTTAGTAGATGTGTTAAACAACGCATGATTATTACATAGTGTTTACTATTTTTAGAGGAAAAATAATAAAGAACCAATATCTTTCTTTAATTATAAAAAAAAAACCTTCAAACTCTAAGTGAAACTTTAACTTGAGATCTTTTCACACCTAAGTGTGCACATTTTTTAACATATCATGTAATACCATGTTCCATCACCTAACGCTAAACATTTTTCATAATCACGATATAGGCAAATCTGAGTCTCGGGTAGTGAAATTTTGTTCGGAAAAGGTCGGTACTATTTGAAAACTTTCAACATATATTATTAGTGTATCTAAGCTTGCTTGTATGGCCACAATTTGGTTCGAATGGTTCAAACGAGAATCGGTTCACAAATCGCTCATTTTTATTTTACCAACAAATCGACCTTCGTTACTTCAAAGAAGCATAACTTCTTCATCCGAACTCCAAACGAGTCCCTGTTGATGCCATCAAAAAGGTAATTTGATTATCTAAAACTTTTTTGTTTTGTCCGAGTTCAAATTCTCATATCTTTGATGTCAACGCAGCTTCCAAAGTTATTAGTGAACTATTTACCGAAATAGTCGACTATTTACCCGAATAGTCGACTATTTAAGTGGCCTAGATTTGACTGTGGGTTCTGCCTCACAATAGTCGACTATCTTATGCAGCAGTCGATTATTATGGAATATAGCATTAGATTTTATTTCATTTCTTCCGATTTCCTCTTCATTTTCACATATCCTGACATAAGCTTTTAGCAAGAGGAAAGAGTGGTGATTTTGGGGGATTTAAGGGAGATTCCAACACCATAAACCTAGCTTGATATTAAACCATTATCCCCACCTTCTTACACTATTATTCATCATCCCATTCATCATCTCATTCATCTAATTCCCTACATTGCTAAAGCTAGGGTTTTGAAAGAACTTAGGAATTTGCATCTACGCTCAGATTCGTCGCTTCTATCTTGAGGTATGTCATCATATGAGGTGGGAACAATAGTATAAAACTCTTTTCTAAAGCTTTATGTGTTGTATGCTTTAATTGAACTAGATGTTGGAGGTAAATCCATAATTGCGCTCCTCTCCGTAGTGAATCCGGAGGGTATATCCGGTGTGCAGGTTATCGAATGCCATGGCGCTCTAATGGGCCTTGCGTATAAGGAAATAAATTTGCGCCTTTGCTAACAGCTATAGCTTTTGGTGCAATGGTAAGCGCTTAATCCTTTCAATTGGTATTAGAGGAAGTCACGGGTTTGATACCTGGGGCGCGCCATTGTTGGGGGGAATTATTGGAGGTAAATTCACAATTGCGCTCCTCTCCGTGGTGAATCCGGAAGGTATATCCGGTGTGCAGGTTATCGAATATCATTGCGCTCTAATGGGCCTTGCGTATAAGAAAATAAAGTTGCGCCTTCGCTAACAGCTATAACTTTTGGCGCAATGGTAAGCGTTTGATCCTTACACTAGAAATTAGGGATTTCTCATATAATTTCGAAACTTGGCTTATTTATAAGATTAGGTTGATTTTCTTTGGTTCTTGTGGTTGATTTATGAATTAATCAAGTTTAATTTGATTATTCTACAAAAACCCCTAATTATATGTTAGTATAGATGAAAATTTATATGGAACCTTTACATACGGATATGATAGCGGATAATAAGTTGTAATACTTAACATATGGATATATGTTTGGATTTAAAGCATGTTATAGTTGTTATTACACATGTATGCGATGTTGTTGCAGTACTTAACCCATTGATTGACTAATTGTGATATTTGTGGAATAATTAGCCAGTCTGTAACTGTACTAGACAGATTTTTAAAATTGTGTTAAATAAGCAATGTGTTGAGACCATATGAAAAAGTTTATATTGAATTTTTAAGTGTTATAAACTATGAGTTATATTTGGCTTGGTGCCGACTTGAGAAATCGTTATAAAACTTTCCAATTAGTGAAACTAGTAGATAAGTTTTTTAATTGAGCACCTAGTTGATAGATTTGGCGAACATGGCTTAAGTATAACAATAATACTATTATACGACAAGACATAAAATATATGACTTGAGATACACACGATATATGTATATCTTTTACATATATAAAGTCCGATAGACGTAAGTTATACGATTTTATATGTATACAATATAATTATATGAGATTTCCGTACATGAGATTTATGACCAATATACATTAATTTAATACTATTTGGTGTGTGTGATTTCAATGTTTTAACTCAATTATCTACGCAGGTGATGATGGTAAAGTTGTAGCCTTACTTAGAGGGTTGTAGCATTCTTTATTGATTGGGTTTGGGCTAATTTGCAGTTGTAGCCGCATAAATTATTGAGTTGGAACCCAAAGTACCGGTACTAGATGAGGGTTGTAACCCTTTTGATGAGATGAGATGAGGTTGTAGCCTCTTGTTAGTGGTTATAGCCACTAACGCATTGAGTTGTAGCCCATTGCATATAAAGGATTGTAACCCTTTCGATTGACTTTGAAATGAGATGAGACTTAACGTAGTATAATTGGAGCCCATTATAGTTTCTAATGCATTGTACTTACAGTTAGTGATTTTGTATTTCCCGTTATGCATGGTTTTAGCTTGATATTTGGGGAACGGGATCATTTGATATGCATTGCATACATTTTAACTTCTATGGTAAATAGAGATGAGTATTACATACACATATATGGTGATGGTGCAAATTATTAATTCAATTTATCTTGCCAATCTCGAGCTGGTACGTGACCGTCTACGTCAGCTATCAGGCATGCTTCAATGCGAGGAGTTCGGCTATTAAGACATCGTAAGAAGGATAGAGCCCCTCAAGAACTGGGTGCCCGCTCAAGAGTCGATTACGTAGGATAAATTGCGAGCCCCGGGCTCTGGAGCTCTTTCAGCGAGCTCTGGAGCTCTCTCTCACCCAACCACTCTGCTAGAGTGGTTAGCAGAAGTATGGGCGATTGCCACCTACTTTGCGAAGCGCGCAGGACTCCCTTCATTTTTATTAAATGTACACTAACTATATTTAATGCACCACTATTCATGAAAAAGTAAGGTCAGAGTTGGTACTGATCGAAGCATGACCCCAGACCAACTCTGTAAGCTCTGGCCACACGTCTCCTCCAGTCATATATATACAAAAAGCATTTACTTCTTCCACCAACTAAGTTCCAACTAAGAAAAATCAAATTTCGAGTTAATAACGATCAGAGATAAACAAAAAGATCAATAAGCACTACTACAGGTGTGAGATACCGAGCTCCGCAACCCGCTTCAGAGCTCTTAAATCAGAGGGATTGAACTCTAAGTGGCTTAACCTTCCTCTTACTGTAATATTACGATAATAGAATAGCCAGAGAGACTTCTGTGTGTTTGTAATAATTGTTTGTTTACCACCAATTCAAGGCAAACCGAACTTCTAACTCTATTCTTTAAGGGAGGACTAACCCGTATTGTCATACGAGATCAACCTCCTCTTTAAATATTTGACTCTCTTAAATTCAGAACCCTTATCATTCCAATTATTTGGTATAACCATTTGACTGTGTAGTCTAAAATACCCTTCTAATTTTTAGCACCAACATACAGTGTACTTACTACTTAACTATTATTTTTATGCCGCACAATCCATGCGTATTACTTTATGTATTTTAGTATACAAATCTTATAGTTCTCACTTAACCCGTGTTTTGTTCACTTCCATTTTTCAAACTAGTTTTACAGGTACTTCATTAGGGATGACACGATTATAGGGTTTAGAGGCCTCTAAATATCTTAAACTCTCATAATCGTCCGTAGACGACTTGTACTTTAAATGTTTTGTATAATCATTGAGAAATGATGTAAACATTTTTAAGCACAAATAATTGTCTGGTACATAAAATTATTTTTAAGAAACTTTTTATCTTTTACTATAATTAATAAAAAAAATTATACACATACATTTTATTTTGTAAAAATGTTTAAACTTTGGGTCATATTAATATATACCCTAAAAGTACATGTTATGCACCTATAAATATAACTAATTAAATTATAATATGTACTGAATTAAACACAAATTATCATATAAAATGTTATTTTTTTATTTATAATATAATTAACATGTGATCTTAGGATACTTATTATGATTTTATTTTTAACTTTTAATCAATGAAGAACCAACCTCCTTGCAAATATTTAAAATTATTTACAATGTTTTTAATTCATTGAACAAAAATATATTTTATTTCTTATTTTTTTTATATATATATGCATCTTTATTTGTGGGTCCCGTCATCCTTGTGCTAGAAGTTGTGATGAATCTGACCGTTTAATGTAAATGGACGGTGGAGATTGGAGTGGAAGGCAGACAAAAAGGAATGGCTGGGGAGCGTGGATTTCCCTTTCTTGGGCTCCATCCAATCTTTCAATTTCTTTTGCCCCTTTTTTTGCTCAGCAACTACCAAATTCGGAAAACTAGTGACGTGGAGGCCGCATTCGCGCCATTAGGTAACGACGTCGTTAAATTGTCTTTACCTCGAAAAAAAGGTTGGGTGCAATTCACACGATTTCTATCCTCTCTTTTGTAGAGAAAGCGCAAAGCCCGCTACTTGCTATTTCAGTAAATCGTCTTCAGTCGTAAAAAATTTAATATTAGATTTATCATTTTTTTATTTTTTTTTAAAAGAATATCTATGTTTCTTTCTTTTATTATAATAATAACAAAAAAAATTTCTCACTCTAAATAATACTTGAATTCAAGATCTTTCCTGAATTCAGATAGGTGCTTAAAAATATGAGTATGTGAGCTTTATCTAATTTAATCGAAAGTTTCGAAAAACTAAACGGTTTAATAAGGATTTGTAATTTTAAATCCCTATTATCATTTTATTAAAAGAGATTTAAAATTAAAATTTTTTGATTGAACTATTTTGTTTTCCAAGAATTTTGGTTAATTTAGATAAAGCTCACGCATTCGTTGTACTTTTAGTATTCTGGGTTTTGAGGAATAAAGCTTTTTGGTAAAATGCTATTTTGTAAAATGCACACGACAAAACCTAACACAAGTGACCATGGTTTGCATGGGGAGACTAGAGATTTTGTAACAACTAAAAATACGTTAAGTTGTTTTTGTCCACAACACTAAACTAGACTAAAAGGTTATTTTTCTAACAAAAATAAGTCCATTTATCTAATACTAAGATACCATGGAGCATATTTAAAAAGGAAAAATGTATAACAAGGAGATAACAAGTCCATTTATTCAATGTAACTAGTGTTTTAGGAGGCTATGATTTCAAGTTTTATTCACTATTTACATTGACTAAAAGTTAAAATGTGTGGCTACACAACGAGCCGCTTTATTATTGTCTCTAAAAACAAAATTAAACGAACAATCAAGAAGACGATAAGGAGCTCTGATTATCCCGAGTAATATTGAAAATGTCGGCTTGAGACTCAAGGTTTCCCAAGACCATTGCAGTTACATTGAAACAGTGATTTCAGAGAAACACCTTGCCCGAACACTGAAATCCATGAAGCAAAGCCGAAGCTTCCACTATTAACCACATGATATCGAATACCACCAGAGAAACCCCAAATCCAACTTCCCTTGGTATGCGCAACACACCACCAACAGCTGCTCTATTTTGTTCTCCTTCGGGGCTAGCATCAATGTTCAATTTGAGCCATGTTTGCAGGGAGATTCCGATAATGATTGTGCTTATTACCCTCCCTATCCTTGTGATCCATTCCAAAAGCCTAACGAAAATCTTTTGCCAATTGGTTTGTAATTTTCAAAAGCGCCTCCACACTGGACTCCTAATGACTAAACACCCATTTGTTCCTTGCTTTCTGTTAGGTGTGAAAAACAAAGTCCCGCAATCATTAGAAGTGAATTATGGGTTTATTAGTATGGACAATATCTCCATTAGTACGAGGCCTTTTGGATAGAGTCTAGAAACAAATCCATCCGGCCCAATGTGGAGATATGCGGTCAGATGTTCCATAGTTGCCACTCCAAGGAATCGTTGGCCATATAGCTGACTCCACGGTTGGCTGTTTCACATTTCAAATAAACCATTCCTTTTTTGGGTTTCAAAAAACCAACCATCACCATATGCCAATTGTTTGTAGCAACTTCATGGTCCGAAGGACATGAATACATCTTTGATTTGAATTTTACAACTATCAGAGAATTCGGACTCCTTGAGACCTCTGACTCCTTTCTTTATTGACTACTGAAGTTTCCTGCAAAAAACGAACAGCAGGAGGAGAACATTCTCTTCTTTCATCATTTGAGTTGACCAGAAACACATTGTTAGAGTTAGAGAAGGGGACAGAAGGAACTCGAATCTGGAATCTACCCGACATGAGCACTTGCAAGACTCGAATGTCTGAAGTTTTCAGTTTAGTTTCAGTAAAAGAACACCCATAAAAAATTAAAAAAAAAAGAGAAGTTACAAAAATTGACACAGAGTCTCCATACAACTTCAAGATTTATAAAACAAGGACTCATACATTACATAAAGTCTTTACAAGTCATATCACAAAATTGGTACCAATAAAATGTTCAATACTTTAAATACATGTTGAAAAACACTATGCCCAGTGAGTGACAATACAAAAACAATTCGCATAAGAAAAAGAGGGAGGAGCAGGAGACGAGGGGATGGCGGGGGAGGAGAGACTACATTTGGCAAGAACAGATCTCAGAATAAATTACAACCAGAAACTTGCTCTAAACCACCTCTACAATGATATAACACACAGACGAGAGAATCTTTCCTCCAAGGCACACCTGAGGACTCCACTCGCATACACTGAGCAAATGTGAAGCTCCATGTGGAGCCGCCGAAGCATACGTCATACAACCATATAATGCTTATGTCTCATATCATCATTGGCCTTAGAGTCCACATGGTACTCCGACTGTACCGCATATATTCTCCTCACGATCTCACATCTTTAAGACCACCCCCCTTTTCAAGCTCCCCAACAAGGTCCCTAAGTGCCGGAACTTTCATGGCCAATGTCCTATACAACCTCGAATACCGTGCACGGGTCCCGTCCGCAGTCCTGGCAAGGGCGAGCAAGCTTAGAGCCTCAGGGAGCTGAGTGAAAACTTGTTTCATCTCCTCCAAGCTCATATTTTCCAAGAGGGTCGGTCTAGGGACCACCCTGACTATCTCCCCGCCTTTCGGTTCTTGAACCCTAGCTTCAGCTTTGATGACCAGCTCGGAATTCGAGTTTGCCCCGCATTTAATAATGAAGGGGTTTGTTGAGCCTGTGTTGAACTGCAAGACATTCCATTGAGCTACATCGGTCTCTGTGACAGATAGTACGTCTGGAGATGGTTTGGAACCGGGTGATGTGTCTTGAAGTCGGTCCTCCTCTTCGGGAATTGACTGCATAACAATTGAGTGAGTATTTATCCTTGATGTGGTAAAACATAAGGAGTGTTTTACACTTTTATTGCATTTCTTTTCCATGGAAAACGATTAAATTTTCAGATTGCTTAGCATAGTTTCCCATGTAATAAATTTCCATGTTATAATTTGGTTTAGCCTAATTTTCTCCATTTCCTAGTAATTCAAAAACAGCCTCAAAATTCCAATTTCCAAGGAATTCAATTCATTTTGGTATCATATGTTTCATATAGTCTTCACTTTAAAAGTTAATTCACAGTCAAACATATCATAAAAACATGTAATGTATAAATTGTTAGGCTTAAACCCATCTAAAGCATTACAACGGGTACAAACTTCAATAATAATCACTAAAAAGCAACCTAGTTATATAATTCCGTATGTATAGCACCTTAAGCAATTTTACATTCGGCGATTGTGGCCTCTTGGCACATGACCCTGACGTGTCCTAGAACTTAAAATTGCTAAACACATCCTATCCCCAGGGCCCAATCTTCCACCGACCCACATGGTGTGCCGAGTAAGTGTCCTAATACTATGCTAAACAAAGCTTAAACTCACTAGTCCCACTTTCCTTTTCGGTATGGCTTAAGTTGATAGTCCCGTATTCTTTTTGGGACATGATCAATGTACCAAATTTTATAATGGAAAATAGCTGTATTTTTTCCCACTGATTAGGTTGCAATTAGTGAGTCCTTAAAAAGTACCAAAGCCGAGTGTAACTATCAATTTCCAACAGAGGGAGTAGCATATATTTCTCAATCTTGGGTATAATTTACTAACTCTCATGTAATAAGTTTTAACCCTTCTAGCAGTAAAAGCAAACAGTAAACAAGTAATGGAGAGTTTTAGCAGCATAAAAGTTTCATTTTCATTTTTTACCTCTACGGTATGACGAGCTTCTGCAATTTGCCTCTGCGCGCATGGATGGTCAACATCAAGCAGCGAAGGCATCCGTTCGGCAAGTTCATCCAAAGATGCAAGCATTGCTTTCTTCTTACTTTGACTCAGTTTATGCACGGAGGACTGCCTCAGAATATCCTGTTAGATATTAGAGCACATATCATATTTTTGTTTCTCATTTAAAATTTCAATCATCGACTAAGGGCTCGTTTAAATTCTGGGTAAAATAATTCACCTTGGTGAAAAGTAGAACGGTGAATATTTCTTACCTATTAAGGGCATGGAAGTCACATTTTCTGTTTAAAAGTTATGCAAGTATAGCATCTGCATCTACAGATGGCCAACACAGCCAAATCCAGTATATTTTTCCAGGGCGGGTTAATGGATACTGAAATAAAAACCTCCCACAGGTTCGGGTAAATTTTAAACATTTGACCCGGCCCGCCCTAAATATAGTTTTTTTTCCTATAAATACACTTCTAGTACCATATAATTACCACTGGGCCGGGCCGGGCCGGATCGGTTATGCATATACTAGGTGGGGTGATTTTAGGTTTTTGAAAATCAACCAGCACCGGATCGGGTTCTTGTAGGCCATATTTCTATACAGGTTGGATTCGGGTTTGACCAAACCAGACCAGTTGCCATCCCCATCTGCATCTACTCCCAATTTTATATGAACAAAAACTCTACCTAGAATAGGTGAAAAGACTTTCCATCATTTAATTTCTCACTTGAGAAGAAAAATATTTAACTCAAACCAAATGAAAACACAAGTTACATGAGAGGATAAAACCTTGACTTGCTTCAAGATACCATCAAGTGAAATTAAAGATGCTAGTCGTGCATCCTCAGCTGCAGTAGAAGGATTGCGAATTGGTGAACCGCCATTTTCTAGTGTTAGTAACGCCACATCACTTCTCATTTGTTGCAAGATCTGATTAAGAAATTACTTGTCAAGCTATGTCATGGAATTAAGTATACAGATTATTCTAAAATTAAATCATAATACTCCTCTGTCTCAATTTCCTTATTGGGATGTCTTAAATTACAAGTCCTGTTTCTGAAGATGGCACTACCTTTCTTCTCTTGTGATCAACAGATTCTAGAGCTGAACGCAATTTCATTACTTGTGACGAATCTTCTGCCACTTCGGTTGCCAAAGTACCTGCAATGTCCTGATAAAAGACCAATGCAAATTTTAGAGATAGCAGATAAAAGAGCAACGGTGCCTCAATCTTAGTACTTTTGAAGCAACAGATGCAACCAAATAAAGTAATAAACAATGGATGGCTTTATGTCCCAAAAAAAAAGTGGCTAAATTAGCTTATAATGTCAAACTCACTGTCTGCTTTATAAACATAATAAAGCTACAAGTCAGATGTGAACTACTACTTCTGAAGAAGCTTCAAAAATCAAATAACGAAGCAGACCTGTGAGACCCAAATGTTTCTTAAGATATACGAGTCTCAAACTCTCAATTCAATTGCAGCCACGTGATCATAATAGAGAAAATGAAAAGTTTCCACAATTTTTTATAGTATATTACAGAACAGAATTTTAAAATTTTGACTCATCAGTAATAACAAAAGAAACCCGTGTTTGTGATTTACCTTCAAGTGCTGCAACTGAGAATTGTACACTCGCTTTGCATACTCAACCAGAAGCAGCCCAAGTGCATCAGTACTGGGAGGTTGTGCAGCACCAAGCCCAGCCATCCAACCATCCATTATTGCAGTGGAAAGAAGTTCTAATTGACCAGTTGACCCACCTGAAGCATCATCTCCAGTAACGGAAAGAAATTCAAAGTTCTCTGCAAGCCAAGATCTGATTTGGCGCTGCAGCTCACCGGCAGGAGTATGAACAAAAAGAGCAGCAAGAGCCTTGTTCCCAACTGCAAAAATTTTGGCTTCCTCTGTCATTTCTCTAAGTTTGCCACCAGTAACATGTTGTCTCCATGTTTCCTACAATAGTTCAAGTCCAATGTAAGTACATGAGCACCAGTGATTTCATATCCAGTCAAAATCTTGGCTAATTGATCAAACTGGGCAAGTCTTTACAGGCAATGAAAACGGAAGGGCAAGTGAAACATTCTACCTTTGTCGGGCTTAAGGTAAAGGGCACGAGTAAGTAATTGAAATACGCTACTCCATCCGTCTATAATTAAAAGTCCATGTTTGACTTTCACATTTTTTTAAGAATGCACTAATTTCATCACAATCAATGGTTTAGAACAAAACTTGTTTCCCTATCACGAGTTTTGGTACGTTGATTATGTTCCGAAAGGGAAAGGGGCCTCCCATGCATCCCACAAAGGAATTACGGGCTCTTAATTTGGGACTGAGGGAGTATTTACAAGTTATCGAGTTAGATAAGTACATATGAGCTATGAAAAACTGATTCTTCAAAGGGTCAAAACTCCCCAGCCAGATTCCGGTCCTCACCCAATTTGCACCCATTACTTGTATCCAGATTTTAATTAAATTTAACTAAAGATAATTGTCAAATTATTGAGGATTCTCGAAGAATACTAAACTAAAGTAGTGTTGCCAGTAGTTATCAAGCGGTTTGTTGAAGAGTTCGAGAGAAATAATCATGCACATGTCTCAGCATTCGTCATTCATAGTACACGTGTTGAGGATGACGATGGAGATCCAATGTGGGGCCATAAATATTAATGGAAAAGAAAGAATAAGAGGTCCGTACACTACTTGGTAGATTAGCTTATCTTGTTTTGAGTGATAGAAAAGTTTAGCTTATCTTCGTTGTTGCTTAACTGGTTTCATTTGAGTAACTGTTATGAACCATCTCTCCCAAAAGCTTAAGCTTTTAGGTAGTGGGCCAACAATGTATATCATACTCTTCAACACTCCCCCTCACATGCGACCCCCACTCGCACGTGGAGAGACAAACGAAACCAAAGGTGCACTTCTTGCACAAACAACAACGTGCATACTGCACAAACACAAGGGGGGAAACAAATGCAAGCGGGAGGAATCGAACCCGAGACCTTGCAGAACCTGAGCTCTGATACCATGTTATAAACTATCTCTCCCAAAAGCTTAAGCTTTTAGGTAATGGGCCAACAATGTATATCATACTCTTCAACAGTAACCTATATAATCTAGGCTCTTGTATTGGAATAGGCAAACTGATTGAATGATAAATTGATTCCTCTCATTTTTCTCATGTCACTCCATCTTCCATCTGTTCTCTCTTCATTTTCTATTTGGTACTGCATCAGATGAATTTGCCAAACTAACAATATATCATGACCATAAATCAATTCTAGGCACTGTAACCATCATATTTTTAAGGCCAAATAGCACAGCCTGGGCTTATACTAAATATGGATATCCAAACAAAAGGACATGCATCCTTCATCAACCGTAAAATGAGCTGTTCATGATTACCCCGGTTCATAAACAGCCTCGGGCATTTTTCAGCCTAGTTTCAACATACATAACAATATAATATTATCCAATCCCAAAGAGAGAGACAGGGGGATAGAGAGAGAGAGAGAGATTTATCACAGAACTCACCTGATCAATGCCACGTATCTTCAGGACAACTGATGATAACTTCGATTTCTTTTCTGGCTTTAGATTTACTCTAAAACCATGAATCTGTTCATCCACTAGGGAATTCCTCATGCCCGAATCATAACGAATAGGAGACCTTCCAGGGCTGCTGCCCCTACTGGAGCTTCTGCTCCGTCCAGTATTAGCCTTCTCCAGAAAGCGCTCAACTGGAGAAACCTGAAAATTAAGGAAGATTTATACACTTCAATGCCAAAAATGGTACAAGTGACAGCATATACGTATATATATTATTATATTTACCTTGATAGATTGAAGCTCCGGTGACCTAGCAAGCAAAGATCTTATGTACAATATCCTTACACGGGAAACAAGCATGGTATCCATTACTCTCTTTGGCTCCATTTTACGTATAAATGAAAAAACAGCGTCTCTAATTTCAGCAAGAATCTCATGTTCTCTAGAAGCACCTGCTTTAATGACTGCAGCCAAAACCTGCAAGATTGCAATGATGAGTTTCTTGTTATAATATAAAAGAAAAATTACGATTTAACAAGAGGACTGCACAAAAAATTGTGCTGGCTAATCCAATGCACCCACCACTTGACCCTGGTTTCTAAATTTGTAAAATCAACTGACAATTTTCAAATTTTATGAGGCAACATTGCCATAAATTTTGTTAACCAATCAATGGAGCAATAAAATGCATGCTGACCATCAATAACTGTGCCAATAAACAAGAAAACATAGATACAAGTGACTACAAAGCTTTTACAGGCAGCAGAAACTGACAATAGATAAGTAAGCGCTTTCAATATATGACCACTACATCCTTTTACTTGGTCCTTGGATATGCCAAGATATTCACAAGCGCCATCAGAGTCTAAGCATCCGTAAAATTATTAATCACTAACCAAATTTAAGGGCATTGAATTTAGGACCAGGAACACCATATAGTCTAATTCTTCTAAGACAACTCAATCAAGTCGTGCAAAGTGTTGAAACAGCTCCATTTCTCAAATTTCCTGGTTAAATTGTGACTAGTGAATTAAAAAGTCACAAGGCCATTTGAACAGAGAACCAAATCAACGAACACTTTTTGGAAGTGAGCAGAGCTTCTTTTTTTTTTTTAATGAAACCTCTTAGTCTCCAAGGAGACAAAGACCAATGCCATAAAAACCAAAAAAGAAGAAGATACAAAAGGAGGGAGATGACAAAAGGCCCATCTCCAAAGCCACTCAAAAAACACATTGTAAATACAAATCGGAAGGTGTAAAGAATCCACCCCCAAAGCAATCAGATGAAAGCATATATCCATATACAAGTATGGAGAAATTGCACCATGGACTAAAAGGAAACACTCTGAGTCCATGCTGCAATTCAAAAAACAAAAACAGCTACAAAGTAGAAACCAGCTATACAAAAATAAACCAGAAAGCAGAAGGCAAGCAGCCGCTCCCATCAAGGCTTGAATCTATAGCAAGGGAGGCTGGCATAGTCATGACGGAGATAATGGGAGACACTGGCAGGGTAAGAATCTTATTATATTTGTATACAAGAATTAGGGTTACAATGAGAAAGCAAAAATAAATAAATAAAGAGGCAATTGGGCATAAGGGCCCATTCCAATAATAACATAATTGCAAAGGCACATTATAAACTAGAATAGTAAATTAAGGACACTGCAGGAAAAAGACACTAATGCCCCTTCCTTATTTAACTAATAACACAATAACCCTAAATATAACATCTCACGTCTCCAAAAAAAAGTTAGCACCAATCCCGATCAAAACAATTCAAAATCCACAACAGTCGATCATCGGCACTAATTCTCTAGAACATACTAACTATTCACATGGTGCTAAAACAGATTTAGTACCATTTTTGTCCAAAGTAACTAATCACATGGTGCTAAAACAGTTTTAGCACCAATTGTTCAACACTAGAATGATGCTAAAAAGATTTTAGCACAACAGGTGAACACATATAACTAAACTGAAGGTGCTAAAACAGATTTAGTACCCATCCAATGCTACACATCAAGGTACTAAAACAGATTTAGCACTCATCCAATGCTACACATCAAGGTGCTAAAACAAATTTAGCACCAATATAGTAACTATTTACATGGTGCTAAATCAGATCTAGTACCAAAAGAAAACAAAGAATAAAGAAATTCAAAGGTGCAAAACAGATTTAGCACCATTTTTGTCCAAAGTAACTAATCACATGATACTAAAACAATTTTAGCACCAATTGTCCAACACTAGAATGGTGTTAAAAAGGTTTTAGCACCACAAGTGAACACATATAACTAAACTGAAGGTGCTAAAACAGATTTAATACCCATCCAATGCTACACATCAAGGTGCTGAAACAGATTTAGCACCAATTCTCTAGAACATAGTAACTATTTACATAGTGCTAAAACAGATTTAGCACCAATAGAAAACAAAGAACAACGAAATTCAAAGGTGCTAAAATAGATTTAGCACCATTTTTGTCTAAAGTAACTAATCACATGGTGATAAAACAATTTTAGCGCCAATTGTCCAACACTAGAATAGTGTTAAAAAGGTTTTAGCATCACATAAAACAAATTTAGCACCCATCGAATGCTACAGATCAAGGTGCTAAAGCAGATTTAGCACTAATAGAAAACAAAGAACAACGAAATTCAAAGGTGCTAAAACAGATTTAGCACAATTTTTGTCCAAAGTAACTAATCACATGGTGCTAAAACAATTTTAGCACCAATTGTCCAACACTAAAATGGTGCTAAAAGGGTTTTAGCACCACATGTGAACACATATAACTAAACTGGAGGTGCTAAAACAATTTTAGCACCACATGTCCATCAACAAATTAAGAGTACTGTTCAAACAACTTCAACGCAATAAAAACAGAGCATATATGTTTATGTTTATTAATCAACATAAATACACATATATTCAGTTTATTCATCAACAAACCCTACACACATATCTATATATATGTATATATTAAACATATATACACAAATGGTACACATATATATAAAAAAATGCATGTATAGATCTAAACATAAAAATGTAAAATCTATGTAATTATATTCAAAATATTACAGATATGAACATGCATATATTCAACCGGGTAATGGTGATGGGGGGGACGATGGGGCTGTGGTGGTGATAGTGGAGTTATGGCGGCAACAATGGTCGGTGGGATTGAAGAAGCAAAGAGAGAATAAGTGAAAAACTAAAGAGGAAAAAAAGAAAGAAGATGAGAACAACGTTGATACAATGGAAAAGGTTAATGGGTATGGGCACATCAACTTTTTAATTAGGGGTATATTTGTCCATCAGCATTTACCATTTTCCTTAAAATAAATTAATATTATGAAAAGTGTCCTTATTGTAAAAACAAATTATGAAATTAGTACTACTCCCTTTATTAAACATGAGTCCGTCCTTAAAGTTATAAAACATTACAAAGTGAGGCCCTACAACCCATTATCTCATAAATAAAAAGATCAAAAAAGACAAAATAACCTGTGGCGAAGTCCTAATTGAAAACTAAATCTATAAAATACCTTATATAGATACCTAATAACACCTGATAACCTATAATAATAAATATGATAATGAGGTTCCAACATAAACAGTTTCCATTCCACAGTGAACAATGAAATGACCACTAACCATACCAGCATCAACAACTTGTTTGCTCCATCAGAAACAGCGGCAAGACTTTCATGTTGTTCAGGATCAAAGTCATTAAGAGCAGATGTAAGATACTCTCCAGCTGGGGTTGTCTTCGTCTTTTCAGTACCTGACTTGACCAAAGCAACAGTGCCCTCAATCTTATCCGTGGGGGAAGGCAACGAGAGAACATCAAGAGAGCGTCCTTTACTATTACTATCATTCCTGAAAAGGAATTTTAAGCAAACAGAGTTAATTGCAATCCACAAAGCAAAGGTGAAAAAGGTAGGGCTCTTTTGACTTTGCCCTCTGCATGCGGGAGGAATCTCAAAGAATTACGTAAAACGGGAGGTTATGTCAAAGGATTACGTTAAGACATTGCCCCCTTTTTGACATAATTCTTTGAGATTCTCCTGCTCATAGGTGGCAAAGTCTAATGATTATTGAACGAGGGGGATAGTCTAATTTTGCATTAAGAACAGGGGGCGAAGTAAAAAAAAAACCAAAAAAGGTAAAAGGTGAACAAAATATTGAAAATATTGCAATCAATCTCAAACTAGTCTAGAAAATATACTTGGCCACATCCCGAGACTGAACATTGGTTGGTCCTTTGGGCGATGGACTTGACACCTGAGAGAAAGATATCACAGTGAGAAATTTGGAGAAGAACTCCTCCGTCCAATGTAGAAAGACATGCCAAAGTTATATCAATGACTCTGGAACATGGAATCAAATACACCCGCCTCCTTCTCGGACTAAGAATCCCAGTTCGAAAATCAAACATATCTGGAACTAATACCATACAAAAAGTTTATAATCGACTCATCTAAAGGAAGGGAGAGGGACTGAATGACATTAGCTTAGTATTTAACCAGTCTTAATATTTGAATTAGAGAGCATCTCACATGTCTGCAATATACTAGTCCGGAATTATAATGGATGAAGAATCAGAATATCATAATAAGAATTTCTGAACAAAGGCAGATAAATAGTAAATAAATAAACCTGTGGTGCTCCAACTGAACTTGCTTTTTCTGTCAGTCTATCAAACAATTTCTCGTTTTCCTCATGCAACCTCTGCAAATTAATACATGCATGTTCAAGAATAGGAGAATGAAATGTATAAATTTCAAAAAAGAAGGGATATGAAAGATTCAGGAATCTGCAGATAATAAATCTATTTCGTAATCTGGGCCAGGAGAGAATCAACACCCGGACTCCGAAATCAGGATTAATGGAAAAAATAAGAGAAGCCCAAAATGAACATAAAACATCGTACATCATACAATTTACGATTCATGATACGGATCCATAGATTCCATAATTTCAGGTGATAGTGTCTTATTATTTGATATATTGTGCCTCATTGACATATTTATACATTATTTTACCATTTTTTTACCAAATCTTACACTTAAATAAAAAAGGCGATTCACTACACACATTTCATGCATTTTTTTTATTTACAAGAAAATTCTCGATTTGACAGCCACACAACAAACTAGAATTGGCCCAAAATGTAAATAAAGTTTTAAGTGCGTAATGTTAGTTCACAATGTAAGAAACATGTGATCGAGTCAGTAAAATGCCTAGATGCAAAAAGAAGTCAAAACATACGATCTCTATACTGTGACGATCGGCTAAGCACTCAAAACAAGTTAACTTTTGATGTTATCAACAGTCACCAAAATAAAAATACCCCAAAATTATAGATAATAAGATATTGAGAACAGCAAACCTCGATAAGTGCGTCACGTTTTTTGAGTTCTTCTTCAAGTTTCTTGGTAACAGAAACAGAATCCATGCCTTCCACTGTTGCATTGGAATTTGACTGAGCAGTGGGAGATGATACCGATCCAATCGTTGAAGTAGCCTCACGAGAATTAAGGGCTTCATTTAGCTCCGATTCGATGCTCTTTATTTTAGCCTACACCAGAGAGGTGCCCGAAGAAGTTATTAATATCATCAACAACTAGGAAGTCATTAGTTGAACAGGAAAAGAGATGGTGATGAGGAATTTTCACAAGTAGCATCTACTCAATTAAATCCATCTGGCGTTGCATATAAAAAGGAAACAAATAGAAGAAAATCTGAAAAGGGCTAGAACAATTGTATGATGAAAGAAGTGCTTTGCATATAAAGCAAGCAGCAAGTAGAATAACATTTGACTGAGAGAGTAGACAATTATCTCAATGATGAGTTTTTTAATGATAAAGGTTATTTAACAAAGTAACCATATGTTCAACCACAGCCATAACGGAGACTCCACCCAAGTTTCAGTACTCATTTCTCCCCGATAAAATCCGCTCTAATAAGGGAGGAAATCTTACACCAATCTTGGTATCACCAAAGACACCCTACAAACAAAAAAAGGGGGAGGGAGGGGGGGATAAAAACATTTTATTTGCTTGTATATTGCATTCTTCCATATTTCCATCCTCCAGCATAAACAGAGATCTGCTTTTTCTTGAATTAACTTCAGCTGCCTCATAAAGGTGAAGATCTTCAAAGCAAATCCAGCATAAAAGTGTCTATTGCACTTCAAGTCTTCAACCATATGTTCAAAGAGGGATAACAGGATAACAAAATTTCAATCTACACTCTCCTCAAACGACCCCCTCGCAAAACGACGCAAAGAATATGACGCCAATCTAGGCATCTCCCAGAGACACCCTGTAAGAAGAAAACACTGATGCCCACTAACAAGGAATGAAAGAAGATGAACAATTTCCACCTTATTTCTATTTTTTTTTATGAGAAAATTCAGTAATGAAGAAAGGAGAAACAAAGTGGAGGCTGCCAAGGATCCTCGGCAAGAGAAAGAAAGGTACACAAGGAAGCCCTATAAAAGGAGTGCAAGTCAATCTTACTCGGTCTTTCTCTCCCTCTCCTTCTCCCTCTTCGTCACATATTTCAATGTTTAAGAAAGAAAGCAACAATAATAGCTTGAATGATAAAATCTGTGACAATTGCATGAAAATAACTAGAAGATAAAATTATCGAATATCTAAATGGAGAACAAAAATATCCAGACCCAGGGGTAAGAGACCAACCTGTAAAGTTTCAATAGTTGAATCACGAAGTTTTATCTGCAATTTCTGATCTTGCTCTGACTGTAACAGCTGGGCAACTTGATTTCTAAGCTGAGCATTCTGATCATTCTCAATCTTATGCTTCTCAGCAAGCATAATATTTTCGGACTATACCCAAGGAGAAAAATGGAGTATTAGGCATTGCGAAATACTTGTGCTGTATAATATATGAGAAGTACAAAAAGAAACATTTGACGCAAGTACATGGTCATGTGCTATTGTATCTGATGAGGCATCAGCTACACATTATCCACCATAATAAATTTCACTAATGACATCAATCAGATATGCTAATGTGCCTTGGACAATCGACATCTCAAGGTCAGGTGCCGATGAGCACATTGAACTACTCAAAGAAGGAACACTGAACGCGCATAAGAGTACATTCCCCACACACCCTTTTTTCTTTATAACCTATTCACATTAGTGAAGCAGCTGGATGCATAAGGAAAGCTCGATCAGTGAGCTATTACGCACTCTTTCAAGGGTGGTGGCTTCTAGGCAAACCTCTTGGCATACATACCCTCCCTACCCTCAGGCCCCATCAAGAAATACAATTGACTAATCCTAGGGCAAGGGGTCGAGAAGATCAACGCCACATGAACATAGGGAATCAATACTCGAGTGTTCAACTGGCCCCTGAATTATGAGGTCACATCAACCTACTAAACAGTGTTACTTTTGTTTTTCATACCAAAATGGATTTGAGAGGAGTAATGACTTAATAAACTTCTGGCAGTTCATCTCCAAAAATGGTACCAAACAATTTTAAGAAGAAATTAAGAAGTGGGGAAACCAGGAACAGTAGAAAATACCTTTAAATCTGACTGCAGTGTAAAAGAAACTTTCCAAGCCCTCTGAACTTCATTGAAGAGTAGGACACACTGATCATTTGCTTGCTTAAGTGATTGTTTTAGTTCCACAACCTCTTGCTTCAGATCATTAATTTCCTTTTCTTTTTCATACAGTTCCTTGCGTGCATCATTTGCCTACAAAATATAGTTCAAAATTTCAAGCAAGAGTTGAACATAAGAATATGGCATCACATCAATATGACCATGAGCCGTCAAATAGCTATTAATTACTGATTGGTGGCTAAGCAAGTTTCTGCCTAAGATGTGAAAACACACGCACACAAAAAAAAAATATTATGACATGCTTGTTGGTTTGGGGAAGGAGCCAAAGCTTGCCATGTAGATGGACCAACACGCAAGGCAATAAAATTGTTCAGTAAAGTTGGTTGAAACTGAAAGAACAAGTTGATTAAAGTAAACCCAACTTCGTAAATTGTCAACAGCAAATGGATATAGCAGAACTTACAACATCCCTCCACTTCTTGATTGTATCTCGATTTCCTAGGCTTAGTGTAGCATTTCGAGCTCTGGAAGCGAAACTGAGAGATGACAGTGTCTCAGACAAATTTGAAACATTTGGACAAATGTTAACAATCAACAAACTTTTCGAGCTTCCACCTGCACAAAGAAGAATATAGAAAGCGAATCAAGATACGTTTTATCACTTAAATTTCAATGTTTACAAATTGAAAAGGAGAATTAGAACAACCAAAAGAACAATTCTATATGAAAAATAAAAATCAAAAGCAATTTGTGGAACACTATGCAAGTCTATCTCACATGTAACAGGAGATCTAAATTGCAAATAGGGTATGATTACAGTCTACACAAAGAATAAGGGGTATGATCGATGTGTTAGACATGTCCTGGTAAAGAAAATCTCAAAAGTGGTAGGCACCTCATTCTATGTGAGCATGAGTTGCATTGTGTGTAAGAACATATGTATACTTTTGGCCCATTACCTAACAGTTTAAGCTTTTAAGTGCAAGTGGGTTAGCCTAGAGGTAAAGGCTCCCACCCGGATCCAAGAGATTTCGGGATCGAATCACACTTGGGGTGGGGTGGGGAGCTTTCTTTGTTATTGTAGAAAAATGAAGAGACTTAGACATTCCTTTGGGAAAAAAAATTTAAGAAAGATGTTCATTTAACATGATGTCATGAACCATGACAAATATTTTCAAATTTTATTATTTCTTGCAAGAATTGTTGGAAGTACTATTACTTGTGATTCGATGATATTGTAGTCCCCATAGGAGTGCGTAGGAAGCATTACTGGAACTTTTGTTCTCTTTTGATTTTTTCCCCTCTCTTTGTATAACAAAGACTTGACCGTCATTTTTATACTCAACCTTTGAGAGAGAAAAACTTGGAAGATTGAGACATATAGTAGATACAAACTATACCTCAACCAAGGGACAAAAAGAAATTATATAACTCCCTAGGGGTGTAAATGGTTGTTCGAAAATCCAAATATGTATTCGAACTCGAATTTTGTAGATATTTACCCGAATGGATATTCGAAAACGAGGATTTGGATAGTGTTTTCAAATGTTTGAGGAAACGGATATGGATAAGGATAATAATAGTATCCGACCTGGATAATTCATATCCGTTTTACCGAATATCCGTAGAAGCTATAATTTAGTATATGTAATGTGTATATACATATATATTCTCTCGCCATTAAAAAAAACCGGACTGTATTAGTCTAGTGTTTACAAGCTAACCCAATTCACCAAAACATTTTAAACGAAACAAAAAAAATGGGCATAGAAACTAATAAAAAAAAGAACTAAGTCGTATTTACAACATACGTGATTTGCTAGCATGAAATGTTCAAGACCATATAAAATGTTAATGATTTCAACTTTGGTTTGGGTCGTAATCTTGTAACCTAATGTGAATCTTATTGGGTTATATATGATAAACAAAAGAAATTCATTGTTTGAGTTCAAAGTTTACCATAAAATGTTGGTCTTTATTTTAACAAGTTTTGCAATGCTTCGTTTTACTTTTCGAGCTATAACTTTTTAAATATATTGTCGTAATCAATAAATCACATAGATAAATATATTTTTAAGATTTTGCTAATTTTTTTATTAACCAAAAAAAGGGTAAAATATCTATAGTTGTATAGAAAAATGGATAGGGATATTATCTGAATCCGAGAATCCGATAGGATAAGGATGAGAATAATTGAACGTACTATCAAAAGGGATATAGATAAGGATTTGGATAGTATATTTAAAAAAGATAAGGATGATGGAAAGTGTGGTATCCGATCCCGTCCCATCCGTTTACCCCTAACAAGGGACAAAAATCAACCCGGAAAACACTAAGGACTTCAAATGATAAATACAGCTTGAGCAATGCATTTTAACACCGTCAAAGAGAAACTATTTATTTGACTTCAAAATTTCGCGTAAGCAAAGATGAACGGTATCACATCTCTTAGATTGCCCTTCCCCATAATTTTGTTAAAAATTCAGAAAGAAAGAGAGAATTCACAATATATTAATATCTATACCAAAAGCTTCCAAAGTTAATATATTAATATCTATACCAAAAGCTTCCAAAGTTTATAGTTGTCAGGTATATCAACTAGTAAAATATTTCTCTATTTTACCTCCCAGTTAAAATGAGAAAAACAAAAACTGTTCTGGTGAATCTCTTCAAGAAAATTAAGACTGCATCTTTCTTATTACAACTACTGGCCTATGCTGGGTTGAAATGCTTTCACAATTTCATGCACACAAGGAGGAATGACTAATGAGTACCTAGTGAGTCTGCAAGAGTTTTTGTAAGTGTTGAGTTCTCGTAAGGAACGGTATCCTTCTTTGAGGTCAAGGAAGTCAAAACATCTCCCAACCTACATGTACAAAATCGAAAACAGTAAGAACATGTAGATGAGCAGAGTAAATTTATAAAAATTGGACCCTTAACCAAATATGTATCCTGGGGTTTCCCATGATGCTCAGCATGTTAAAATGAAAAAAAAAATGGTAATGGGAAAGAGAAATGAGGCATAAAATTGTGATGTGCATGAGTATGTATTTTGAGAGAACATTTTATTGCCAATTGTGTATAAACAGATAGTGCATGAAACAGATAATAAAAAAGGTGTAAAAGGCAAAATTTACTCCCACGTCTGTTGTAATATAATATTAAATTATAAAGTTTGTTTTCGGAAAATATATTTTCAAATGGTATTAGAAGAAAATGTTGGTTTTAGTGGGCGTCCCGCAATTAAATAAAAATTTAGAAAATGATAGTACGTAAAATTTTCATTAAAATTTGAATTGAGGTTTATTTTGATAAATTAAAGTTAAATTTTAACTACAAATTTTTTTGTTCTTGTATAAATAAAAATAATGTACTAAAAAAAATAACATAATGCCATCACTCATGGCCACTATCAATCAACATAATTACATAAACAAAAACTAATCAGAATTTAGTACTAACTTGACTTCTAAATGGAGATTTTAAAAAGAGAGGATTTGAGAAGGGAGTTGAGGGATGGGAGTAATGAAATACAGCAAGTCAAAGAGATGTGAGAGAGAGTGTGAGATTAAAAGGAGGGAGAAAGATGGGGAGAATGGGTATGTCTAGTGTGTCATAGGTTCATATACGTCTTTCTTGGAAGTACACAAAACCAAATTGTGTGGCCATGATTAAGTGAATAGTGGGAAAAAAATGCGTCCCCTTACTATATAGATAAAGGCCAGCCCAGTCACAAGGCTGTCACTACCACAAACAAGGGCCACAATATGTACGCAGTTTTACCCTCCCACATAAAGATAAAGAGGCTATTTCTGTCGCTTTTTATTTTTGAATAGTAAAAACCAAATTTTCAGTAATGAGAGCACATGAACAAATTGTTTTTGCCTCAACCCTTATACAAAGAAAATAAGTACCAAATGACCCATCCACGACACTCTCTCCCATCCAAATCGCACTCCATACCAGAGGCAAATAGAATATAATTCTCATAAAAACTGTCTGGATGAATGGCATTAATCAAGTGCATTTAAGTAGTTGCTCACATATTCCTAAGAAACATAAGCAAAAATTGTAACAGAAGAATTTCTTTTTAAATTAAAACCTATGCTAAATCAAACTATTTAAAAGAACAAAACAAAAGCAACAATATAACGATCAATAATTCTTCACAAGCAAGCCATATTGATAAAGCTGCAAACAACAATAAGAAAGTATTGATAATTCAATATTATTTAGTCTAGTTATTTATTTGTGTTATTTTGTTTTTGGTAGAATCCCACCTTAATAGGTATTTTAGGTAAGTTAGGATGTTATTGCCTATATAATGTGCCTGGTATTCATTCTTTATGATTATGGAATAAAAGATATATTTCTCTCTATTTCTATATGGTATCAGAGCGGGTTAAGACTACCCGTACCTTAGGTCGGATCAAAAAAACCCTAGCCGCCGCCATTACCTACCCACGCCCAAAACCCTAGCTGCCGCTGCCTTCCTGGTCACTGGTTGCGTAATTCATGACTTTTCCTGAAACCGACCACGCAGCCTAGGTCGGAATCTCGAGACGAGTAGAACCCCGAAAGAAGCGTCGGCAACTGTCAGTACACGCGCTCACACGCGCCACCCCTTCCCGTGCGTGGATCTCACGCGCCGTCGACTTCCACCCCGCGTGGAGGCGCGTGGATGCTCCAATCACCACCAAACTCTCCAGTTCCCATTGTCTCAAGGTTCTGCAACTTATTCCGTTCAGTTTGGTACTGTTCCGTTGTGTTTGGTACTGTTTAGTTCAGTTTGACACTGTTTTGTTTAGCGGTTTGGTACTGTTCTGCACTATTCAGTCCCTGTTTCTTGGTTTGGTTGGGTTTGGTACTGTTCTGCACTATTCTAGTCTCACAGTTCCGCACCTTATTCTGGTCTTGGTTTGGTTAGTTTGATTATTTTACCATATGAACTATAAACTTGCTATGGTGGGTGCTAGTAATCCGGGTCTCACAGATTCGTCTAGTGGTTCTACCACAAGCCCGTCTTCTACGTTCACAGATTCTATGTCGCAATTTGCTACTATTTATTTGGTGAGTGAAAATCATGTGGCCAATATTAGTCACAAATTGAATGGCAGGAATTACCTCAAATGGGCACAATCAATGAGATTGTTTATTGACGGCAAAAGAAAATTAGGTTATGTGAATGGTGAGATGGTACCACCACCATCTAACGACCCGGGCTTTAAGTCGTGGCGCAAGGAGAATTCGATGGTTACCTCGTGATTGATCAATTCCATGGAGGCTGGACTCGGTAAACCCTATATGTTCCTGCCAACCGCTCGAGATATCTGGCACACGGTTAAGGAAACGTACTCGAATCTAGACAACTATTCTCAAATGTTCGAACTCAATAACCAGTTGTGGACGATGCAACAAGGGGATCGTGGGGTTACAGCCTACTACCATGACATGACGGCCATATGGCAAAAGTTGGATTTGTTTGAAACTGAAGAGTGGGAAAACCCGAATGATAGTGCTCGTTACAAGAAGAAGGTTGAGCGAGGTCGGGTGTTTGTCTTCTTGGCTGGACTAAACAAGGACTTAGACGAAGTTCGGGGTCGTATTTTAAGCAGAATACCTCTGCCCACTATCAGAGAGGTGTTTTCAGAGGTACGAAGAGAAGAGGCTCGACGATATGTGATGTTGAAAGACGAACGGGAGCCCCGTATAGATGGTGAGGGCTCTGCACTAGTAGTCCTTGATAAAGCCGTAAACAGTGATAAGCGAGGAGGAAAGCAGAAATTGTGGTGTGATCATTGCAAGTGGTCAGGTCATACTAGGGATATTTGTTGGAAGCTTCATGGCAAACCAGTAAATTGGAAGAAGCGTGCTAACAAAACGAGGGGAGGAACACGAGCATTCCAAGCAAGCAATGCAGATTCAGTGCAACCATCTTTCTCAGAACAACTTCCATTCACAAAGGAACAATTAGAGCATCTGTGTAAAATGGTTCAAACTCATTCCTTAGGAAATAAGTTTACAGCTACAATTGTCTGTATCAAATCCCATAGCAACTGGATATTAGATTCAGGGGCTACTGACCACATGACCGGTATCTCGGAATTTTTTTCGTCATATACTCCGTGTGCAGGGAATCAAAAGGTTAAAATTGCTGATGGTTCTTTCGCTGCGGTTGCCGGCAAAGGAACCATAATTGTCTCCCCGTCTCTCACTCTCAAAGATGTCTTACATGTCCCTAATTTATCGTATAATCTTATATATGTCAGCAAATTAGCTCTTGATCTCAATTGTCAAGTTGATTTTTGGTTTTCTCATTATGAATTTCAGAATTCAAATTCAGGGAAGACGATTAGGGTTGCTAAACAGGATGGGGATCTCTACTTCTTCAATAATGGGTCTACCTCTGGAAGGCAAAACTGGCAAACTTGTTTTAATTCTATTTCTGTTTCTAGTGATAGTCAGATTTTGCTATGACATCCAAACTTTCAGTATTTAAAGCATTTGTTTCCCAAGTTATTAATGAATAAAAATTTGCTTAAATTTCGGTGTGAATCTTGTGAATTAGCAAAACATCAGCGCACGGTTGTTCCGTCTCAACCATATAAGAAATCACAACCTTGATTCATAGTGATGCTTGGGGTCCCTCTAGAGTGCCCACTTGGTCTGGCAAGCGTTGGTTTATGACCTTCATTGATGACCACACTAAAGTATGTTGGGTCTTTCTCTTAAAAGAAAAATCAGAAGTTGGGAGTGTGTTTCAAAACTTTTACACCATGATACACACACAGTTTCAAACCAAAATTAAAATTTTTTGGAGTGATAATGGGAAGGAATTTTTTAATAAGATGTTAGGAGATTTTTTCGTCACAAATGGGATAATTCATCAAAGTTCTTGTAATTATACTCCTCAACAGAATGGAGTTGCCGAAAGAAAAAATAGACATCTACTTGAAGTTGCTCGAGCCTTAATTTTTCAAACTAAAGTTCCAAAATACATTTGGAGAGATGCTATTTTGATTGCTACTTACCTTATTAACCGTCTTCCAACACGAACTTTGAATTTTAAAGCCCCTATCAAATTGTTTTCTGACATATTTCCCAACACTCGGCTATTAGGGGATATTCCCTTAAAAATATTTGGCAGTGTTGCATTTGTTCATAATCATGACCCAAAATATTCTAAACTTGATCCAAAGGCACACAAATGTATTTTTGTAGGCTATCCTACAAATCAGAAAGGGTACAAATGTTTTGACCCAATTTCCAAAAAATTGTACATCTCTATGGATGTCACCTTCTTTGAGGGGCAATCCTATTACAATGAATGTCATCTTCAGGGGGAGAGCACGAGTGAAGATGGTGGTTGTGGTTTCAATAATTCGGTAATTGATGTTTTATATGAACAAGCACCTAATGATTTTAACACACAATCTGGGAAAATAAATGAATTAAATATTAAAGATACTGGTGTTGGTAATGGTGAACAACCAAGGCTAGTGTCATCCCAAAATCTGATTACTACCGATGGACCAGAGATTTGTGCAAAACGGTATAAAGGTCTTGTTTATTCTAGAAAAATTACAGAACAAGAAAGGAAAGAAACCATCCCTCAGTAACCCCAAGAATCCAACCTGGAGGTGGATCCTAATACTCACGATGACTCTTCTGCGATACCGGAAGGTAGTTCTCAAAATAATACCGAGTCAACTCAGTCTAATCAACTTGATCTTCCTATTGCTCTTAGAAAAGGAGTCAGAGCTTGTACGAAATCTCCCAAATATCCCATTTCAAACTTTGTGTCATATAAAATATCTCACCGGCCTATTCTGCGTTTATCTCTTCTATTTCGAATATAGTTGTTCCTAACGATGTTCAGGAGGCTTTAAATGTTCTGGAATAGAGAGAAGCGGTGTATGAGGAGATTAGAACGCTGGAGAAGAATGCTACTTGGGAGAAAGTAAAACTTCCAGAAGGAAAGACGGTTGTTGGTTGTAAGTGGGTATTCACTGTGAAGTACAACTCAGATGGGTCAGTGGAACGGTACAAGGCTCGTCTGGGGGCTAAAGGCTTCACTCAAACGTATGGAATCGACTACTCCGAAACCTTTTCTCCAATGGCAAAACTAAATACAGTTCGGGTTCTCTTATCAGTTGCAGCTAACTTGGACTGGCCTCTGAATCAGTTAGATGTAAAGAATGCCTTCTTGAATGGAGACTTAGAAGAGGAAGTTTATATGGAACCTCCACCTGGGTTTACTGAGGAATTTGGGACAAAAATCTGCAAGTTAAAGAAGTCTTTGTATGGCCTTAAACAATCTCCTAGGGCATGGTTCGAACGATTAACGAAGTTCCTCAAGGACCAAGGATATAATCAAGGGCAGTCTGGTCATACTCTTTTCACAAAGATGTCCACAAGAAACAAACTTTCTGTTGTTATTGTTTATGTTGATGATATGATTTTGACCGGGGATGATGTTGAAGAAATGAGTCGACTGAAGCAAAATCTTGCCAGAGAATTTGAGATTAAGGATCTTGGCGACCTACGATACTTCCTTGGAATGGAGGTGGCCCGTTCAAAGAATGGTATTGTAGTCTCACAACAAAAATATATATTGGATTTGCTGTCAAAAACTGGGATGAGTGGTCGTAAGTCATCGGATACTCCCATAGAACTAGATACCAAGCTAGGAGATATTAAAGACGGTGTTCCAGTCGAAACAGGAAAATACCAAAGGTTAGTTGGGAAACTAATCTACTTGTCTCATACGCGCCCTGACATCGCTTTTGCCGTAAGCATGGTTAGTCAGTTCATGCACTCACCGTGTGAAGAGCATCTAAAGGCTGTGTACCTTATTCTTCGTTACCTCAAAGGCTCTCCAGGGAAAGGTTTGTTCTTCAGGAAGAACGATAAGAGAGGGATAGATATGTACACCAATGCTGATTGGGCTGGATCGGTTACTGATAGACGGTCCACGTCTGGCTACTGTACGTTTCTTTGGGGCAACTTGGTTACATGGAAAAGCAAAAAGCAAAGTGATGTCGCTAGAAGTAGTGCAGGAGCTGAGTTCAGATCAATGGCTCAAGGAGTATGTGAGGTTCTTTGGCTACAAAGGGTCTTAGAAGAACTCAAAAGGCCAATAAGTCTCCCGATTCTGCTATCAGTATTGCCCACAATCCGGTATTACATGATAGGACAAAACATGTTGAGATTGATAGGCACTTCATCAAAGAGAAGCTAGAGGGTGGAATAATATGTATTCCTTTTGTTCCATCTAATCAACAAATTGCAGATATTTTGACCAAGGGTATGTTAAGGCAACCATTCGAATTTCAAGTGAGCAAGTTGGGCATGACGGATATCTTCGCACCAACTTGAGGGGGAGTATTGATAATTCAATATTATTTAGTCTAGTTATTTATTTGTGTTATTTTATTTTTGGTAGAATCCCACCTTAATAGGTATTTTAGGTAAGTTAAGATGTTATTGCCTATATAATGTGCCTGGTATTCATTCTTTATGATTATGAAATAAAAGATATATTTCTCTCTATTTCTATAGAAAGAAAGCACTACATACGCTGAAAGTGACTTCATTACATGCAGCAAGTCTGTTGCACGTTCCCCACTATCATCTTCCATGGTCAAACTTTCACTTCCAGCCAAATCAACTAGAGAGAGCTTACTATATAAATTTTCTCCAGTTATCAAATTGTTGTAGTATATATGAATAGTGATGATCCTGCAACAGCAAAAGCCAACACACACAGATTTCTCAGACAAATCTCCAAACCAAATGAGTACAATATATGCAGTACATGATACACACATATACATGCGGATATACATTGTTTAGATAGAAAACTTGCAGTCTTCCACATTTTTACAAACAAGTAATATATTACAAGCAACTACAAAGGTACAATACAGTTGGCTATGAAGCACGGACTGTTATGATAGAAAACTTGAACATTTTTACGAACACATTAGTACAATAACAATATATTTTATCTTTTTACCAATACACTATTGTTACGGTCTAGCAAACTTTCAAGTGAACCAACTGATCTAATGGTGATATCTTAAGCTCGCAAGCTAAAAATAGCTTAAAAACGTATTATGCAAAAGCCACCAAAAAAACATGTAAACTGCAGAACTTTATGCAAGTCACTAAACTATAGTCAAAGAAGCAAGAATAATGAAAAAGAGAGCACAACACTCAGTCTAAGTGAAAAAATCGAAATAGTTCAGAGCACTGTGCCTCTTTTGTCTCCTATGTGAGAATCAGAGCATAAAATGATTAAGGAGATCAATCAGTTAGAGCTTCTAACATTAAGTCCTTACTCAACTTCGGTACATAAAAATACAGCATCAAATATAATTACAAAATAACAAAGGTCAAGCAGATCAACAGATAAAAATTGCCCGTGGTTGTTATTTAAAAACAAAAATTATCAAGAAAAACGGCTTGTTGCGTCTTGCAACTATAAGCTACTCTGGCAACTATGATATTTACAACAAATGCATTAACCAATTTAGCATTAAATGGTGGAATCAAAGGAGCAGCTAACACTAGCTTCCATACCACATGACCCTAAGATCTTGGTGAGATGGGCGTCTAACCACAGTCAGTCTGAGAGTAAGGACAAGTCTCATGAGCAGTGAATAACGTCAACGTAGTGACTAGGACCTCTGGTGGAGTACACTAACACAACATGCCCTACTTGGGAATATTCCCCGCAATTAATAACTATAGCGTAGAACTCTGGCAATTTTATAATTATATTTTAAGTATTTTTCTGTTGGAGGTTGGGGGGAGGTGGAAGTAGTCCTCTTTGTAGCATAACCATCCCCTAAATGGAGAATAAAAAACAGAGAACGGCATACAGCACACAAGTATCAGGACCAGAATATAGGCCATACAGATGAGAAACATTGATCTTCATTGTATTGGTTCCCCGATTCTGGAATGCAATTTTGAGGACTCTGGAGAAATCCAATGGGTTGTCAACTTTTTCTTGCACAAGATCTACAAAAAAATCTGGTGTTCCAAACCCGTCTTTCGGCAGACTGCTTTCAGAAACTGAAAGCAAATCCCTTGTCTACAAAATAAGAATGGCATCTATCATCAGAAAATAATAACAATTCTGCTCAAACTATAATGATAATTAGAAAAAGAAAAGGAACCTGTTCATTATAGAGCTCTGAGATACTGAGGGAAAAAACAAATCGAGAAGAAGAAGTTGCATCCGAGTTTGATACATCAAACAGCTCCTCAAAGCACCGCGCATATAAACCACGATCATGACTAGATCCTTCCTAAATTCACAACATTCAACATAATTATGCTTTACTTTCAATTGAAGTCAAAACTTTATGAAACCTCAACACAGAAACATCAAGGTCTAGCATACAGTTTATAATTACATATTGCAGGTGAGATCTGTATAACAGAAAATTTTCTTAATAGAAACCTGAATACTTATAGCATCTTATCGCTGTAGTTCTGTTGGAATTAGGGTATGTTTGATTAGCTCACTTGAAAAAGATCTGAATCCCATCATGGAAAGTTTTCAATGGAAAACAAAATCACAGGGTTCAGGTAGTTTTTACTTTTTCATTTGCATGAAAAGTGAGAAAATTAGGTTAAACCAAGTTGTACATTTGTATCATGGAAATTGATTCCATTAGAGATTATGCAATCAATTAGTCAAACACTGCTAAAGATGGACAACCGATAGTTGAAGCATTTTCCATGGAAAAGTGTAATAAGACACACCCTTCATGAACAAATGCATTGTGTGTGTGGGTGGGGGGGCAGAGAGAGAGAGAGAGAGAGAGAGACCATTGTGTGTGTCTTTCCTGAATTAGTTTGCCCATAAGCAAATATAGAAACATTATATCCATCCAAAGCTGACTGCACAAATGGCTGAACATCACTGAAAAGTTCAGCTGCACACATAATGTCAAAAGATTCATTTAGATAAACATACACGATACAACTACCAAAACCAGCATAGCATAGCTCCACATAGCACAAAAAATAAACTAAATTGATTTTCAGCCACCTTGTCCAACATGAGGTCCATAAACCCTATCAAATTCAAAATCCTTCTTTGGATTGGAGACATTTTCATCACCAGTATTGATGCGAATCGTGGAATCATCAGGAAATTCAACAACAGATGAGCCTTCATCCTCAAAAAGTGGTCTGGTTCGACAAAACACCTTTATGTTTCCTGAAATAATTTCAGTGTTCAGAAAAAATAAAAACACCTCTTGTACTTTGCTGAGTTCAGTGAACAAAATGTTAACATTTTGGTAGAGAGCGGAAAAATTATTTTCTTTAAGGTGTCACTTTGTTAGAATACCACACACATGCCTGTGCATTTGAGAGACTTATTAACTGGGTAGACTCAAAGATATCATGTG
The DNA here is from genome assembly GCA_021464415.1 of Lonicera japonica. Classification (NCBI taxonomy): domain Eukaryota; kingdom Viridiplantae; phylum Streptophyta; class Magnoliopsida; order Dipsacales; family Caprifoliaceae; genus Lonicera; species Lonicera japonica. Next base: position 53,685,971 of record CM038464.1, on the reverse strand, counting down.
TACCTTTGCTTGTCAATAAATCATTGAACAACCTTTTCTTCTCATTCATCAATGGAGCTATTCTAGCTTCAGTTTCAAGGGCAGCCTGATCTGAAATAGACATCATTGTTGCATGTTCTCAAAATGCCATATAAAACCAAGCAAGAAGAATCAAGACACAAATGTGCCAAAAGAATAAAAGGACACTTTTCTACAACTTGAAAAAAACACAAGTTCTGAAAGTACAAAGAAATACAAAAGTGGAAAACCACTAATTTGGATTCCTGAAAGTGATGTGGAAATACCACAACATAGAGAATAATTAAAAAAAATAAAGTATTTGTACCAGAAATAATAGGAAAAAGAAAGTACAGAAGAGGAAACAAGGTGCCCCAGGAGTACAAGCAAAGAAAGAAAGAGAAAACAAAAAACAGCTCAATTAATTGTAATATAGCAGCCTCGGAAGGGAATAAACCATGGTACATGTCATAATCGTAACTGACATAAAAATCAATACAATCAGATTGAAAAATAGTTTTTCAAGGTATTATGTGGACAATACAACAAAACTCAGTCCATACCTAGTTTACGGGATTTATCAGCAAGAACACCTAGATAACGTGTAACTCGATCAAGTTTTGCATTAGAATATTCCTGGAGATCACTGGCTTCTTGTCTCAACTCTACATAATCTTCTTTTGCAAGCTATCCAAAACATGTAATATAGACAATGTCAGAAAGAAAAAAACAAATATTGCATGTAAATAACAACTAAACTTGCAAACACAAAACTAATAGTCAGATGTGAAACAACTAGCAGAAACCAAATCTATGTATTCACCGGGAAGGGATATAAATTCCCTAGAGTGGCTCTTGAATCTTCACTAACTAGCCAATGTAGAAAACTAAATAAGGAGTGAATGGGAACCTTTTTTCTCTTGGGAGTAAGGGTAGGAGTGGCTCATCAAAGAGTAATCATAGGAAAATGAATCTGTATGTAATTTTAAACCACATTAGAGGTCAAAGGAATAGACAACACCAGAGAGGCTGTACTCCACAAGATTATGGGTCCAAAAAGGATAAAGACGAGGTCTGCTAAAAATTGTACTGATACAATTGTCTTCATTGACAAAATTCTGCTTTTCTGTCCTAATCTTGCATTTTAGGTCTTATTTGCATGTCCTAACGAAATCTTAGAATTATTTGGCGATAAGAAAAGAATTTATTGATAAATAGAGAATGGATTCCAATTCAAAAGACAAACACAAATAGGAGGGAAATAAAAAATGGCATCAAGTCAATCCCACAAATCTCACTAAAACTCAAAAATGAGGTATGGCTCTTAACAGTGCCAAAATTGAAGCACAAAGCTAAAGGAATAAATGAACAGTAAAAGACAAGGAAACTACAAAGGAAGACGCAATAATCGCTTCCCTAGTTCCACAAAAACTCCTTGTTTTTGGCACCAGGCTGACAATCACCAAACACGCAGATACACACAAAAAGAAAAAAGAAGAAACGAATAATCCCTAGCATTATAAGCCCCACCCCAATGAAAGAGACAATCAATCTTCTTCTCTCCTGCTCCCAACCAAAACAACCCCTCGTGTTTTATAGCTAATCTGCATCGGAGACGCCTAATGGAAATTTAAATATGAAAATATAATAAAGAGGAATCATTTAACAAAACAACTACTAATTCATCAGCTAATATATTTCCCCGAAGGTAATTTGTCTGGCTCCTTCAAGAAGAGTAAGATTTTTCATACCAACTTGGCAATCATTTCCACCACTGGTTCACAAAATCCCACCAATATAAATTACCGCCAAAAGGCACAACTAAATGAGACAACAGCTAACCCTGAACCACATATCCTGCTGATCCAAAAATCCTGAGATTTTGTACGAATACCTACAAGACCATTTTAGACATACAACCTAACCCACAAAAAGAAGCTAAAGAAGCTACATTCAACTCCAGTGATCCCAAAACCATCAACTCCGTCATGAACATTAAGACCCTGTTGAATTTGAATGTAAGGTGCACTGTCACTACCTACAAAATTTGGATGTAAGGTGCACTTTCATTACCTACAAAATTCATGTAAGTAATCTAGTCAACAATACACAGGGATCTTGAATTGAGATCGTTCCAATTAATGATAAGACTGAAGCTGCTCATTCATCCTTATAGACGTTGAGAACACTTGTAACATTACGCAACCAAGCGTGTGTCATTCTTAAACAATGCGATAATCGATATACACCACTACCCTCTCATCCATATCCTAAACAATCCCCAGTAGGCTGAATCTCATTAACTCTATTAAACATACATACACCAAATTGCTTTTAAATAAACAAAATGAATACGGATTTTAGCTCACTGAACTACTAGTCCTAAAGAGGTCAAATGAAGCATCACTAGCACCATTCTCTCGATGTAACCAACAACTTCCAGAGAAGACCCAAGTAAATTCTTCTGGACCAAGCGCTTTATCCCTATTCATGCTCTTCAAACCTTCCATAGCCTCTCCTTCTCTAACCAATCCCTACTACTCAACTAGAATTGACAAAACCCGATACAAAACCCGATACTACTCAACTATAATATTAATGCACATTCCCGCTCTCTTTTGTCCTTCAATTCCTCTCCACCAAATAACAAAGCCACTTATATTGCTAGATCTAGATCTGTTCTGACATTAACAGATTTACTGCTCTCTTGTTTGCATACCAATGTTTAAGGCTTAGCTCATTCTTGACAGTGATGGGATCCTCGTTCATCTCTGAGTGAAGGATCTCCATTAGTATCTGTCTTACACAATTCCACTCAAGCTTGACTAAAGAAAAAACTTCGATACCATTATCAATTTGGCGAGTCCACAGCAACTATATAACTGTAATGCCTCCACCACAATTTCCCGGCAAAGGATCGCTGACTTGCTGTATCAATTTTGTACCAATTAAACGTTTAAAAAATCAAAAGAACATTTTCCCGTCATTCCGGACCCCCCCCCCCTGTCTTTTTAATTTCCAAAAGATAATATTGTATTTTGTAGTGCGACACAAATGCGCTTCTCTGTTTCACGTCCTAACTGCTCAGTATTTCCATAAATGGATTTAAATCATGATTCCTTTTTATCCAAAGAGTAAGTTGAATTTCAAACTTCTTTCAATCGTCCAATGATTAACATTCTCTTTCCAATCCCTTTTCCTACCAAGGCCCCTCAATCCTCATAGATACCAAGGGCAGATTTTTACATTGATTGGAGGGCTGGGATCGGAAGATGCTTCACTAAGAGTTGAAAAAAAAGATGTACAAAGGCTAATGTATATAGTGCCTTTGGCAAGTAAGCCCAGCGGCCAGCGCACAAATATCAAGTTTCAACCCTCCATAGCCTATTGCCACCCAGGCTCTGATTGATCACGAAGTCGGAAAATGATTGGAAACAATTACTTTTATGAGAAGTTAAAAGATGAAAAGAGTAATTTAATGAGATGCACTTCACCTCTTGCTTATTTATATGAGTAGATGTTCTCCGTTTTTCCTTAGAAAAAATTTCTACCACGCCACTCAAAAATTTATTCCATGGAGAAAGAGAAAAAGAGAAAAACTAAGATACCATCTCACCACATCACTCGACTCATTTTTCAACTTCGCACACAAATCAATCATTTTTGTATCATTTTCTAACTTGTTAACAAACGGAGCCTAAATCATCCCCACGCTCAAATTTCAAGTTTCAACCTTCCATATTCTATTTCCACCTACTGCACATACTTCACAAAAATAGATAAATCCTAATTAAGCACTCAAAAAAATCCAATTTAAAAAACACGCGCGCACAAAATTTAGTATTGGCTTATGGCTATTGGCTGGCATGCATAGTTGAAAACAACCATCGCTTTTTCCCTCTTAAATATCGAAATAACAACACTTACCTCAGCACTTGGATTTTAGCCAAACAAGCTCCCAAGTGTACCAAAAAAAAATTAAACTAGTAGGAATGCACCTATAATTAAGCAAAAAATGAAAAAGAAATTTTCAAACAAAGAAGATTGGAATAATCTACGGACCTTAACTTTATCCTTCAATTTCTGAAGCTTAGGAGCCAAAGCCTGCTTCCGAAGATCGGAATGTGGTAGAATGGGGGTGGTAGAGATTGAGTACCTCCGAGAGAGAGGCGCAGACGGCGGCGCGTGGTCGTCGGAGCGTGCAACTGGCTTCCTAGGCTCGAAGCCAGGCACCTCCCAGTTCCACCTGTTGTTCCTCTGCTCCGACATTTCTGACCCCTAGTAGGCCTAGGGTTTCCACAATTCCAATCGCCGATTTGGAAAAAACTGGACCTTTAGCTTATAGCTACACTGGCAAAGGACCAGAGCCAGAGAAAAAGCTTTTCTCTCTCCTCTCCCCCTCTCTCTCTCTCTCTCTTTTGTGTGTGTGTAGCTTTGGTAGTCACTCAAATTATCTCCTACATTTCCTCTTTTCTAATCCTTTCTAAGGAAATTATTAGACGTTACTCAACCCTTTCTTTTTTTTTTTGTATAAATTTGAATTGTCATTGTTTATTATTTTTATTTGTTTGGTGTTATTATTATTTAAAAAAAAAATTAGAATATTTTAATATGTTTAACTTACTCAACTTTTAGGCCTCGTTTGGTTCACGGATTTTAGTATTCGGGAAAGGAAAGTTGTTCTTTTCCTTTGTTTGGTAAGCACAAATTCCGAAAACACTTTCCCGAGAGAGGGGAAAGTATAGGGTAAAACCATTCCTCCCAAAACACATGGGATTGATTTTTCCATGTGATTTTCAAGCATTTATTACACAAATTTTAGACAATAATACTCTTACCCAAATACTTTCCATGGTTTACCAAACACAAGAAAGGAAATTTGACAGAAAATTTACTTTTCCACCTCAATGGAAAAGATATGAGAATTAATTTCCTTTCCGTGAACCAAACGAGGCCTTAGTATAAGTTTTTCATACAAATAGTTATTGCACCAATTAAATAAAAAGAAGAAAAATATTATAGTAGTTACTCAATTTTTAAATAAATTATTTTAAAATTATTCTACGTATTTAATGTATTGTTTGCATTTCTTTTAATCTAGCAGGTGTTAAACTATTTTTTAAAAAAATTGGACAAAAATTGTTCGCTTAGCGTTACTTTAAAATGAAATGTAAATAACATATTAAGTCTCTGATTAATAACAAAATAAAAAATAACTAATTTATGTGGTAAGTTAAAAAAATAAGTTGAAATATGTGTAAAATAATATCTATCTCATACTAATTTTTTTCATAAAAAAAATTTAAAAATATGAATTAATCTTATTACATAAATTAATTTATTTTTAAATTTTTCAAACAAATCATATATTTTTTTCAACCATTTTTTCAATGCATAAACCACCAACATCATTTATGGAAAAAGTTTTAACAAAATTCGAGTAAACTTAACATTTTTGCCTTTTCCTATTGGCCGTAAACCGTACGTGGTGGAAAGACGGCGTCGTAGTGGGGTTTGGAAACGGGACAACCTTTGTTTTTTTTTTGGTCGCAAGAAAATTTTCGCTTCTCACTGTTTGAGGACTGCCTCTCATAAATTTTGGTTTGGATTGGGGGAATTTTTTTGATAAGGGAAAGCACGTGACTGTCACGTGGCCTGCTTTTATTGGTTCCTAACTTTACGCACTTCATTTTGATGAGCTGGCAAATGATGGGTCTTGTCGGGTTACGTGGTATGTGGGCCGGGCTTGTATGTTTTGATCTGCTCCAGTAAGGGAGTGTTTGGTAAAAAATTTAAATTTCAAGGGGTGGTTTGATTTTGAGTTTTTGCTTTTTATATTTTGCAAGGGGTGGGAGAGAGAAATAGACCTGCAAAATTACACGTTATTTGTAATACAAATCATGAATTTATTATTTATTGATTTGACGGTTAACTTTCACGATTCAAATGTTTCAATTGTCTCAAAAAAAAATATAAAAGTAAATTTTATTTGTAGATTTTTATTTTATTTATAATTGTTATTTTATTTGATATTTCGTACTCTCGGGCACATGCATGTTTTAGTATGATAATACTATACAAATTCACATAAAATTATAATTTAATTGGTGAACTTTTAATGAATTCGGATAGTTATGGAATTCACCCGTTTAATACAAAATGATAATCATTTACAAGTTAATTTGGGCGTTAAATCCTTTAATTATTTTTTACCTTTTAATACATCTACAATTTATTAATTCTTGTTAGGTTTTACAAATAATTTAAAATTTATGAATATCTATCCCTACTTTTGAAGTAATATTAGTTATTTTTATTTTTTTTCTAATGAATATTTTTCGACATTTTTTCTTTTAATTTTTTTATAAAAATATTTGCTTAATGGATACTATTGAATCATATTGTGTCATCTGATAAAAAATCGAGTTGTATACAGATTCTAAAAACATTACCCGATAAGTAAATTTCGTTAAAACCTAACACGAACCTAACCCAAACCAATTTGTTGAAAAAGAAAGGATAAACATCTTGAAATTAATTATGAGATTACTTGATTTAATATGATTTTGTCAAATTTTCATATAATCAAAAAATTACCATTGTTATAAATATTTAATTTTAATACGAATCAATTATTTTCCGTGCGAGCAATTTTAATACGAATTATACGTAGAAGAACTCTAAAATGCTTAAGGGTGTGTTTGTCGTGCAAGATTAAAAGCATGATATGATTAATTAACCATATCCGGTGTTTGTTATCGGAAAGGATAGGATAAATAAATCTTGTCATGTGTTTGGCACAAGGGTGAATAGGATATTTTAATCATATCACACGTTTAGCGCAACACGGGACTGAATTGCATTCGGGATTAATTATCATTTTATCCCTTTAGAACCAGATAAATATATACCACCCCTATAGGTGGTATTATTTTATCCCATGATTGCCGGATAACAAAATGAATATAAAATTTTAATTTTAATTAATTTCTTTTAATCTTTTTCTTTACACCTTTTAGATAATCAAATTTATTAATGAAAATTTTCAACCACCCAAAATCACAGTAACTCAACTAATAAAATTCATTTCTTTTATAATATGTCATTTTTATTTATTTTGTTATTAAATGAAGATATTTATAAGAAGCTTTAATTTTACAAAAAAGGGTAACATTAGAATTTGAAATTGTACTTAATGGGAGTTAATGCCTAGTTTGTAAATATTGTAGGTGATATAGAACTTTTCTCCCGAAAGAGTTTTTTACGAAACTTATTTATAAATAGAAGAATTGCATTAGTTAAAAAATAAATTGTGCACAACAATTAAAATTGCATATATTTTTAAAAGAAAAGTAAGTTGTATTATATAATATCTGGACTTGTAATCCGGAACTCCATCAAATGCAAACTTTATTAAATATTTGTCCGACTAATCCTTATCATGTCCGATCCCACTTAATCCTTATCCGACTAATTCCTTTGTTATCCTATCTCACATAATTTATATCCGACTAATTCCGACTCTTATCCTATCCAGCCTTTATCCTATCTTATCCTACCTCTTTATCCGGCGCGCCAAATGCACCCTAAGCGTAAATACATTGCATGCTAAAAAAATTCCTTGTAATTGAAAGAGAGGAGAGGTCCAATTCCAATCTTGACCTTTTCTTTCCTTCGTCGAAGAAAAATGCAATTCCTCCAAACTAAAAAGTTCTGAATTTTATGAATGAGTTACGGTCTCTTGGCTTCCTTTTTTTTTATCGTCATAAAAAGAATGTAATCAATTTGATCCATATAAATATAATTATTAGAATTTTTTTTTATCTTTAAAGTAGTATTTTATGTTCACTTTTATAGTGATTATGTGTCCGCTCATTATTGTAATATATATTAAAAAAATTATGTTGTTAAAATTATCACTTTGTATAGTTAGGACAAGATGATTTCTTAATACAAATTTGTGTAACATTTTCTGACAAGAGACTTCATTCATTAACCAATCGAAAAAGAATGACATGTTAACGTTCAATTAATTTAGACTTTGTTTCTTTACAATCGGGGGCTGCTCTGTATATGCGTATATTTTTTGTAAATCGTTTACATATAAATTACACGTACCGCATCTAAAATAAAAAAAACTATTTATTTTGAATCTAAGGGTGTGTTTGATTGGCCATATTTTTTACGGAAAATATGGCTTTTTCACTCAAATTCTCACTTTTATAGCGTTTGATTGCAATTATTTTTCATGGAGTCAAACTCCCACTTTTTCTACTATTCATGTACTTTTCCTTGTAAACAAGAAAAATATTTTCTTTGGGGGGGGGGGGGCTTGTTTTTATTTTCTAGGCAATTGTACGTTTTTCGAGACAAAATTTTACCAATTTTCTACATTAAAAATGTTATAACTTAAACTACAAAATTCAAAATTTAATAAAAATTTAATATTTAAAATCTACTAATCAAGATCAATTAAACAAGATCCATCATGACTATAAAATTATGTAAAAAAACATACCCATAATTTTTTCTACATTAAAAATGCCACAATACAACCAATTTTTTTCGGGTAAAAAATTAAGGCAATCAAACACATTTAATTACATTTTTCATGCAACTTAATTCTAGGCAATTCAATTACCTGAAATTTATTTTCTTTCCATATAAATTACATACTTGCAATCAAACGTACCCTAATAGTATTCATGCAGATGTTTGAATGCCTTAAATTTGAAGGTGAGAAATGTACCATCCCCATAGATTATGCATTTTTCTGTTTCTGGTATTTTATTGCCCACTTTTTACTTAAAATTAAATATTCCGTCTTGAATATTATTTTCATGAGCAATGTAGCTTAATAAAAAGACAAAAATAGCGTTTAACCTCTGGCTATTATTGATCATTGCTTTCTCTCAAACACCAATATAAATTTGTAGTTTAATTTCATTTGAGCTTCTGTCGTTCAAAAAACTAAATTCATTTGGGCAATAACTTTTGGGGCTCGTTTGATTCAGGTATTAAGGTAAGTGGGATTAATAATACCAGTATTAATAATACTGGATTATTAATCTCGGTATTAATTTAATACCAATATTCTATTTGATTCACGCAGTATTAACACTGGGATATCTCATACTGATGTTAATATCATGTTTGGTTCTGTAACTCATATACAAAATTATATTTTAGACTAACAAAATAAAAAAAATAAAATTTTTAAAAAAAATAATTAAAAATAATTTAAAAATAAAAATAATGTATTAGTAGTGGCATTTTTGAAAATATTATAATAGTAATGGCATTTTTGAAAATATATGATTCATTTTTCTTAATTCTGGATAAATAATACCACCTCCCCCATGGTATTAAATTATACCACAAAAAGTGGTATTAAATTAATACCGGTATTAATAATTCCAGCACATTTGTGCGAATCAAACAAAGTATTATAAAAAAAGTGGTATTAATAATTACATCCCACTTTTTAATACTCAAATCAAACGAGGCCTTGGAGTATTGTTGATCTACATAGCATTTCTCCTAAACAATACTTAGATTTTAAAAAGTATGGGAGTCAATTTCTACAATTACGCCTCACTTTCCTATACCGCAGAGGTAAAAGGAATTGAAATATTAAAAGGTGTTGGTATTAACACTCGATGAAAAAAATATATTCTGGCATTTCATAATAATTTTTAGACACACAAAAATATCACAAAATACCATGAAAATGTATCTTTAAATATTATCTTTTGTTAGGATCTGTTTGATAATAATATAAAAAATAATTGAAAAAAACCCTAAAAGAAAAAAAAATAAGAGTTAATCTCCTGCAACTTATTTTTTAATTTTTTAAACAAATCAATAATTTTTTGGTATTTTTAAATGCACCTACATAATCTGTCTTCTCACCCCAGTATGAGAATACTTTCCTCTCACTACTTCACCAATTTTTTGAAAAAACTTGCAATTCACCCTAGTGGTGGGATGAGTTTATTGAAATAATATAGAGACAATAATGTTTTGTCACTAAAAGTAAAAATATTAAATAATATTAACTTTTGCATTAAAATAAAAAAAATTACATTGTTCTTAATAAATTTCATTAAAAATTATGTACAAGTCATAGTACCTATGAAAAAAATATAAAATATTAATTGTAAGAAATATATTTTTAATGATTATATAATATTTCATATCACAAATCATAAACATTTTTTTTACAGACACCCGAGCTCTTCTTTCTAAACTCTCTCTTCAAAATTAAAATTAACAAACTAAAACTCCACCCCCTATCTCAAAAACAAATTAAAAATGAAAACCCAAGCTGAGTACACCAAAATATTTAGAAAATTGGGGCTTGTTTTCTCATTTGAGTTGCTGGTTTCACACCAACATTATATTTGTATACTTGATAGCATAAGCCGAGTATTATCCGAATGAAAATTTTGAAAATTTGCATTATAAATGTTTAACTATGCAAATATGATGCTCGTGTTTATTATCTAATCTTGCTAGTCAATTGTGATTATTTATATTGAGAATTTCCTAGTGTTGGATTGTAGGTAAATTGCAATATTACACTCCACCCAAAATTATTGTAAAATAAGTTGTTTCTTATTTCTTTTGATTGCTATTCTCATGTAAGTTAGTGTTGCTGGTTGGTAGTCTTTTTGTATTTTTATTTAGTATGCAATTAGAAGTGATTATTCGCTCTTAATTCGGTAGATCCATGATTATTTGATCGTATTGTGTTCAATTTCTGCTAAAGGATTGAGAAATCGAAGAAAATAGTGAAATTCGAGCATAATTGTTCGATTTATTATGCAGTGATTTAATTTTGTTTATGTGTGTGTTTTGGAGCATTGGTCAAAGCCGATTAGTACATTAAGATTAAAATGTTTGCTTGCAACCTGCTCGGAAACATTATACAATAATATAATCCAAAGTTTGAAGCAGATTAGTACAAACTTTGAAAGAATAAATAATATAGTTTTGTAATTAATTTTTAAAAATTTAAGTGGTGAGAGGACAAATTAGCAGCATTTTTTAATGTATAAAAATTAGGGTGAGTAGAATGGGTTTTACGCTATTTTTTAGGTTACGATTGACGCTATTTTAGCTTTTAATAGGTTGAGAAGACGAATTATCTGAGTGTATTTAAGAACACTCTTATTTTTTTAACCATTTTATATGTTAATATCAAACCAAATCTTAAAATATTTGTATGAAGTGTGAATGGTCACATCCAATAATAAATTACCTACCTATTTTTCCCATCAATTAACGTTTCCATGTTTTTAACAACCAAACTCAAGATTTGACTCTTGTTTTGTTACCATTTAATTGATTCACGTGCAAGTATTTACGTTGTTTGGTTGCATAATTTATTTTATTTATAATTGTTTTATTGTAATTAATAAATTGTTAATTTTTTATTTTAATAAAAAGAAATTATTGTGTGATTTTTTTCGCCTGAACTTATATGATAGTTATAAATTATGTAATTTTAATTATATTTCTAAGTTTCTTATTTAATCTCTTAAGTGTTAATTTAAGTTTATGACGTTCTGTACTAATTCATTTTTGCAACCAAACGCTCAAATTAGATAATTCACAAATTTAACAATTTTAAATTGTCTAATTCATAATTCGGAGGATAATCAAACGAGCTCTTAACTCCTCACATTTGGTTGTTAAATGATTGAACTACATGTACATGATATTGAAGAGGACTTCTTAGTAGTCAATCCCTATTTTTGAAATTTTTTAATCTATGGCTTATAACCTTTTTTTTAAAAGCTCACAATTCCAATCAATTTTCAAATTACCAAACTGCCTTTGGCAAAAATTTATATCCTTAGATACTGTAGGTTAACAAATATCGATTATCGTAATTAAGTAATATGAGAAACTTTAAATATTGTAATTGAGTAATTTAAGAAATACCGTTTATCGTACTTGAGTAATCGGTTACCGTGGTTACAAGAAAAACAAACTATAAATTAAGGATCACAAACTACTAAAAGAAATTAATGGACCGTAAAATAAAATATTAAAAATAATGAAAAACAAAGTGAGAGAGAGAGACTACGCACTAAATTTCTCTATTGAAGATGAACGCTAATAAATACCACCAAAAGCAGCCCAAAGTTTCTTTTTCATTTTTTTTAAAGACGATGAGAACCGAAGCTTATGGACTGTACAAGACTTTCCAATCTCTCTCCCTCTCTTTCCCATTTTTTTCTTGTATAAGCCTCCAATCTTTTGCACGTTTTCAAAGATTTTTATTTTCGGCACATTTTTTGTTTTTATTCAAACAATTTAGTTAAATCAAGTCAGTTTGTATATATGCACTAAACTAATCTCTTTTTATTGGTCCGGTCAAAAACATGCTATTCACTCCAAAATTAAAAAATTTAAAATATATTACGTATAAAATAACCCTCGAAGTTTATATTTTTTAGGAATTAGACTTGTGATTTTGAGTCTCTATTTTTGCTCACGTGTATTTTCTATACAAGCTAATCCGTGCACATTACATGAAATCAAAGCAATGCGTACTCTTAACATTTGGAATTCTTAACATTTGGAACCTAAATGGATAATCCTATGTGTTTGGAACTCAAACCAATGCTGGATCGAAGTTGTAGTTCAGTCCAAATATTTAATGTTATAATATATTAACTTTCTAGTTATAGCATAATCTAACTTAATTAAGTATTAAAACTAGTTTACTCCTTTAAAAGATCTTGGATTTGCCCTTGATCAAAACGGATTAGAGTACTTAACTGTTGTAAAAAAATTAATAAAAGTTAACTTTTTGGCATAATGTTATTAGATAAATATACCCTACACTAAATAACCTATCTGGACGTTTTTACAAATGAATCCGCCATCTATTTCTTATCAGTAAAAAGTACTTTGGTCAAATTAGAATTTTAGCAAATTATTTATTAGTCAAACAATGTGTGAAATACAATTAAATAAATATTCTTTGTTTAATTTATATTTTGATAATTAAAACAAAAATACTCTATTAAAAGTGTTATTAATAGTTTGTCTCTCTTAGTCTCAATTTAATCCAATAAGCGCAAAAAGTTTATCGTAAATAAATTATTCAAACTACCAAGACTAGAAGCATTGTATACTCATAAAAGTAATGGACCGTACCACTCCTTGTTATCGTGAAGAGGCCAAGTCTTTTTATATCTCAAGAAAAGAAGATCCATCATGAAAGAAACTAAAGAAGAACAAATAATTGAAGATTCGAGCTAAATTAGACTAATGTATATAAGTTCTCTTGTAAAAGTTTCACAAATACAATATATTAGATAAACTCTCTAGAAAAGCTCATAAGATAAAAACAAGCAAACTTTCTATAGTTGACTTGAGTTTTTAAGCCAAAAACTAGTAGTCCTCGTTTTGATAAGTATTCAAAGCACAAAAGTGACTAGTCCACTAGTCATCTTTTTTATAAGTTACCCGATTCTTTCAAAATTCAAAAAGGGTTTTATATTTCAAAGATTCAAACTCTCCTTTCTTCTCTCTCCCATGTGGCAACAGCTCTTCTCTAATGGCTTTTTATATGATGATCATATTTATATTGCTATATACAGTGATGAAGAAGAAGAAGAAGAAGTTGCTATATATAGTGAAGAAGAAGAATGAGTAGGAGGAAGAGGAGGAGGATAAATTACACACAACTTCTTTAAGTTTTACAAAGCTATCTTAAGAGCGTGTATCATCATCTTATTCTTAAGAGTCTAAGAGTTTTATCTTATTGTTATTTCCTTTAAAGAACCTGGACCGTTTTTACAATCAAATTATGGTGAAAAACAAAAACACCACAACCGGGTGCGGAATACTTATTGATAAGTCGAATGAATGCCACGGACAAATAGATAAGTTCAAGTAGTTCATGAAGAACCAAAGAGGATTATTATCTCTCAATATTATTATGAATAAAGTCTTAGTTATAAAAATAATACAATGATCCCCTTTTAAATAGGGTATAGAAAATACTAATTCAAATAGAATAAAGAAAATACTAATTCAAATAGAATAAGGAAAAATATTAATCTAAACACAATAAAGAAACTACTAATCTAAATCCTAATTGACTAAGGAAAACATTCATAATTGAATAAATAAATAGTAAATAATTCTTATAATTAAAATTACTTAAAATAAAGCTTCTAATTTATTCTAATGGGCCTACGCAAGTTGATTTGAGCCCATGTAGCCTTATCCGCGTCATCTTATAAGTTATGTTTTAATTTAAAAGTTTTATCATTGTTTATCCTTAAAAGCAATCTTAGTGTTTAATCACTAAAAAATCATTTATACTTTGTAAAAGGTGCTCTTATATTTAGTAAGAGATAAATATTGTGTGAGTGAGTGGGTATTATCACACTTGTAAGGATTTTGACATTTTTGTATGAGTGGGTATTATCACACTTTTAGAGGTTTGATTTTCGATTGTAAAGAAATTTGGAGTAAAGAATGTTTGATCTTGACCCGCAAAGAAGATCATATAGTGAAATTTCTCGAGTACTGACTTCGGGCGTGGATGTATGGCCAAAAATCGAACCACGCAAACAAAATGACTTAGATTAATGGTTAAATTTCTCTAAATTCAAACTCCTTTACATTTCAAGTATTTACTTTATTTTGTTTGAGTTTATTACTAGTTATAACTTTTTACATTCAAAATTTTTTTTTGAAAATCAATTATTTGTCATAAACCCTATTAACCCCCTTTAAGGTTAATTATCCACCAACACAATGATCTTAAGGGCATCTCGACCTACATAGGATAAAAATTTATTCTAAATGATTATATTTAACATATATTTTATGTTACTTTTGCACTATAAAAATGGTAAAAAAAATGGATGAGATGTAAGAGTCTTTATTCCCGACTATTTCCAGATGTCATAAATTCTTACCCTCGATATAAATTTGGAATGCATAGATTCTTACCCTTAATATAAATTTAGAATGCATAAATTCTTACATATACTTTTTCAAATGTAATGTAAGACAATATTACATCTGATTAGATGTCACAACTCACACAGTCTTATATCTCACTCTCAAATGGCATATAATAATCCATCCCAAACACGATTTAACACTACACTTTGCTCCCATTAAAGATATTATCAATTGATACAGTACATTTTGCTTACCCTTTTAATTAACAAAATTATTGAGTTGTGCGGCCATTATAATGCAAAAATGTAACCATTCACAATTCACCTTATATAGTGGAGATGGCCTAGTAAAAACACTCAATCAAACTAATCAATGCTAAAAATATGCTTAGAACATGTGTTTTCAAAAAAGGATCTTAACAGAGTCACTTGATCAAACTGGTTTGGACCTCATTTTATCGATCCTCTTAATTATAGCTCATGTAATGTTTAACACGAGGATCACAATTTTGCATTTTGTATTATCTATGAGTTTTTTTTAATCTTAAGATGCATTTTCCTTTCAAATTAAAGCAATGCAAGTAATACTCGTTTTTATATATAATGGACGTAAGTTTTGGCAATTCATAAAAATATTCTAAAACTTTAAAACAAAATACCTATTTGGCGTGAGTCTTAAATTGTAGCTTGTGAGTGCTTTAAATCTTTAACACTTGTGACACTTATTGTAACTTAAAATTGTTATTATGGGAGGTAAAAATTATAAGTGGGCTTTCAGCCAAGTCTAGTTTGACTGGCTCGTATCGCGGTCGCCTTGAGGCCCAAAACTATTAAGTTCATTATACTTTGCACAAAGGAAGGTAGTGAACCGACCAATATGCATTTTTATTTTCGCCGATTACTAAGTTAGTCCAACTAAAGATGAATAACGATTTATATAAGTAATAATGATCGATCAATAATAGTCGGCCAACAAGCAAGAAAAAAGCTGATCTGAACGATAAACAATGGGAAATAAATGAAACATAACTACTTGTATATATGTAAAAAGAGTTATGGACAACCGTTACTTTATAATAGTGCCTAGATTTACCTTTTATAATAATTTTTATATTCCACCAACCCTAATGTAATTATATCTTATGCATATAAATAGGAAGGAAAAACCATTAACTCGGTAATTCTATTGTATTCTCTACATACTCCATTTAGTTATTTTCTTCCTCCTCTAGCCAAATCCCAATCTCTTTGCAATCGAACTGGCACTTTAAGCTTTTAAATTAATACAATCAACACACACACTCCCCAAGGAATGATGTACTCCCGAATTGAGAATTAAAGCCACCGGGGAAACCTACCTTCAAACAAATATGGCCCCATCTTTATTATTTTTTATTATTTTATTGCTGATTTGCTGCCCATCATCACCACTTTCATTTATTTTCTGGTTATCAACACTCGACTGAGCTAATTCTTTTCAAACTGGACTTGGCTAAATTTTAGCCACCCGTAAGCACTTAACCAAATCTTAAAATTTAGGATAAATACATCTATTTCATTTAAAATAATAGACAATGGAAGACCATCTACAGCAGCAAAGATTAGAACCCGTTAGGCTTTAACCATAATATTTATTACACGAAACATTTATCATGACTCAAGTTTTTCACTTAAACAACCTTAAAAATTAAGATAAATAGACCCCACACAACCTACATTGCTCAAACAAATTTTGATATTTTTTATTTTTGTCTTTGCTACAATATGTCTAAATTAATTTTCATGCACCTCAACTAATTTTCACTGTAAATAGTTGTTAGTGCTAAAAACTGAAGGGGTATTTTAGACCAAACAGTCAAATGATCGGATCAAATAATAATTATTATAAACGCAACAAATCAACAGAGTCAGATATGTATAGAGGTGGTTGGTCTCGTATGAAGATACGGGTTAGTCATCCTCTGTGGAATATAGTTAGGAACTCGGTTTGCTTTATATTAATGATAAACAAACACGTATTACAAACTTACAAAAGCCTCTCTAACTATTCTATTATCACACTATCACAATAGGAGTATACTCGAGTTACGCGAGTTCTGGCTTCTCTATTTTAGGAGCTCTACTGAGTATTCTGAACTTTTACTTCTCTCTTGTATTCTTGCTATTGAATTAGGGGTTCTCTCCGTTCTTCAGTTTATCTGATTGTTACTAGGTTGGTTGAACTTGGTTGTTTAAAGAAGTAAATGCTTCTTGTATATATATATATATATATATGACTGGGAGAAAACGTGTAGTCAGGGCTCCTAAAGCAAGTCTGGAGCCATGCTTCGACCATTACCTACTCCGACCTTACTTCTCCATGAATTCTGGTGCATTAAATGCAGTTAGTGTGCATTTAATGAAAGTGAGGGGAGTTATGCGCGCTCTGCAGAGCAGGTGGCAGTTGCCCATACTTCTGCTAACCACTCTGGCATAGTGGTTTAGGCGAGAAAGAGCTCCAAAGCTCGCCAAAAGAGCTATGGAGCCAGAGCTCCGTAATTCGCTATCCATAATCAACTCTCAAGTGGGTGCCCAATCTTTGAGGGGCTCTACTCTTCTTATAGTGACCTAACATGGCTCCTTCGATCTCCTCCCGCTGGAGCAGGCTTGGTTGCTGACATGGACGGCCACATGTCAGCTCGTAGTTTGCGGGGCAAATTGAATTAATACTTTGCACCATCAATAGTGATCAGGCACTAATCATAAGAGTTTTGAATTTGTTTTTCGAAAAGTTGGAAGGACAAGCCAAGCTAGCATAGGAAAATTAACAAAATTATTGCAGGCAATACAAACATAAATATATAGTATATAGTATATAGTACTACTAACTGGTGGCGAGCTTTCATTTCATGCAACAACTTCTAGTTATAACGTAACTGTTATGTTATTAAATATTAATCCAGCTGGAAATTTATAAACAAAACCCATTGTACTCTCATTCTATAACATTTTTTTATTCCCACTCTCTTGCTCGATCTTAACAAATTCTAGCACACATACAGTTTTTGTGGAAATGTGCTTGATCAAGAAAAACAAAATATCTTTCATTCTTGGGTGATAAATCATTAACATGTATAGATTTAAACAAGAAGGACATGATATACACATTTTCAACCAAAACTCATTTTTTATAAAATTTATATTATTACAGATAAAAATGCCCATTTAACATTATTACACCCTTATTAAATAAACAAATAAAAAACTTTACCTAAAATAATACAAACAAATCTTTTTTAGAATACTTGAAAATTTATAAATTTACAATTAAGATATATAGAAATTCAAATTATGAGACAATTAACTACATTATTATTCATATATTCATATTTTTGCAGTTAAATTCGTAAGTTTCACTACAATTCGTATTTTTGCTGTTAAATTTGTAAATTTCGCTACAACATTTTTGAAAAACTTGTAGTGAAATAGTGAACTTCTAAATTAAGACATAATTTATTTATTTATTTTTTGCTAATTGTAAATTATTTTACAAATCTGCAATGAAATTTGTAAAATTCACTTCAAATTTTGCAGTGAAACTAGTAAATTTCACTTCAAGTTTGCAGTGAAACTTCTAAACTTTAATCAAAGTTTTGTAAACAAATCTTCAAAAAAATAAAATTATAATTTAGGAAAAAAATTAGTATTACCCAATGAATCTAATCAAGATAAACAAAAATGTAATTAGCAAATTAGTAAACAGTCGTGGTAGAAACTAATTTGTATATACAATGTATATATTGATATGGGTACATATGTCAAAACTCATGCAATTAATTCTAATTTTGTGCTTGGTATTATTTATGGTAATAAAAATGTGTCCTTATCGTATTAAAATATCTTATCTTAGAGGCTTCATCTGGAGAATATAGGAGAATA
Source organism: Lonicera japonica (assembly GCA_021464415.1). Lineage (NCBI taxonomy): Eukaryota > Viridiplantae > Streptophyta > Magnoliopsida > Dipsacales > Caprifoliaceae > Lonicera > Lonicera japonica. Next base: position 53,667,117 of record CM038464.1, on the reverse strand, counting down.
TGATCAATGTAGATTAGGGCGTTAGCAAGCAAGGGTTGAAAGATTTGGATCACGGCTTTCTGAAAATAAGAGGGTGTGTTTTTTAATTCAAAGGGCATGACCGTCAATTGGAAATGATGATTGGGAATACAAAACGCTATTTTTTTTAAGTCTTCTGGGTGAATGTCTAACAGCCAAAATCATGCTCTAAGATCAAACTTGGAAAAAACCTTTATATTTGAGAGGTGTTGAAACATCGACTTCTTTTAAAGGATTGGAAACTTATGACTTCCGAGAAATTGATTTGACGGCTAGTAATTGATGATAAGTCTTAACTTTCCTCTAACTTGTTCTAACCTTTTATTAACATAGCACGCTTCACATGTCCATGGAGAGGAAGTTGGTTCAATGAGTTGTTGACTTTGCAAGGAGTTGAGTTCTTTAATAGGAAGATAACAATGATTGGGATTCATTCCTGAGTGGCTTGCATTTGTGGGGTTAACGTCTTCTTTTTTTTAAAGGGGAGATAAATGAAGAAGTCTGGGTTCTGCCAAAGGAGATTGGAACACTTTTGGAGCAACTCTTAGTGTGATTCAGTATAAGAGGTGGAGATTATGGTTTACTTGTTGTGAATTAACAATAAATCACGATTAATTCAATGGTAAATAACGGTTGGATGAGAAAAAGCAAGAAGATGTGAACACACAATATTCGACAAACGAAGATAGAAAACGATTACAAAATCTATCATAAGAATTATTGCAAAAATGGTTTCAACCATGTAGAAATTTGGAATGGAAATCCATAGGATGTGGAAACTCTTGTAACTTAATCATTCTTTTGATCATCGAAGGTTGGGTTGGTATAGAGAGGTTTTTGAGAAACGATGAAGAAAGGTCTAAGATATCACATCATTAATTTATCCCAATTTACATTTATATTATAAGAAAAAGAAATATCACATCATTAATTTATCAAATTAGTTGCTCATATTTAGTTAAAAAAAAGTTAAATTTTAGGTCATTAGATATGCTTTTAAAATATTAAATCAAATAAGTTAACAATTTTTTTCTTTCTCTTAATTCACCAATCTACTATCCCTATCCATTTTCTCTCTCATTAACTTCTTTTTAAAATACATTAACTTTATATACAAAAACTATAAATTATTAAAATTCGTATATTTGAAATCAAATTATCGATACATATAATAAATAAGATTTACTATGACTATAAAATTATGTTATTTGTCTTATTTCATCTCTCGCTTTTCTCTTTCAATAACTTTTTCTTAAAAAATATAAAATACATTAACTTTAAATACCAAAATTATAAATTGTTAAAAGTTGCATATTTTAAATTTACCTATCGATACATATAAAATAAAATTCATATGACTATAAAGTTATGTGTAAAAGAAAAAAATAAAGAAAATCTATTGTAACCCACTTTTTCCCTCTTTAAACATATGTTTTTCCATATAACTTATAATGGGGTAAAATTTCCATTTGACCTCCAGGCCAATCACAAGGGGGTACATGGCAGTTCATGTCGACGTGCGATAGAAAACCAGAGAGGTCTGAAGCCCAGCGCCACATGGACACCGAGCTCGTGGAGTGTTAGGGTAAGGCCGAGACAAATATTCAGATCAAAAGACTTTCAGAGCTGAACCATCAGAGCTCTTCCAACGAATTCTGGAAATCTTTGGCCAACCACTGTATCAGAGAAGGTGTAGACAGTATGGACGACTGTTACCAACTCTGCCAACGCCTTAGAACCTCCCTCAACTCCATTAAATACATACCAACTGCATTTAATGTACCGAAAGATATGGAGAAGTAAGGTCAGAGTTGGTGAAGATCAGGGATGGCCTTAGACCTGCTCAAAAAACTCTCCCACACGTTTCTTCTCTATAATTATATATGGGAAGCATTTACTTCCCCCAACAACTAAGTAACCGAGAACAACCATGTAATTCAACAATTAAGCAAAAAACAGTTAACAACTAAGAAAGGTAGAGCTAAAAAAGCCCACGGCAGAGCTCCTAGCTTTGAAAGTCTAGAACTCACGTGGCTTAAAAATACCCATGTTATAACCTTGTGATGATATAGTAGATAGAGAGATTATGTAAGCTTGTAATATCAATTTAGTTATTATAATACAAAGCAACCCGAGCTCCTAACTCTATTCATCAAGAGGAGGACTAACACATATCTTCACATAAAGCGAACCTCCTCTATATATCTTTGATTCATTTAGCTCATTTCATTTATTGTTTCAATCATTTAAACCAATCATTTGATTGTGTAGTCGAAACTACCATTTCTAGTTTTTCACACCAAAAACTTACGTTCAGATAATTTTACACAATTTATCTATTTTAAATCCAATTGCAACCTAATTCTACCTTTAGTTTCAAAATAAAAAACAATATATATATATAGTTTTATTTAAAATTTTACAAACATAAATAATTCGCACATTACTTTTGTAAACCAATAGTGCCATATGTTTATAATTAAAATTTTAGAAATATATAATGTCATTGTAATAATAATACGATACATTAATTTTTTTAAATATTTTTTTTATATATTGGTGAATATAATAAACGCGGCCATATTCAATTGAAAACACCTCAATTTTGTCAAGTCAAATATATTTTTTGGCATCTCGAATACAAACCATCTACCTCCCCCAACTTACGATTAAATTGGTTGTCATCTTTATCTGTGATAACTCATTTATGAGAGTGCAAAATAAGTCTGGCCAATTGTAGTGTAATTTGTCTCCTATAAAGTTTTCTTAATAAATTTTTTGGGTTGCACGATATTTAAATACTATTTTTTTCCCTAGTATCACTATTTTTTAATTGTTAATATTTTATATGTTGTTGTGCCGTTTGGCACGGGTAATACCTAATATTTTTATACTAAACACTCGATCTTTTGCATAACTTGTAAAAGAGACTACATTTTGTTGTTATCTCCAATAGTTCTTAATTCTAGTTTAATTGACATTTCTTTATGATCAAATAGAATAAGTATATTTTAATGTTTATATTCGAATATAGTGTTCCATTCTTTAAATGTGTAAGTGGTGATAGAAGTGCCCTATATAACTTTCCATCCATATTGTATAGCATTGGTTAGAGGCTTGGAGCATTTACAATCGAAAGCTTAGTTGTATGGTATATTTATCCTATTTACTTAGGTACTGGAATAGTCATATAATAAAAGGTGAGACAAAATAAATAAATGTAAGAAAGGTAAAAAGGTAGGAGAGAAAGTGTAAAGAATGAGAGTCCCGGAAGTGAAATAGATTGGTTTTTGGTGTCGAAACACTTATCCCAATCTAACATGTGTTTGTACACCAAATGCCAATTTAATAGAAATAAGGCAAGGAACTTGCAAACTTACATTTTATTATACACCAAATTACAATAAAATATATTTAACTCACAAATGTTGACCGTTGCATAAACTTATAATATATATAAATATAATCCACTTATTTTACCTAAGGTTGTGTAAAAAATAAACCAGACTTAATGAAACGACTGAACTGAAATAAAATGGGCCCATTAAAAAGTCCAAACCGGTTGGACCAACCAAAACCGTACCGTTTAAACCTTTAAACTGATATGGTTTAGTCAGGTCTTAATTGTTAATTCGGTCAAGTCTGGTCTTAGTTGTTAATTCGGACAAGTCTAGTCCACAATATTTTAGAACTTAAATTAAAAATAAAACATATAACACAACATGGTAGTAGAAATAATTCTTCTATTTATCATAATTGATATACATTTATTCACGAGTCTTAAGTCATAAATCGAACGAGCGATTTAAATTCGTCATGCTAATTCATCGTTGCAACTGTTGTAATTATTTGGTTATCTTCTTCAACTAGTACCTACTTGTCATGTCTTAAAAAAAACATTGTCATTTTGTTTTTTAACTTTACATGCATAATTTGTGTTTGTTATCATTTTTTGAATTGAACTCGACAGAATTACACGAATAAAATAACACGACATGAAATTGGCCAGTTATCGAATCCACCCCTTTGACATTTACCCTTAACAAGTTAAGGTGACTTGTTAGACCCCTAAATTTTTTGAATAGAACTAAATTTTTTTAAAATCAAAAAAGGTTTTGTATCTGTTTTAGAATTTGTAGACATCATCTCTACTTTTTTTGATAATTTTAACTCTTCACTTGTCTTACTATAGTGCAATTTTTTATTTTTATTTTTTATTTTATCTCTTTAACGAGTACAATTGAATTGTGTTGTGTTGTCTTATAATATATTTATATATTCAAAAAATATTACAGAATAATTAGAGTCGTATTTTAATATAACAAACAATTACTAATATTCATTAAGACCAGGTACAAATTAAACTTACACAAATCAACTAAGTCAACAGGAAAGAGAAGGATATCACTCTAATGGTAAGTAATTTCAACTCCCGCCGTCAAGACTGACGGAGGTGAGAAAATAAAGAAAAAATGAAAGTAAAAATTTGAGGGGTTTTATTGAAGCCAACTAATATAAATGTTTCGGTTTCCGATATAAAACAAATAAATAAATTTACAATCTTAATTTTCACCCACTAAAGCAGTAAAGCTGAAGCTGAGCTAGTATAGTAAGTAAAAGATTAATAGGATTGTGACATTTGCACAGAAGGACAAACAATATTGTAGGATTGTTGGTGTGGCAAAAAGAAAAAAAGAAAAATTGAAAAGATAGCTCAGCTCATAGTTTTTGACCAGTCGAGGGGCCCCTGGGGTCAATATTTTGATGTGAAGGAGTATAATAGTAAAAGTCACATCATTGGGTACCAATTATCGATTGCAAATAAAATGGGATAGTGTTTTCATCGGGATAAAAAATAAGATATTTTAAATTTAAATTAAATATAAAATTTTAATTTTTTTATTTTTTAAATTTAAATTTGAATTAAATTTTTTGGTTCAATTTTATTCAGTTTTATCATATTTTTTTTAAATAGATTTAACATAATAATAGAATATTAATAATAATATAAGATTAATTTATATTCAAATTAAAGTTAAAGTTTTCGATAAATAAGAAGCAAATATGTATAAAATATTTTTTTTATTTTATTTGTACATTTACAATAATAAAATATATTAAATAAAATGATAAATTATCTTACTATTATGTATATGATAAAAAAAAATTAGTATCATGTAGTATTGTAGTTAATTCAATAATAAGAACATGTATTAATGATCTTTTTAAAAAAAAATCACAACATGTAATTAACAAATAATATATTTTTATAAAAGTTCATCTTTTTTGTACTATAATATACTTAACGTGTCCCTTTATTATATATATTAACATATTTTCAAAAATGCCACCACCACCACCACCACTACTACTACTACTACTACTACTATTACTACTACTATTACTATAATAATAATAATAATAATAATAATAATAATAATAATAATAATAATAATAATAATAATTAATAATAATAATAATGATAATACTAATAATAATGATAATGATAATAATAATAATAATTAATAATAATGATAATACTAATAATAATGATAATGATAATAATAATAATAATTAATAATAATGATAATTATTATTAATAATGATAATTATTATCATTATTATTATTATTATTATTAATTATTATTATCATTATTATTATTATTATTATTAATTATTATTATCATCATTATTATTATTATTATTATTATCATCATCATTATTACTAATAATTATTATTATTATCATTATTATTATTATTATTAATTATTATTATTATTCCAAAATATAATCCCGTGTACGAGTTACTGAACCAAACATGACATTAACATTAATATGGGATATTCCAGTATCAATACTACATGAATCAAACAAGGTATTGGTATTAAATTATTATCATGATTAATAGTCCACTACTATTAATACTGGTATTATTAATCCTACTTACCCTAATACTTGAATCAAACGAGGCCTAAATTAATGCATTTTTTTATATCAAATAATAACTTGACTCAAATGTACCGAGCAAATGTACACATTCTCAATAATATTGCACTGAGTAAATAGAATGGAATATTACCAAGTATTTTAGTATGTGTAATTAGCGTTACTAAATTGGAGCGAAAAGATCCGAAAAAAAGAGCTTTTCAATTTTCAATCTAACAAGGTTGATAAGTGATAGAATGACCTTGACCTATCAAAACTTGTTTGATTGAAAAGTGATAGTAGGATCTTGACCTACTAAAACTTGTTAGATTGAAAAGTGATAGATGGATCTTGACCTACCAAAACTCACCACCTTGTTAATAAAGATCGAGGACTTTTTTCCCAATATAATAATGTGTTCAAAAATCTTTGTTCTCAAAATAATACCCTCTCCATCTTTGTTCTTAATATAGTGTGTTTTTAAAAGTGGTATCAGTGATACCAATTTTATAAGTAAAACCGACATAAACAATACCAATTTCAGCTATTAAAACGGCATCATCGATGGCACTTTTTAAAATACAAATTTGTAAAACTTTAAAAAACGGTATCAATGATTCCAATTTCAACATAGAAAAAGGTATCAACAATGCCAATTTTAACATTTATATATTTCTAATTTTTGAAAACGAGATCAGTGATGCCAGTTTTAGCCATAAAAATGGATAAAGTTATTTCAATTTTTGTTCTTATAATTTTTTTTCCATATCATTTGTTTTCTTATTTATTTCATAGAAAAAATTATTTTTCCAGAATTATTGTTTTCTTTTGTATTTTAATTTTGGGACTTGTCCTACAGTATTTGTTTGATTATTATTAAAGTGTGATTGTATTATTCTATTCCCTGATACTATTAATTTAATTATTTAGACATAATAGGACATTTTTTCATTAATTAAAAGCATAATACATAGTTAGATACAAATACTTTCATATAAGTGTTCGTGGTTGCAAGTTTCATAAGCTAAAAACATTACACATGAAAATTAATAAAACATAAATAGACATCAACAAACATAAATAGACATCAACTTAACATTACAAACTATAAACACATTACATAGTTGATAGAAAATATCAATTGATAATGCTCTTAACGAAACGCCAATACATCTTGTAGGAAAAATTTATGCCTTCTTCCACCAAGTATATGAGATCAGCGTGTTCTTCCTGCAGGAAAGAAAATTTAAGTCATTAAGCGTTAAAGTATTACAAATAAATGTCAACTATATATTAATAAAATATGTAATCTAAAAAAGCAAAACTTTTACCATTTCCTTCTCAACTTCGCTGTGGAATTTTGTGAGATAGTGAGCCCTACTTTCAGGATAATCAATCAAAAATTTTGGATGCGGAGTAGGCCTTTCTTTTTCATTGTAAAAGCGGTTCTATTTTGCAATGGCTGGTTCAACATTTTCCCATAATTGAGCAAGTTCTTCAGGTGTTACAACCCTGTTCTTCCATAAATATCTCTCTTTCTTAGGTTCTTCATTAAAAATTGCAGCTATTTGCTCCCATGTTTGAAGGTTATCCCGGTCACACCAGGTACCATCACGGGTCACTTGTTTCCAAGCAGACTCAGGTTAATTTCATCACAGTATGAAAATCCATCAGGGTTGATATTTGAGCTCGAAAATGCTATTGTTGTTATGATTGATAGCAAAAATATGTAAGTTAATTTAACAAGTTACAGGTTGTGCTTATATAAGGTTTATATATACGTGCATTGCTACAGTTCGATGATATTACAACACACTACAAAGCAATTGTGATTTGACCTATCACTGATATTTTTAATCATTGCTACAATTGTATAAATAGGGTAAGACTTAGGGTTACAGCTATTATGAGTGATTTGACTTGTCACTAATATTTTCACGTGTTGTAAAATCACACATTGATGTGTTTGTTGATTTATGACTAAAGTTTTTAGTCATAAATACTGTTAAAGCTAAACTGCTGACAATTTTGTAAAAGTGTACTTGTCACGCATGGGTTTCTACAGTTTTTTGAGGTGACTAGACAATGAAGAACGTCACCTTTTTAAAGCTTGACAAGTAATTGAAAATAGTAATTCTCAGTTTAATTTATTATGAGAAATCCTCGAGACTTGTCAAATCATATGATTCAAAACATTATGTCCCAGCATTCAAAACATAACAAAACACACGTAATTGAAACATAAATAGAACATTGATACACATATAATAAAACATCTATCCAAGCCCTGTCATTCCAATAAGAACTTAATATTTTGGCCAAGTCATTCCAACAAAATTTCAGCAGAGTTCCGTTTGTTTTTAGACCAATCCGATAATTTTTAACGTGTTTTACAAATATTTAAAACAACCTCAAACATACATACATAACCCAAAAAATATCAAATACTATATGTCTAAACATTTACTCCAAAAAATAAGTCCATCTAAAATAGCAAAACCCCATAAACATATTATGTACCACAAGTAGGGTGTTTCCTTGTTCTTTTAGGCCTGTCGTTCCCCTCGTGATCTGCACCTACATGTGCATCTACAACTCCACATCCCTCTACCTACACTTGCACCTGCACCTGCACCTGCACCTATCCCTCTCCCCTTACCTCTCCCCCTCCCAACATCTCTACCAATAGCAACTGTAGTAGCATTTACATCCTCAATACTGGGCAATTGTGTTAACACCTCTATAGTGGGGAAAGACGAAAATGTTGGTAATGGTGTAACTGCTAATGACCCAATCTGAGTAGGCATATAAGGCGATTTAAATGACGGTAGATACTGGTTGCTATTCTCCAACTGTGGTGAAGATAATGTCAAAGTAGAAACAGATAAATATGCATGGTGGACGGGTGGTGGAGTGGTGGAGATAAGTGCAATGGTAGGACTACATGGTGGAGAACTAGTGGGGAGTGGTGCTATGGATGTAGTAGGTGGTGTAGGGGCTGACATAAAGGGTGATGGGGTGGTACGTGATGGAAAACTGGTGGGGAGTGGTGATGTGGAGATACTAGGTGGTGGCGTGATGGAGATAAGTGGAGAGGTGGTGGGAATTGGTACTATGGACGTACTAAGTGATGTAGCGGTAGTCGAGAGTGGTGCTGTGGATGTAGTAAGTGGTGGAGAGGTGGTGGGGATTGGTGCTGTGGTAGAGATAGGTGCAGCGGTGGTGGTAGGTGCTGAAGAGGTGGTGGGGAGGGGTGCTTTTGGTGTGTTACGCCTACGAACCACTCCACGTGCGGGGGGACGTGGTATAGCTATTGGAGGAGGGGGTTGGACCTCCATCGGGTCGATGCGAAATCGATGGTCTTGTTAAATTGACTGCAGTGTTGTTTCTGACAATGTTAAAATTTGGACTGAAGCAGGATGTGAATGGTGCAGGTCCTCAACTAACTGTTGCGCTAGTGCATTTATCTTGGCTAAGGAATCGCCCTGCATTTATTAATTATGAAAGTCTCGTCAAATTATACCAGCAATTTAGAATTAAACAAGACAAAATATTATAAAAGTATTAATAAAATACCACTATATGTAAAAGGCTAGCCACGGGTAATGCTCCAACATGTGGTACGACAACTGATGGTGGAACTATGTATCGACAAGTAATTCTTCGGTACCACACAAAGTACGGGCTCTCATAAATAACATGGGAGATAAGCAGGTTTGCCACTGCTATGGTCTCCTGGGGCTTATTCCATCGTGAGATGAAATCAGCGTATACTTCTACCCAATTGTAGCCCACACGACTGCGTTCATCAGTCTTATGCTCAACGCTTGCGTTAAAAGAAGGCGGTATCCCCTGCATCAATCCGAACTGCCGCATGACATGATCTAGTAAGTGCCATTCTACAATCGCATAGCATATGAGTGGTGAAACGGAACACCAAATCTCCTTCCCATTGAGTCAATAATCGGGTAATGTAGCGATCACCTCAGCTGAGTAAGGCTCCCATATTATCTGAAAAGCAAATAATAAATAATAAGATACAATGGAATTGTTAATTATTAGGTGGTATCAAAAAATAAACATTGAATATACAAGGCACAATAAATTTTTTACATATAGGTTTTGGGAATTTAAACCTGATCCTCTCGCATAGCTTCCAATTGGTCCCGATAGAATGAAAGACAATTAGTAGGTGTGGATTTCAATGAAAACCTTTCCTTCCACCTATTTCAAAGTCATTACACATTCATACAATTATTAGTAAATGTAATAATATTAACTTTTATTCAACTTAACACTAGGTGTAATAATATTAAGTTTTAGTTAATTAAATAACATAAATTACATAGTATTAATTTTGTCATACCTAGTCCCATATGACACTCGAACTGATTCAAAATCCCCATCTCCCTGTATCACAGGAGCAATCACGCGCTCCGGTCTAACACGCGTAAATCTCTCCTAAGCCCATATCTCGCGTACCAAAGTGTTAAAAAAAAATAATTAGTATCGTAAATATACACACACACGTATGAATTTAATTATATACCTGCAAATATACACACACAATCACGCGCTCCACGTCTTCTGATATGCATCAATCTTAAGGATATCATCTACACCTTGCATAATATCAACCTTACAGTTGAGTACCTAGCAAACGCATGCGAACAAGGAATTTTATAAACATTCCACATAATGACACTTATGCCTTTTTCGGGTAAAAAGAAAGATAAGTCCATAAATAAAGAAGTTACAATGAGCAGGAAGTATCTCTAAGATAAAAATGATATGTTGATGGATGGTATTAATACAAAGAAACTAACGTAACCTAATCTAACCCTATGGTATTCATTAAAAGATAAAAAAAAGAGAAGTATAACATAGCACAATATATATATATATATATTGGTACCACGTAAATTGCCAAAAATACGAAGACAGAAAATTCGGGCTTAATAAGTTCAATTGATATTTGTCTTCTTAAATGACATATATATATATTGTTTTAATGAAATATGAAAACACCCAAAATATACAAAGTTTACCAATGATGCCTTTAAGCTACAACAAACACAAATTCGAAATTACCTACAATCACGCCAAATAATTAACACACTGGATAGGTTAACCCTTATTTGAAAAAATTCAAACATTGAAGTAATTACTCAATAATTAATTCAAAAACAATATAATGATCCTATGATCTTATCAATGGCGTACCACATATAGACCTTTTGACGTTGAACCAGCAAGGATAAAAACAAAATGAAAATGTAAATTTAACTTCTACCAATACATATTTTAACCAAAAAAAAAAAAGTAAAACAATGTTTGAATCATAATGCTCCAAAAATGCCTGATGTAAATGGAATTATACATCTTTCATACAAATAAAGGAAAACAATGCCTCATGACAATCAAACAAACTAATCCAAATAAAAACATGGGAATGTATACATGGAGTAACGTCAAGACTAAGAAATTATTACCCAAATCAAGCAAACAGGTAAATGATAGCACAATATAATTTACATGAAGCAACACAGACACCAGCACACAAACACACTGCAGAACAAACTACTTATATATAGATGTATTAGGCTATCACACCTTACAGACTGAAAATACGTCACGTACTCCTAAATACTTCAATGTCAATCCAAACTAAGATAAACCTAAAACCAAGCTCAGTTCTTATCAATGTCAAACACCAAACTATGAAAAAACCTAAAATCAACCTCAGCTACACTAAGAAAAACTTAAAAATTAGGGCTTACCAAATTGTGGCGCAAAGCGTGAGTGGTGCAGGTGGCGAGCTCGGTGGTGTGGAGCTTCGGTGAGGGTCTACGTTGCTGAGCTACCGTGAGGGAGAGATTGATGTCAGAGAAGGCGGTGTGGCGGAGGGTAATCGGCTGAAAAGGAGAGCCTCGGCTGTGAGAAGAGGGGAAGGGTGGTGGTGGTCGTCGGCAAGGCGGAGAGATGAGAGCCGTGCTGTTGGCGATGAGAAGATCGGAGTGTCATGGTCGTCAGCAGAGTATTGGATAGATGGATAGCGATTTAGATCTAGAATTTATTTGATTTTGATAATAGATGAGTGATATATGAAGGTAAAATTGGCATCGTTAACGCCGAGTCTTCTGATTTGCATCTAACCATCCCGTTAAAAAAATATATATATCCGTTTTTAAAATTGGTATCAGTAATGCCCTTTTTAAACATGAAATTAGCATGATTTTATCCATTTTTTATGACTAAAAGTGGCATCATTGATGCCGTTTTCAAAAAATTAGAAATATATAAATGTTAAAATTGGTATTGTTGATACATTTTTCTGTGTTGAAATTAGAATCACTGATGCCATTTTTAAAAGTTTTACAAATTTGTATTTTAAAAAGTGCCATCGATAATGCCGTTTTCATAGCTGAAATTGGTATCGGTGATGCCGTTTTTCCTTAAAAAATTGGTATCACTGATACCACTTTTAAAAACACATTATATTGGGAATAAAGATGGATCGGGTATTATTTTGGGAACAAAGATTTTTGAAAACATTATTTTGGGAAAAAATTCAAAGATCGAGTACAATCTTATTAATAGGCCTGTCAATGGATTGAATTTATATCAGAATTCGATTCGAATCAAATCCGTTTAGTCAGATATCAATTGAGATTTCTAATCTGTATATCCAAATATGATATGAACATGCTAGGCCTTTGATTAATAATTTGGATATGGATATATGTTGACCGATCCGTTTGCAATCCGAGCCAATACATACATTTATACTTAAATTTATTATTATTTTTTTATTTACCATCTTATTATTAGCACACATAAAAAAATAACTATAACTTGAAAAGCATTAAATAATTTTTTTTACAAGAAAATAAAAAATTAGACTATTATTAGGCTCAACTTTTATGTTAGTTTCATTATTTTTTATATATTTATAAATTAATTATTATATAATTAAAATTTTAAATGAATATAATCCAATCCAAATAAATTTAAATATGAATCAATGTTTTTGTTGTCTATTATATGACCCAATCTAGATTTGATCCGAAAATCTTTTTAAATATAAATATAAATTTATCTTGATCTAATCAAAATCTGATATGCTAACAGACCAATCCATTAAGCAACAATTACAAGTTAATAGTTTTTAATGTCGTTGCCGATGATGGTCCTTCACAATAGGAAAAAGGGCTCCCAATCTTTAAAAAAGAAAAAAGTTACATCAAAAAACTAACTTTTAAAAAAGGATCATTGACAAACTCCACGTGACCATTCCGGTGAACAATTTTGAGCAAGCGCGCAATTGAATTTAACTTATTTGGGATCGGAGCTCTATAAAATTTCATAGGTCGGATATGGGCAATTGAAGAATTTGGTTCGCCTCCGTCTCTATAAATGATATTAAGAATGAAGATCTTACAACAAATTAAGTACTTCTTCCTCAAACATAAATGAACTAATTATAACCATAACCCCTCACAAACTTAAGGGGCTTTTTTTTTTAAATATTGGGATATTGAAAAATTGGGTTTCTTTAAAAAAGTTTTGTGCAAAAGAATTAGAAAATAATATTTTTGTAAATTAAGAGCCTATTTTTGACAAAACTATAAAATGAATGCAACGTTAACTTTTCACTAGATTTTTGAATTAAAGCATTTTATGGTATTGTAGAAAATTAAGTTTGAATTGCATGTTTTTAGTAGATTACTACGTGTACGTGTTTAATTGATTTAGTTTTAGAGTTATTTTAACAAATTACAAATTTAAATGCTTTTTGAGTTATGCAAAGTTAGGTTTGCACTTCTTATTTTATAATACATTACTATGTATTGGGAATTTTTTATATATTATTTTAGAGTTATCTGAGTGATATATAAAAATGTACAAGTTAAAAAGTATAAACACATTATGTAAAACAAATTTGCATTAATTTTTTTGAATTACAAAATTAAGTTTGTACAAAATACAATTTTAATCAAAAACATTATTTTAAAACATAATTGATAAATAAGCCCTTATTTTAGATTTTTTTAAAACATGTCCTTATTTGAAAAAAATATATTATTCTCATAATTTTTTCATAAAAGACCTTTTGTCACATTTCCGGTTAAAATATTAGAGTAATAAATAGTATGTATAGTCGACACTCTTATTTTATTCTATCCCATATTTAGTATTTGTTGAAATTGAATATCAGAGATGATTAATTATCCTATTAAAACTTTTTATCTTACTGAGAGAGAGATTAACGAATTCCACTTAAGAGGTAATATTATTTTATTTTGTCCAAATAAAATTGTCTGAGTCTCTAATGAAACACGTCAAACACACTCTTAGATAATTAAATTCCATTATACAAACATCCCCTCCTACAAATTGTTAGCAAAACTCTTACTTGTAATAACTAAACTACCCTTAAAAACATTTTTATATAGATAATCTGCTTTACTAGATTGGCTTCCCGGCCAATTTCCTTTGTCCTTAAGTCTGCATTGGCGTATCTTTGTATTAAAAAGAACAGGCATAAATTGAATATTTAGTAGCGCTAAACTTACGAAATTTGTGTGTAAATATTTTTTATGAATAATTGCGACACCAATTAGATAAGAAAAATGCTAAACTAATTAAATATTTTTTACAATATTTTGGGTGTTTTACTACCCAAATGAATTGGCGCGGTCAATCAATTAATATGTTATATGCTATTCTTTTATTTGATTAGTGATATAACTATTTGAATGAAAAGTTTATATAATTTTGTAGTATGTTTAACACTACTCATTAAATAAAAAGAAAGGAATAAAACACATTCAATGTGTGTCCATAACAATTCAATTGAGTTGTGAGCCATCAACTTGTTCAAATTTTTTGTACAAAAATTAAGTATAGTTAGTATTGTTCTTTCATCAAATATTAAGAAAGTATTCAATTTACTTAATTTATGTAAAAACTTTTTGTATCAAGTGACATAATACTACCCAAATGAACTAGTGAAATTATGTATTTAATGCGTTGTCAATTTTATTTTTATTTTTGAAGTGATTGACACAGTATCTGTTTATATACAGAATGTGTAAAAAAAAATTGAGTGCCTTTCAACATTAGTGTGAATATTATTAATACAACAATTTTGAACATAAAAATCCAAAAGTAAATTAAAGAGACAATAAAAGACAAGAACTCTTGATAAGAGCCAGCAAAGAAAAGTCTTAAAAAAACGCATATCCCAATCTTACCCTCGGATTTCCTTTTATTGCTGCATCCCCAATTCACCTCAATTCATTTTTAACCTTTTACAGCCATTACTTCAACCAAAACACCACACCGCATAGAAAGAAGAAACATGGACCTTGCTTCACCATAAAAGGTTCTGTTTACCTTTCTCTACCCCCAAAATTCTCGCTTTCTATACTTTCTCTCTCATCAAATTCTCTCTTTCTCTCTCTCTCTCTCTCTCTCTCTCTCTCTCATCTTGTTCCCCGATTGTACAATTAGTTCTCAAAAACAAAACCAAATCCACACGAAATGTTTTGTAAATTAACAAAAACAACCTCAAACTAGTAAGCAATAAATTCTTCATTAACTAATCCCTCACTCTATCTCCATCATTTTCGTACAACAAATACTTCTTTGTTTTTAGTCCGGATCTGAAAAATAATTTTACCTAATTCTGTGTATATGACCTTTTTCTCTCGCTCTCTCCAGCTAGGGCTTTTAAGACCTTAATTTCTTCTCTCTCACACCAACTCCACCAAGGCTCCATTATATACAGAGCTATTCTAGCTGATTACTTAGATTTTGCTTGCTTAATCTAGCTGATTACTTCGATTCTGCTTGCTTAATCCGTGTGATCATATATATATATATACAAATGGCGAGAGAAAAGATTCAAATAAAGAAGATCGATAACGCGACAGCAAGGCAAGTGACGTTCTCGAAGAGGAGGAGAGGACTTTTTAAGAAAGCTGAGGAGCTCTCCGTTCTTTGCGATGCTGACGTCGCTCTCATTATCTTCTCCTCCACCGGCAAGCTCTTCGAGTTTTCTAGCTCCAGGTTAATTTCTCTCTCTAATTTTTTATTTTTTTTAATCTTTGATCGCTGAATGCATACTATTTAATGTTGCTTGCTGAATGCTGAAATTAAATTTTAAATATAATATATATATATATATTTTTAAATTAAACTCTAAATATTAAACATTAATAAGGGAACTGATGCAACGTTAAATATTTAATTATTAAAAAAATAATCATTAACTTCTTAAAATAACACTGTCAATAATATTTAGAGGCCCCTTAAACTTATTTTATATAATAGACGCCTGTAGGAATGTGCATATAATTTAAAGAAAGAACTTTGACAATAATGATAAATGATTTATTGATCATATGCGAACTAAGAGCATCTTAGCAAATATTAATTTTTTTATTCGAAAAAGAGCTACATTAGAGCATCTGTATCGGGTAGGGTAAATTGATAAATTTACCCTACCCCGTTCACACCGGAGAGAAAGGTAGGTTAAAATTTAGGAAGGTAGGGTACCGACTGGCCAAATTTACCATTTCGCTAATTTTTAGTCATACGAATTTGGAAGAGCCGTATGAATGATACGAATTTAGCACACTCGTATAAATAAAAAAAATTGAATCATACGAATGTGTGTCACTCGTATGAGTCATACGAGTGTGTCAAATTCGTATGACCCATACGAATGACACACATTCGTATGACCCATTACTTTTTTTTTTTTTTTTTTCATGTTTCGGTTGGTAGCTTTGGATGATGATAAAGTTAAAGTTAACTTTTTAACTTTAGGGGGTGAAATTGTAAATAAGTTAAAGTTAATAAATAGATATTGGAATAATTTTTAAAGCAAGCTGTCATTTTTTGGAACCTTTTGCAATTGAAATTAGAACTTAGTTTAATTCTTTAATGTTTAATACAAATCACAAAAAAATTATTTTGTGTTTTAAACATGGGTTATTTGAGTTATACAATTATTGGGGCAAAAACATAATTAAGAGAATTGTTGGACCAAACGGTGTATAACCAAAAGAGTTAAAAAAAAATATATATATCAAATTGTCATACGAGTGTGCCATCATTGTATGGCTCATACGATTTTGCCACATTCGTATGGCCAAATTTGGTTTGTTTTTTTTTTGTTTTTTTTTTTTACATCAACTCATACGATAATGCGTCATTCGTTTAATTTTTTTTATTGTTTTTTTTTACCCTTCTCGCTGTGAACTGTTTCAAAAGTTAATAAAATGTATAGTAAATTTAGCCTAAATATTTCCATTACGCTGCGGATCCTCTTACAGAGGAGGTATTAAAGAGCTTTTTCGCAAATAATTTATCGAGCCATGTGAGATTTAGAGTTTAGTCAAATTTGAAGAGGCAAGTTGGCTCTTGAAACACCTTTTAGTTTCACTTTATTAGTTTTCTATTAGTATCTTTTTAGCCTTGAAAGTTGTACCAATCAAAGCTCTGATATATGATGATACTAAGGGATAAAATATTTAAGTATTCTCTTTCAAATAGCATCTTAGATTTATTTCATGAACATATAAGATGAAAAGTCTATCTTCAAAAGTGACATGTCACTCAACGAAGTACATTTTAAAAAAGTCGAGTATGTAGTAGTATCTCTCGGCTGTTCTAATACTGTTTAGTAGTAGACTAATATTGAATAATTTTTTTTTTTCTATAAATAATTGTTGCATCAATTAAATAAATAAATAAAAAAGACAATATATTGAGACTGGTGCCATGCCATTTTTTTTTAACAATAATTATAAATGGCCTAGTGATTAGTTGAAGAACTAATATTGTTTAGTAGTAGAGACGGAGTAGGTTCACAATAGTATTCTTTTTCTTTATAATATATTTAGATAATATATATATATAAGTAGTGCTAAACATAAATCTTTTTGTGCCATCACATAAAAAGAAAGGCATATAATAACTTTAATAATAAGAGATAAAAAATTGTGTAACTAAAATTTAAAATATTTTTTAAATGGTTTACTTTTGATACGAATTACAACCTAGTATTAAATGTGTGGCAATAACCGTTCATTTAAGTTCTACCTTTTCTTTTCAAAAGTTTAGTAACCCTGCATTTTCGTATATAAACTAGATTTTAACCCGTGTGATGCATGGGGCGAGCGATTTATATTTTACAAATTTATTTATAGTATACAAAATAAAAATTTATTTCAATTGTCTAATTTAATCCGATGAACACTTGGTAAATAATGCAAACGACACGATAAAAAAAGAAAGAAATAAATAAATAAAACATATATTGCTTGCGAAGAATTATTTATGCAAAAAGATTTTATACTCTTTGCTTGTTAGATTTAGAGTCCATAGAGATAATCCTATAATATCTTGAAAGACAAATGACTTACATTAAAACCTTCAATTTGACGTGTAATTAAGTGTGGGGACAAAGATTGGTATAACTACTACTACCACTGATATAAAACCCCTAATGTCCAATATGATCAAGAAATCTAAAAATTATAGTAAGGTATACAATTTTATATTACAATTTGCTATCATATTTGCCAGTTTGTATTTGTTAATATTATTATTAACTTTTCGCTTGGATTTTTCTTTGTTGAAAAAAATAATAATAAAAATAATACTAAAAACGCAATAACAGTGAACATATGAATAGACAAAAAAATAATAATAAGAATATTGATTGGCCATATTATTATTATTTTTTTTTAAAAAAAGTCTTATAAACCTTAGCAAGAGAACTAAATTATCTATAGTAGCAGTTAATGATGGTGCATGGAATACATCAAAATGTAAATAATTTTACATCATATAGTGCAAATTTAGTAAACTGAAATTATATTTTTCTTATAGAGGCACATGTAATATATATATATATATATTGGGTGCATTTCAAGTAAGGACCACTATTTAAGGACCATATTTACGGACCGGGCTATTTGGCACGCTTTCCGATGGATTTTTTTGATGAATTTGGTGTGGATGTTCTTCATCACGTGTAGAACATCTCCACCAAATTTCATAAAAAAATTCAACAGTGAAGTGGGTTAACTATAGGATTGAAAAATATTGGATTTTATATATCTATTTATGAACCAATATTTTTCAATCCTAGTAAACCAACTTCCTGGTTGAATATTTTGATGAAATTTGGTAGAAATGTTCTACACATGATAAAGAATATTCTCATCAAAGCGTGCCACATCGCCTGGTCCGTAAATATAGTCCTTAAATAGTGGTCATTTCTTGAAATTTTCCCTATTTATATCATATTACGTTTAATAAATATTAATGATATATTAAATGAAGAAACTTCTTCCATAATACTATTATCTAATGTAATGTAATAGATAAATAGTATAGATAGATAGATTAATTAGTATAATTAATGATATCATTAGTGGAAGTACTTCTTCCATTTTACTATTATATAAAAATTTGGTAGAGATGTTCTACACATGATAAAGAATATTCTCATCAAAGCGTGCTATATGGCCCGGTCCGTAAATATAGTCCTTAAATAGTGGTCATTTCTTGAAATTTTCCCTATATGTATCATATTACATTTAATACATATTAATGATATATTAAATGAAGAAACTTCTCCCATAATACTATTATTAAATGTAATAGATAAATAGTATAGATAGATAGATTAATTAATTACTATTATAATAATAATTATATACATATATATATATTATAGATAGATAGTATAGATACATCGTTGATGTTGCTGCGATGTTGATTTTATTGCTTTGGAGAATCTTTTGCTGTTGTTTTGATTTTATTGGGATTCTAAAAGATATGTGTTGATTTGAGGAACCTGAGAGGGGCATCACGCAGAATATTTTCTTGTAGATCTCTTTCTTTTTTAGGCTAAAATTGGAATAGTTTGGATTGTACTTCATCATCAGTTTTTTTTTTTTTTTTTTTTTTTGGTGACTAAAAAAAAACCCTGATGATATACTTCAATGATATGCTCTAAATGTGTATATTTTTTGTTGCTTTTATGGAAACTTGTAGATAGTTTTGTTTGTTGCCTTTTTTGAGCATTATGCTAAAATATGTTAGTTTTGTATCCTGTAAATGTGCGTATTTTTTGAGAAATGCTAGGGTTGGACCGGTTGGTTTGGTTGGAGTTTTTTGAATGTTTAATTTAAAATTTATTTTTAAGTATAGTTCATTAATTTTTTGTTTCAATTTGATTTGTGTATGGTACACTATTTTTAAAATTTATCTAAATATTTTTTTTAAAGGAAGAAATAAACAAAAAAGATTCCTTTTTTACTTGAATGAAGTTTCTAAAATGGGCGAACCAAACATGCTTTTTTTTTAAAAAAATACCCAAAAATATTTTTTAAAACCCCAACCAAACTGTCCCAAAAGTTATAATTCAATGAATTTGAACCACACATCTGCAATGGAGTTCAGGAGAAAGAAAATGATGGGTGGTTGAGATGCGTTTACACTTGCTTTTGGGAATATTTTTTTTTTGGCTATGTATCATTGCTCATATTTTATGGTTGGTTGCTGTTTTTGAGCATTATGCAAAAATATGTTACTTTGGTTTCTCTGTTGAATATGATGTATTATTTGTTATCTTGTGCTTTGAACTTGGTAGAAAATTTGTCAAAAAAAGAAGGTAGAAAATGCATGTTTTAGGTCGGCTGATTTATATATATATATATGTATGTATATTTATATAAACAACTAGGATCTGGTGTGGATCGTCCGTATGCAATTGGCCTCTTTAGCGACGAATTTTATCACTGAAAACATCTCTCATTGTTTTGGTGATAAAAATTCGTTGCTAAAGGGCCGGTTCGTACTAGATCCAAACTATATACGTATCATTGATTCCATGACGAAATAAAAAAACAAGTGTGGATGATATAACTTGCTCTAAGGCTTACTAGAGATAATAGTATTTGAATCCTATAAATCTATAATAAAGAATAATGATGTTTGAGTCTTAAAAATATAGGGGTAAATTTTTGGAGGTTTGGGATGAAAGATGCCATTTTAAGAGAAAGGATGAAAGTATAAAGCACAAAAGAGAAGATGGTTTAGATGAAATATGCCTTTTAAGAGTTGATTTTATCATATTAAAGATCGATAATGAACAAAATTAAAAAATTTATAGTGGCTTTAGCATGGGTTGTTTTTAGTAACATATAAGTGATAAAAGAATAGATAGCCTTTTGGGTTGAGAAGTGTGTGTAAGAGATAGAGGATTAAAGGGCTTAGATAAGAGATGTTTTTTTTAAGAGTTTAGATGAAAGATTTGCAAGGGTAAAGTATACCCATAATGCCTTTGGCACAGGTTACCTCTTGCCTCTAATTAATAGAGGGCGAAGAGATTGGCTAGTAGAGTTCATCTCTATAATACTTCTTTCATTTAAAAATTCAAATTACAGTACCTTTTTGTTTTAGGACATACCAAATTAGGGGTTACGTTTAAGGCTCAACAGAAGGGACGGGTAAAGGGAGAGGTAGGGTACCAACCTTGACCATCCACATTAAAGTGGATGACCTTGTTGACTAGCTAGGTTTTCATGGGCCTTTTGTTTAGTTGTTTTAGACTATTGATCATATTGAAATACGTGTTGTTTATGCAAAAGTTAGGACGGAAGAAGTTTGATATTATGTCTAAAGCTAATAAAGGTCGCTAAAATGAGAGATGGAGATTATGTGTTGTATTATAACCAGTATACAATGTGTGCTTTGATATCTCATGCAAGAGGATCCCTATTTATAATAAGGAACGGAGCCAGGAAAATATGTTTGGAGGGGTATATTTAACATATAAGACATTGTCAATTATAATAATTACTTTTGAAACTTTAAAATATCAATTTAGAACATGTTCTTCTGTTTGGGTAATTAATTGATTTAACTGTTGACATTCTTACCCAAATGGGGGATGCAAACTCAAAACACGTGAAACACTGTTGGCAATTCCATTCTGCATATGTGGACAGGTCTAGTTCAAACTCCATGGTAGTTCCATCACTGATTGTAATAGGTTTAGGAATTCACAATTTTTTACTACTTGTCCCTTATGTGTCCATTTTTATTTTATATGTATATATATATGGCCTCGATTTGGTGCGAACTGTTTGTTTGCAGACCGCACCTTTGGAGAAAATTTTGTCATTGGAAACATCTCGTAATAATTTGGTGACGAAAATTCATCGTTGAAGGGGCAGTCTGTATACAAACAGTTCGTATCAAATCTAGATGTTAGATAGATAAACAATTTCCCTGCCCGCCTACAGAGGAGATACTTGGATCATTCGAAATTTACTTATCAACAATGTATTCTCCTAATTTAGGTCCACAATCCACGTATAACCTTACGATTAAAACTTTTTTCAACAATGTATTCTCCTAATTTAGGTCCACAATCCACGTACAACCTTACGATTAAAACTTTTTTTCAAAAATAGAACAGGAACAACCTAAGAGTAGGAGAGTTATTGAGTGCAGGGATTGAACCCTGGTGGATAAGTAAAGGGCGCACCTTCCTTACCAATTGGATTAACCCCTTGTAAATTTCATTTTTAGTTTAAGATTTCTCTATTATATTAAACCAGAAGGTACCAGAAGCGGTTATGACACCAAATTTTATGTTTTCCAATTTTGCTCTTCCTATTATTGTCAACTTCAAGGTTAAAAGCTGGACCCTTTCACCATTGAACCAACAATATAGTATATTTTATTTTTTCCATTTTAAATTACATCTATACGCAGTGCGTTTGTGTCCATTTCTATTAATTAAAAAGTTAAACCTTTTGAGAAATATTTTGAACTTTCATAAATGTTCCTCCTTTAATTACTCTCATGAATATATTAATTGTTGATTATAACATTTGGAATTTTGACGGGTTCGAGCTTGTATCTTAGCCGTCCTCGAGTCCTCTCTGAGTATTTGCTTTTACTCTGGATCCACTAGAGCTCCTATGAAATTCACTATTTTTAATTATGCAATGAAACTCGCATCCTCGATTTGAACCTGTAACCTCTAACTGACGAGTGAGGTGCACTTGCCATTGAGTTAGTGGCTCGTGCTTTTCTGTCGGCAAAAACTGTGGAACATCGTTAGGTAAATATGCCTCCTATTAAATGCATGTTTGGGACTTTGTTAGGTGTTTCACTTATATCTTTATAACCCACGTAAACATGACCCATTAAATTTTTAGGGCTTGTTAGGTCACGTAAATTATCTTGTTTATAATTGTTTCATCGTAAATTAACAAATTCTAAATTTTTTCGTTTCAATAATTTTTTTTGTGGTGTGAATTATGAAGCCACACGGCCTCCTCGAGTACGCCAAAAGGGGGGGCGAAAATTATTTTTCTTCCGCATGAACTTGTATGATAGTTATAAGTTATTAAGTTATGTAATTTTGACTCTATCTGTATGTTTTCTTATTAAATGTCTTAGGTATTAACTTAATTTTATGACTTTATATATCAATTCATTTTTGCAACCAAACGCTCAACTTAGATAACTAGGCAATTTTAAATTGTCTAATTCGTAAATTAGAGGACAACTGTAAGAGGCTCTTAATAAATTTCTTTGTTGGACATTTTCCGTATAAATAGACATTTTAATGATATTGCTTAACATTTAATACGCGATATTTTACTGGTAAAGGGATAGAGTGTAGTTTATTAAGAAACATAATTTATAATTATTTTGATAATAGTTGTAATAGCTAGTTGAGGTTGGTTGAGTTGGTAATGATCAAATATTTTACTTAGGTTTGAATCTGTTATCATCAAATTCTTTTGGTGGACAATATGTAAGAAGCACTATTAAGTCCAAAACTAGTGTTTTATATTCCACGAAAGCCTTTTTTGGAATTTGAGATTCTAATTTTTGGTTAAATTAAAACTCTATTTTTCTTGTATTGACAATAACTTACAAATATACTATTAAACGTAAAAATATTATGATTGAAATTTGATGCCATATTATTATATGTGGAATTATTGTTGTATTATAGTGCAATTGAATTTTTTTTAATTACTTGTTAAAAATAGGATTAATTTCGTCAAAAAAAATAAAAAATTATGAAGGCGGGGAAATCTCCTGTCCTGTGAATTTTTATTTACTTATTAAAAATTATAAAGGTTGGAATCTTGAATGAATGGGAATTTACGATTCTAGGGATGATCAAAAGAACGAACCATACCAATCATAAAGGTATTTTAAACTTTTCTGGGTGGGATTCAAACCCTGCCTACAATTCATTATTTGTGGTAAAATTTTGTTATTAAAAATTTGTTGAACCTTAAGAAATGCAAGAATATTGTATATCTATATATTCAAGCATTCATTATGTGGCACTCCCGCCGTAATTAATGGGATAACACCCGTAATTAACACATGGGGCGTCACTAACCCACCTTAGACTAGTTAAAGTAGGTTAAATGTAAATATTGAAATAATAAATACGAGAACATCACATAACATGGAACAAGCAAACATGATACTCATGCTGTGGGCGATAATATAAAACAGGAGTGTAACTCACATATACACACTTACATATATTCAAAAGGCAATACAAAACCATAACAACGTGTAGTCCAACATGTTCAGTAACTTAGGCGAGCTGTGACTTGCTATATACACATATGTATAACAAAAATGAGTCGGTATCAAAGGCCTTTACCTCGTTCCCGATCCAGTCGCTTCCTTAGTCTCATCCTTCTTCTGGATACTTGAATAATTTCATAAAAATAGGGTGAGCTCACAGCTAAGTAAAGGGGGATACACATGGAATATCATGTTTCAAACATAATATTAGTTTTATACCATTCAAACTACAAATAATAGATTGATTCAGAAATCGTCAGTTTATAAACCAATGCATGCATATATATATGCAGGTTACTTCTCATGTGTCAACCATTATACCATACTGCCAAGAGGATACCAAGGTCGAACCGAATCATAATCATAAGAATAAGAATAGGCTTAACCGTTCTATAGAATCATCCGAACATGATAACAATAGAACATCTTCCGACCCAGGAAAGATCATCATCATATCATAATAGAATTGGACCACACGTCCATCAATATCATATCAATATAACACATGTGCATTGTCGTTATCTAGATTTCCGGGCAAACCCACCACTGGTTCTAGACAAGTAATGCTTTGCTGCCTTCCGGAGGTTTAGGGATTTTCAACCCAAGGATACTAGACTTCACTTATTTTTACATCGGCAAGCACCAATAAATACCCATTCCCTTCATCATCGAAGGGGTACAATAGAATCATAATCGGATCCATCACATGATTATATCATATCCTAGAATGACACAACAAACATAAGAAGCTTTGGCATCATAAATACGGGATATATGCTACATGATAGGCCATAAGAATATTCCGAGCTTGCCGAAAGATTTTCAAGAATCCTGTTGACACAATAATGATGCACAATATGCATAACATGCTAACAAATGAACATTTGAAATAACTTATGCCATGTAACTACAACGAGTCTCTATAAATGTCTCTTGATGTAT
Organism: Lonicera japonica; assembly: GCA_021464415.1. Classification (NCBI taxonomy): domain Eukaryota; kingdom Viridiplantae; phylum Streptophyta; class Magnoliopsida; order Dipsacales; family Caprifoliaceae; genus Lonicera; species Lonicera japonica. The sequence continues at coordinate 53,641,569 of CM038464.1, read as the reverse complement.
AAAATTCGTCAATTAATCAATTTCATCAATATACAACATCTAAACATCCAAGGGATATTCATGTGTATCAAATAACACATGTATATCAAGTATAAATGGCATATCTTACTTCAAATTACATGCTCATGACTTTTTAAATTATAAAACACCATTATCTTCATCACGTTGAAACTCTTGAAACAATTACAAATTAAAACTTGATGATTATTATACAATAAAATCGTATTATTGAGTTTTTAAAATAGTTAAACTCCTACCTCAAATCATTAAGCTAAAGAGAAGAGAAGTAGATGAAAATCGAAATCTCATTCGGTGAAATCCCAAAATTCTCACGTCACTACGATCTTCACGTCGTGTAGAACAATTTTTCCTAAAGCCGAATAGAATTTCAGATGGTAAATAAACGTGAAATCTAGAGAGAGAAAGAAGAAGAAGCTCAACTCTGTTTTGCTCTGTAAAAATGGTGGAAAATGGGTGAAAGAAGGCTCTGGAAGCCTTTAAAAATTGTGCAATCGACTCAACAACAGTCGCCTGTTGGCCCCAACAAGTGTTTGTTAGGCCGACAACAGGCGCTTGTTTGCCCTCAACAGGCGCTTCTCTAACATCGAGGCAATAATAAATTCAGAATCATCTCAAACAGTCATCTGTTCTCCACAGTAGGCGCCTGTTACACCCAAAACTACAAAAATTGATCTAAAATGAACTGAAACCGTTTAACAACCATTTTCCCACAAACACTCTGAACCAAACATAATTTACACTAATACAACACAGGGTGTTACACATTATATTGTGTATAAAATAATTGAGACATTCTTTAGAAAAACAATTTTTTGTTTACCTTGGGATAAAGGTTTTATGTAAAAATTTCCATGGAACATAAATCTTTTTCCATCTTAACTCAATCAAGTACACCCTAACACTTAAATCATTTTCGGTATTTGCCTTCTACATCGATGCTAGTCTGTGTACGGCTTTGAAGCTTCTTCATTTGCCTAATCTGGAAATCACATCACAGTATAACCTCTTAAATTCTATTCCCTCAATACCAAACTAAGCCTTCACTTTCTAAATATCAATGAACAAAATTTCATGAAGGTAAGTAAAATTTGTTCTTGATCACTAATTTGTTGAAATTAGTATATATAATGTGTCAAAATTGAACATGAACTCTTATTTGGGAGATGGTGGGGAGGGAGCAACATTATGAAATTGGTGACAATGGCTCATATGTTATCCAGTCATTTAGGAACTGTGATATAGGACTGTAGAATTCATGCTACCATGCTCTTCTTGAACTCTGGAGGAGATATATAACAAAGACAATAATAATTAAAAATGAAACTGGATTTGATATTGCAATCTTAATCCATCATCTTCCCCTTTGTGACTCTTCCCGATTAATCTGCAGTATGAAGGGAATACTCGAAAGGCATAACTTGCACTCAAAGAATCTTGAGAAACTTGAACAGCCATGTCTTGAGCTACAGGTATTTATATATGCTTCTTGTTAGTTTAAAAGTTTTTTTTTTGTTTCGCCATTCAAACCTGTTTCCCATATTCCCCAATTGATCTCTTACTTAGCGACCATAAATGAAGAGAGTACATAGAAATCTTAGACAAAAAAAGAAGAGGAGGAGAAAGGATGATGACTTTTTTCCCCCTTCAGTTTGGGTGCTTAGGACTGAAGAGAGTTACTTTCTTTTTGTTTGCGAGTTGAGAAGAAAAGAAGATAAAGGAAATATTTTTTTTCCCATGGAATTTAACTTTTGAGTAGAAAGTGCTAGAAATATTTTTCATTAGAACCATTTCTTCTATCAATTCCTCTCTTATTTTCTAAATCCAAAACGCGAAAGAAACTACATTTTCTCTTCTTTTATTTCCTTTTTGAACTCGGAAAACATTAAAAGGGATACACTTCCTTTCCCTTTATCTTTTATTTCGACTCTTAAACTCCCAAATATAGCGTCAATTTATGTAAGGCTGTGAAAGGGAATTGGCTTTCCAATGTTTACTAAAAGAACGAGAGAATTGCAATGAAGCTAGTAGAGAACAGCATCAACTCCAGACTAAGCAAGGAAATTGCGGAGAAAAGCCATCAACTGAGGTATATATAAATACACTCATAATTTTTGTACCTGCGTGATTTTTGTAGTATTATTGCGTATATTGATTGGATTATAAGTGCGATCCTTTTAAAAAAATAGGCAGATGAGGGGAGAAGAGCTCCAAGGGTTGGATATTGAAGAACTGCAGCAGCTAGAGAGGTCACTTGAAGCCGGTTTGGGCCGTGTAATTAAGCAAAAGGTGTGTATATGTCATCTAGTGCAGGTTTGGCTTGGGATTTTGTTTTTTTTCTTGGAAAAGAAATTGTTAATCTCAACCACTTCAGTGGATTAACATGTGCATTTTACCAATTTACGATTCCATATATGTGCAAAAGCTCGAACCCAACAAGTATTTAGTTTGATTTGATTCTTAATTCAATTTTGTTTTGTTTTTCAGGGTGAAAGAATTATGTCTGAGATTAATCAACTTCAACAAAAGGTCAGAAACAAAACAAAACTTTACTAAATTATGTCAACCTCCACCCTTGCCTTGTGGTCAAGGGTTTAACTCATGGGGGTAGGGTTTTTTTTTTTCCCTTTGTTTGTAAGGTTAAGTAGACCTCCCTTAATATTTAAAAAAAAAAAAACATATGTTTAGTCCTATTGAAGAATTTGGGTCCCGAGTGCGATCAGGGGTGGTACCTTTAATATGCAATGCAATCTCCAGGCTGAAAATTAAATAAAAGGGATTTTTCGTTCGCTTTACAGTTTTAAGGGAAAAAAAATGAAAACAAGCTATATAGTTCAAGTAAGGCTTATTCTTCCCAAATTTTATTTTACACTGAGTTAATTAGATTCTTGTGATTTTCTATTCAAAATTTCTCTCCCTTCTAGCTATGATGTTTGTCCTATTGTTATCATTAATTCCCCTTAAACTTAAGTTACTTAACAAAACATGCAGGGCATAGAACTATTGGAAGAGAATGAGCGCTTAAGACAGCAAGTACTTATTCCCAATACTCTCTCTATTTAAATATATATAATGAAATTGTTATCCTTTTGCTTTGAATATATATGCTAATGGCAACTTGATTGTGTTGAATGAAGGCGGAGGAGAAATCTAATGATCAAAAAGAAATCCCAGCTGATTCAGAGAACATGTTGTGCGAGGAAGGACAGTCATCAGAGTCAGTTACCAATGTCTGTAACTCAGCTGGCCCTCCACAAGACTATGAAAGCTCTGATACTTCCCTCAAGTTGGGGTGAGTTTATCACTTAATTTTTCAGTGTTTTCATTAAAGATAATTATATGTTTCGCCTTCTTTAACTGATCCACAAAAGAAAAGAAAGGGAATTTCTACAAGAGGTTCTAAATCAAACAGGCTGTAGCTATCCATCGCTAATTAAATCCCAATGCATCAACTGACAAAATGTCGTCATTAGAAACCACTCCTCTCCTCTTCTTGATCTATCCATCTATTATATTAAGCGTGGGAGGGATATGGTGGTTACTATTGGTGAGCACTTGAAATTACAGAATTAGCCGTTGTTGAATCAGATTAATAAATACAGCTTACAATGTGATTTGAAATTTGAACCCACAACCTCTAGTATGAAGTATGAACACATGCACGGTAAACACTCAATCAAACTCCATTGCAGGATTTACAAATGTACACATTTATAGGAATTAGTAGAATTACTGTCTATAAAATTGCACATGCATATAGTGTTCTATAACTTCTAGTATTTATGTGTTCGTGTGTGCGCACTCTGGGGAGTAGAAACTCACCACTTTCTACCAAACACAGCCTATGCTTACTGTTGAGGAAGCACCAGCCAGCACTTGAACTTGCAAGAAGTGGATTTTGTTTTTGTGGTACCTTTTAGTGGACTTAGTTTTGGCCCATGTGTTGTTGCAGGTTACCCTACTCAGGTTGAGAGGGAATGGAACTTTTAATTGAAATTTAAGGGAAGACCGAAGACAAATACTAATGTCTATATAGTTGCGAAATGGAATGTAATAATTAAATCACAATGTTGTTAGGGAAACGTACTAATGTTGAATATGTTTTTGAGAGTACATGTCATGTATCTCTACATGCACATTAGCCCCAAAAAATGACAAAAATTCTAGATAAGAGTTGTAACGTGCATGATATCACTATTCACTATCTACCTTTCACTGTTCGAACATTGATAGTTTCAACTCTTTCTAAGGAACAATTGATATTTGCCTGGAGCTTCTTGTTTATTCTCTTAGAAAAAGAGCATTGCTAATTATATTCATCAATGCATTACACAAGTTTAGCCTACATGCGAACTATGGACAAATCGAACAAATTTAGCGTCTGAAATTCTGACACCCGGCGAGTACATAACTTGAAGTGCCTGCAAACCGTACCGGTGCTAGTTTTTTATTTTTTTGGTTTCCACCCTTTTCTCTTCTATTATCGGTGGTTCCTTTGGGTCTTATGGCTTCAAAGCCGCTGGAAGTTGCTATGCTGTTGAATGGTCTTAACAAACCGTGAGTTGCTAAATGGCCTTAGCTCAAGTTCTTATTTCACTTTCACGTGTAGTTATAAAAAAGGAGATTAAGACATTCTATTTTGACTTCGCCCCTTATTTTAATACTGAATTAGATATATCTCCACTTTTGATAATCATTCAACGTAACCCTTTGTTATAGATAGTTAATTCTCATTTAGTTTTTTTTTTTAGGAATTACCTACGAGATGCAAAACTATTAGGCTGTGTTTGACGCGCAGGATAAATGGCAGAATATAATAACTTTATCTTATTCCATATTTGTTGTTCGTTGAGATTAGATATTGAGGCAGATTATTTATTCCACTTAATTTTCTTATCTCACTGAGAGAGGGATTAACAAATCCCACCTAAATGGTTGGAATTGTTTTTATCTCGTCCGGATATGATTAATCCTATCCGACTATATTGACGTATCGGATTAGAGAGTTGGATATGCTTATTTAATCCTATCCGGATAAGGATAAAATCATCCCACTTTTTAGGTGAGATTTGTTAATCCCTCTCTTGGTAGGAATAAATAGGTTTAGCGGGATAAATAATTTGCTCTGATATTCAATCTCGATGAATACCAATCATGGGATAGGATAATTTATCTTATCTAATCCTCTTATCATGCACATCCAATACAGCCTTAGATATTTCAATAATCTTTTACTCCTTTGTGTTCAATCTTTAAGTTGAATAGAGTACTAGCCAAATCCGACTCCGCGGTCCATTATGAACTCCTAGCTCATGGTTAGGGTAATGGGGCGTAATTATAGCTCTATTCTAAAAGTCAGTAAAAGTTGATTTAAGATATTTAGTATTTCCCTTTCTTTGCATTAGAACATAAATTTCTTAAATCTACGTTTGGATGAAGACAACAAACTTAGAATTTGAGTAAAAGTCTGGATTTAGAGCACGGAAAAGTTAAAATCCATCGTTTGAATTTTTATTCGCAGTAAATGTGCTAGATTTTGGCTTTTAAAAATATCAACTTAAAATTAATTTCGTGTTATGAGGTGTTATTATTCAAATTTTGACTTACAATAAATGATATTGTAATTGATGTCATTTTTTTAATATTACATGTAAAACGTCTAAACGTGGAAAATTGCAATTAAAGAAATTTTATAATTTCGATGGATTTTAGAATTAATTCATTTGAACTAGGGGTGGATTTGATACAATATCATACCATACCGAGTGTTTTGTATATCGTATCAAAAATTTGGTATGCCAAAATCTATTACCATTGCCATACCAAAATATCGGCACAGCATGGTATGGTACATTACCAAAAAAATCAATCCTTAAAAAAAAGTGGTGGATAGTGGCAACAACAAGCAGTTACAATGGTACCAAGTTTTGCGAAATTTAAAATCACAAACCATATGGAAATGCTCCCAGATAGAAAGATTGATTATCTTATGTCTAATTTTCATCCATTCATATGTTGTTCCAATTTTCATCCCTTCATATGTTGATCTGTACACCTAATAAACCAAAGTATACATAACACACTCACACAATGGGCAGTGTGGCATATAGCTATCACCCCACCTCATAATACCAGTTACTGAAAAAATCAATGTAATACTCCGTGTTTTAAACTTTCGAAGATTTTAATACACACAGTGCGCACTATTGATTAAAACACAAGAAAGTCACTCTTAATTAAAGAGAATGAAGTACAAATTTTTAACATAAAATAAGATGACACGACAAAAATTCAAGCATTTATAAGTTATAATAAATTCGGAATGAATTAAACACGAATAAATGACAAAAAATGACTTGTAAACATCACACGAGTGAATTATTAAAACTTAGGTCGTCTTGGACTGCATGTTTAATGCAAACTAACCACATAAAAATGTAAAACAAATGATTTAATTTACATGAATATATATATATATATATATATTTTAAATTGAACTAAGTAGTATTAAAACAAACCATAAACGAAAAAATAAATTTCTATTAACATCGTCAAGGAAGTGCAATTGACCAAATTAATAAAGATGAAAAGGGTGAGTAATATATTCCCCATGGGAAGAAAGTGAGAGATGATCGGTTGTGGGGTATTAGTAATTTGGTATTATTGGTCTAGTTGTAGAGTATTGGTAATTTGGAATTATTTTAAGTATTTGGTATAATGGCACAATTGGTATTGATATGGTATGGTATATCGTGGCAATACCAATATTTCGGTATGTTACGGTATACCGTCTGTAATAATTTTGAGTGCTAATATTGTGTTAAAATAATTCGGTACGATACAATATTAATTAATAGTGTATCATTACCAAACTTCAATACATTTTGGCATTTATGCGCATTTTTCCACCCCTAATCCTGACATAGGGTAAGTAAAACATAGGGTAAGTAAAACACTAATAACAGAGAAATAGAAAAAAAAATCAGTAAATTCACTTGCCAAAAGTAGTTATATTCTATCATGTCATGGGTGTAGTCATAAGTGCCCTATGATGATGAATTATGACACCAATTTTTAGATTTCTCAATTTATAGAAGTAAGAATGGGACAACTAATTTAAAGAAAAGATTTTAACAAAATTAAGTGAATGCACTAACAAAACTTCCTAATCTCAAGCTGAAAAAAGCATTACTTTTACGGATCAAATTTTGACTGAATTACCTTAAATCTATTTCGATCCATTAAGGGGAAAAATTCAATTTAACGGATTGTTAATAATCAAACATATCTAATTTTGTGAGCTTAGTGGATATCCAATCCGATAGTCCGATCCTAATTTTTTAACAATAAAAAAATAAATAGATAATAACTTTCAATAACAAACAATATAATAGAGTAAAGAAAATATTAAATTAAATAATACATTAATAATTCTAAAAAACGCATATCAAAAATAGCTTAACATTAGTTTGGATAATTGAAAACAAAATGAGTGCTCTAAATTTCCGACAACAATTCCACTCAAAATGATATATATACTTAATATATATACATATTAAAATATCAAATCGGATAAGATTGTTAATGGATCATACATATCTAAATCCGTATTTGCTAAATTAAATTATTGGATTAGCGGATTTAAATTGTAATCAGATTATTGGATTAAAATTATAAATATATATCTGATAAAAATATGTCGAAATCAAATTGAAATTTTATCCATTGATAGATTTACTTTCACATTTCCATAATTCCGTAGGGTATATTATTCTTCCCAAATTTCACATGTGATATTTTAGTGTTTGGATTATTTGGCCTTTGGCCCCCAATAATGATTTCTTAACTGACGTTGGTGCCCAAAATTTTATATATTGTAACTTTGGCCCCCATTTTGTATGTTTTCCATCCTTTGACCCAATTGACCGTTAACTTTTGTGTAAAATCTCCGGATTGCACTCACTATGCAATGTTATATATCCAAATAACCTATTCTCTACCATAATAAGTTTTACGTTTTGTTTTGCCAATGGCCTTGTAGCCTAGTGGCATCCTCTCTAGTCTTATATTAGAGATGTGACATGTTCGAAACCCATGGATGTAGTATTCGAACTTAATAAAATGGTACTTAATAAAGTAGTTTGTCTACCCTTTGTGAGTGGTTGGATATGTCCACCTCTTATATAAGTGGTTGTTGATGCATATGGTATGGTTCGCGTGGTTGGTGACGCAAAAGAAAGCTAAAGCTGCTCTCTCGGTTTGGTTCGGTCGGTTTGGTTCGGTTAGGAGACTCTTATGAGGGTGACGCGAAGCAAAAGTTACTTATTCATCTCTTTGGTCAGCGAATTATGGTGACCACTTACTTATTCATCTCTTTGGTCAGCGAATTATGTAGTTCATAGTTAGATAGGACAACAGAATTCTATGTCTAACTCCATATAATTGTCTTTGATATGAATGATTAATCAAAAACAGTTTTACGTTTTTTAAAATATTCTTATTCATACTTAATTTCCTTGAAAAATTTACGTCTTTGCTTAGAAAATGTATAAATTTTTGCCTCATCACCATACCCATTACAAAAACATTTTCCTTTTAACTTTCTATGCATTGCTCAAAAAAAAAAAAAAAAATTCTATACATAAATTAATTTTTCCACAAGTTTAGCCCTCCTTCTAGAAATGCATTTTCTTAAAAAATTTATGAATTTACAAGAGTAAGCAAACAAGTGAACAGAAACATTACATGATGATAGATAAAGAGGAGTATAAAATTTGATTAAGAAGATGAATGCAAAATGACAAATTCAGTCAAATTTATCAATTACAATTAATTATCCAACTGAAGCATCAATATTCTCTGTGTCTCTCTCGTACCCACAACACAGTACATGCTTATCTTGCAACACTTGGAATAGTCAATTCAAGCCAATGAATTAACGCTTCCATTTCACTAATTTACAAATACACAAAACCACCACTTGTTTCCCCATACCACCCACTCCAAAATTTTCTTTTGCATTTGGAATTTTTTTTTGAAGCGCAGTTGAACGAGGTTAATGCTGAACATAGACAAATTCAATCAAGATGCCTTTGGACCTAAAATAATCAGTCTTTTGAAATAATAAAAAACTAGAGAAATCTGAAATTAAAGATTGATTTTAAGGGATTTTCATATGAAGAAAAGAAGCTAGTCTTTTTGGGTTCCATACGAATAAAAGAGCTCAGGTTTTCTAGTTAGATTGAAGATGAAGATTACGGTAGTCTAACATATATTGTATACAGGTATACTAGATCACCTTGCACACACATCGCATGAATATAATTTAATGAAAATAGTTTGACAAAAATAATAAATGACCCACTAGTTAAGTACGCACTTAGATTACTTAGTTGCAAAAGTTGAAAATCAAAAATTTAAATATGGCGGTAAAATCCCTCCTCCTTTTTTTATATAATAGTGTAGAAATAGAGCGAAAAAAAAAAAGAAGACAAAACAACAAGAACAACAACTAGGACATGAGCTTGGCTAGGCATGAATGACAAAATCTGCATGTTCCCACATTCGAAGAGATTAGTACTGGGTCCATACATTCAATTTTAATGTTGATTTTTTCTTTCTATAGTTGAAGCCAAACTTGACTTAAGCCATTTCTCCTGGTGGCCTAAAATGGATTGAGCTGGATCCACTTCCAAAGTCACGTAACACACCTTATGCCAAGCCCATTGTTATTAAGATTCATCCAGACAATTTTATGCCATTAATAATATTAGACTAGCATCCCGGAACACTCTGCGCATATATAATATGATACTAGTAATCTCTAGCATTATGTATAAATTTTTAAACCAAAGTAAACATATTTGATGGTATTTGGTGAAGTGGTAGTAAAATGCATTTTTATGCTCAAGGCAAGTCTAGATGTTTCGGGTTGAAAACGGGGTACACATATAAAATTAAAATTATCTTTAACAAAATGAAAAGAAAATAAGGGTAACAAAACTGGGCAAATTAAGCTTGAAAATATAGAACCCGATTGAGGAAAAGATTAAAAAGTGGCCACCCAATGTCCTTCGGTCTTAACTCATTATTAACGACAAAATTAATTTCTTTGAAATCCGGAGTAAAAATAAAAATAATAAAAAACATCAAATTAGTAACACAAATAGTTATAAAAAATAAATTATATCAGTAAACTGATGAAATGCAAAATAAGAAGTACTTCCAATGAGAATGAAGATAGAAGAAAAATCGTTAATGTCACCACAGCTCATTGTTTTATTAATGAAACCAACTCTATTTTCATATATCAACATAATTTGCTCTATCAAAATCTAATTTGCCTCCAGCTCTAGCCAAGCTTCTTTCTCTGGATGCCCCTTCTTCAGGAATTGGCTAGTTTTATGTTTTTTGCTGTTTCTTTGTTTGTGGCTTAGGTGGTGTTTTTTGGTTGTTGCTTTCGTCTAAGTTTCTTGTATTGACAAAAAATAAAATAAAATAACATAAATAATTTTTCCAATTAAAATACAACAATGTCTTCTCTACTATCCAAAAAACGAAAACTAAATAGAGCCGCATCCGATCCGTTAGTCAAACCTTACTCCATCTCAATTCATCTGTGCCATAAAGTTTGGAAAGGGGACAATATATAACACAAAAGAAAAAAAAAACATTACAACATAATATTTATTAACAATAAAATTCTTAAAAATAATACAAGTCAATGCAACAAATTCAACAATCACCACCCAACTTTATATATAATCACTCTCGGTAATATGTTATACACTATCCATCTCGCTCACCTCATTTAAGCAACAACAATTAAAAATGCCAAGTTATATACACCAAAATAAATCAAATAAAAAAATCGAAGAATAATAAACGAACTAAACAACAAATAAATATTATAAAAAATTTAATGTATGTTATGTTCAAGACTTCAAATACTTACTTCCAAAATAGTAGTAATAATAATAATATAACATCATAAGTCGACTGCCATTTCCATCGGCGAAACCCACTATTTTAATAATCACCGACCTCTCAGCATCTCCTCATTACTCACTACATAAACCAAAAACGTGACGTACAAAAAAAAATGACAAAAAGTGGGCCATAGTGTGGCTACGTGGCTCCTCTAACAAAATGGGTAAGTGGCCCAAAAAAAGGATGAAAATACGCACACATAGCACTCTCTACCCCTCCACCTTGCGTACGCAACAAGCCCACCTCCACGTGGCACTTAACCATTTATACATGTATGAGAGTATACCCGTCTAGCACGGTAAAATAATAAAAAAATAATAATAAGATAAAAAATTTAAGAGATAATGGGTTATAAGTCCTCGTTTCATAATGTTTTATAATTTTAAGAACGGACTCATATTTAATAAAAGAAAGTAGTACTAATTTCACAATTTGATTTTACAATAAGGACACTTTTCATAATATTAATTTATTTTAAGAAAAATAATAAATGTTGATGGACAAAAATACCTTGATATAATTTCCTCTCATTCACCCTCTCTCTTACATATATATAAACCATTTATATATAAAATCATTTATATGTAAACCAAGCACTGAACTCTCAAAGCGAGAAGATTATCAAAAATGGAACAAAACAGAGACGAAGCTTCGAGTCCAGTTGCCACCGTCGAAGAGATCCAAAGACGCCTCGTTCGATCTCTTTCTCTACAGTACTCTCGATCTTCAACCTCCATCCTCGCATCTCGGTACTCATTTTATTTATAATACTCGTAGATTATACATTTGTGCATGTATATACGCTTAGATTTTGAGCTTTGTAATTCATATGACAGTGACGATCTCATTAAATGGGACTTTGCACAATTCGATGTGGATACAATTAAATTTTAAAAGAAGAGAGAAGTGATGAACAAGAGGCTTGATGATTACTTGTATCCAGTTCTTCTCTTTGCAATTTGTGTGAAATTTGGTGGTAAAAGGAGAAAAGGCGGATCGTAGATGAAATTGAAGGAGTTTGAGCTGGAGTGGCTAATTGATGATGAATCGAAGGCGTTCATGGAGGTTTCGAGAACTGAGAAGATTAAGGAAGATGTTTATCTTGACAAGGATCTGGATTTGATTGAAGGTGTGCGAGATGAAGATCTCATCATTTTTTGTATTTTTTTATTGGTGCTAAAACTGATTTAACATCATTGGTGTGCTGAAATAGATTGGTGCTAAACAGATTTAACACCATTTAGCATCATTTATGCTGAAACAAATTGGTGCTAAACTTTCTGGTTGATGCTCAGAAGGTGCTCCAGGTAGTGCTAAATGCATTTAGCACCTTTTGGTTGTACATTTAGCATATTCTGGTTATTGTTTAGAAGGTGTTAAATATATTTAGCACCTTTTGGTTGGTGCTCAGAAGGTACTAAATGCATTTAGCATATTCTGGATAGTAACTAAGGTGCTAAATATATTAGTGTCTTTTTTGTATAGTATTCTTAATTTATATAGCTAATTTTTAAGTGTCCTTTATAATTATATTATTATTAGAATGAGCCCTTATGCCTAATTGCCTCAAAAATTAACGTGTAACGAATTTAAATCGACAAAATCAATTAGTATATTTTGAGTACATTATCTAGTCTAATCTAACGTTAAACAACTGAAACGTAAATTCAATATATCTTCATGCTGAAAAAACTAAAAGTATACCAGATTGAACCGACTTGTTTTAAATTTTTTAAAGAATCTTTTAATTATAATCCAACCATGTAACGACAAAATCAATCAGTCTACTAAGCCAATTGTCTAGTCTAGTCTAATGTTGTGAACAACTGAAATGTAAGTTCAATATATCTTCATGCTAAAAAAACTAAAAGTATACTAGATTTGACCGAGTTGTTTTTAATTTTTGAAAGAGTTTTTCAATCATAATCCAACCACGTGACGTACATTCTAAAAAGGAAAGATTGAGATGACCAATAATGTACGAACGCATAACGTGCGTCCTTAAATGTTACACAATAATTTTTCTTGATTTTTTTTGCATAATTATATAGTCATAATGGATCTTGTTTTATTGATCTTGATTAGTAGATTTTAAATATTAATTTTTTATTAAATTTGAATTTTTTATTTTAAATTATGACATTTTTAATGCACACAAAATTATTAGTATGTGAGAGTGTATTGTGTGTATATTATTGGTGTGAGTTTTTTAACTTTGATGTAACATCTTGATGTGTGTATAAAACTCATCCAATAGTATAGAACTAATGCACACCATAACATATGTATTTTTAACCATTAAATTCTTATATTTTTTTAAGAAAATTTTGGTCAAAAATAGTATTTTATAATATAGATGTATTATAAAATTTAATTTTTATCATTATAAAAATACGGAGTTAAGAATTGAGAACGTTTGGTGCTTTATTATTTAAGTAAGCTTTTTTTTCCACAAAGATTCGGCTTTTTTTCTTCTTCTTTTTATGTCATAAATTGTTTGGACCAACTTTTATGTACCTCAACTAATTTACACATAAATTTGAGCTTGTTATGGGCTATAATTATTTTGCTACTATCAGAAATCAACTTGAAGAACTCTCAGTCGACTTTAAAACTCGAATCCAATGGTGGTTAAACCACTGGCCACAACTTGTGGTTATAAAGATTGGACTTTAATAAGTATATAAGTGTATTTTTATATTTTTGTATATAATGTTATATATATATATATACATGAACATCAAAATTTGGAGACCTCTAAAAAGTTGAAAATTTTGGGGTTCAAGGCGACATGGCCTTCTTTGTCACACCCTTAAGCCGGGCCTCTTTATGATTAAGTTTCAAGTCCTTTAGAACATTCACAATAGAAAATTTATTAGTATAGTAAGTAGAGTATATTTACTCGACTTAGGTGTTGAAATAATGCTATGATAGAGTTATACTCGTTAAATTTTGAAAACATGAACGATAATTTCATAATTTCACAAACTTACTAAAATTTTTGTTCACTCTTTATATATAGTATGAATATATATATATATATATATATTTCTGTGTTGTGTCACATAAATCATTATTATGTATTAGTATTTGTTAAAACTATTCTAAGATATTAACTGCTGTGCAATTTATATTTATCTAATATACATAAACAAAAATACAAATGCAAAATGTTAAATACTAACACGTATGGAAAAGAAGATTTCCAGATTAAAATCGATAATTATTAAATGTGTCAGAAGTTCATGGCTGTTGAATTTAGTATTTGTTTTCATATTACTATATATAAAATATAGAAGCCCTTTTTCAGTTCATACTGGAAATTACAAAATTACCATCCATAATTTTAAAAAATAAATTATATTATAATGTTGTTATTATAGCCAGCATTAATATTTTTGAATGGTTGATACTATATATAGATTAAGGACTTAGCCCAAGTAGTTAAAAGTGTGGTTATTCACACAAGTGCCTATGGTTTGATCCCGACCCTCTTCCTTTTAGAACCATCCAAATTTATCCACACTGCTAGGGGTGGTAGTAGTTCGGTAACCGAAACCGAGTCGGTCGGTTTATATATCGAACCGACACAGTCGGTTGGTTCAAATTGCATACCGTTTTCGAACCGTATTACTCTGTAAATCGACGATCGGTAAAACCGATCAGCTCAGTCAGTTCGGTAGAGTGTCGGTTAAAACCGACTGCTGTAACAATCCACTAATCCAGCATTCCAGCCAACCAGGCAGTAGCATTCTAGCAGTAGCACTAGAAATTATATTCACAGAAATGACTCAAATAAGTAAATGACAGAATCACTCCAAAAATATCAAACTAGAGTATTTTTGTTTTTTCTTCCCCTAAGTAACCAAACTAATTTAGCAAAGTAGTAATTAATTTAGCAAAGTAGCAACTAGCAACAGCTAACAAGCAGTAGCAATTAGCAAACTAGTTTAACTAAACTACTAAAGTATTAAACTAGCAATTAGCAAAGTTCCAAACAATTAATTTTAAAGTTTTTTAACTGAGTACCAAAGAGGTAAACTCTAACATATTATCATATATAATAACATCAAATTAGCACAAAAAACTTCATCAAAAAAAGTAGCAGCCAGCCAGCCATGCAGTAAATTAGCACCAAATAACAATAGTAGCCCTCCATCAATAAATGCAGTAGCCAACAACAAGCCTGTAACAAACTGACAAAGTTTAGCCCTCTATGTCACTACTCACTAGGGGTTTGTGTAACACACTAACACTATGTCAAAACTTAAAACTTAAGCAACAAATATAATTTACTAATTTTGTAATGTACACAACAATACATCACATAGCCACATACCTTAAAATTTAGAAATTAATAGCTAACCACAGACCCCCCCTCTTGTCATTCGAGAACCCCTTCGAGCACTTCCTCTCGGTCTTGGAATATTGGGACGTGGAGCCGGTGGAGGAGCTTGAGCTTGAGTTTGAGTGGGAGGAGGTGTTACTTGAACTTGAGTCGGAGGAGGTGGTAATTGAATTTGACTTTCCGAATCTCTAACTCCAACTTGCTCGATCCTCACCTCTACATGCAAACAAAGTAACAAACACTAGTAAATTAGTAAGTATTGCATAAATAGCGTAGTATTATTGAAATTTGAAATAAATAATTACATAAGTATTAACCTTCTTACCATTTTCAACTTCTTCAAGTTCTTTGTAAAACGCCACTTCTTCTTCTGTAGGCTCCTTGTAGAATTTAAATTCTTCACCTCTAAGCCAATCGCTCGAACACACTAATGCTTCAACCATTTTGGGTGTTAAGGAAGCTCTAAATGGATCAACAACCCTCCCACCAAGGCTAAACGCATTCTCACTAGCTACAGTAGAACTAGGAAGAGCAAACACATCCCTAGCAATCTTTGAAAGGACCGGATATCTACCACCACTTGCTTTCCACCACTCTAAGAGATTGAATTCCTCATTGTGCGAGCTTTCAGAAGGGTCATTCAAGTACTTGTCTACTTCATTTGTTATCTCCATACGATGTGACGCCTTTCTTTTATTCATAATGTGCACAAACCATGACGTTTCATCATCATCCGCTCCTACCGGATTAGAATCATCCAATGCCACCTCTTTTGATCTTTCTTCATCGTTTCCACCCTTATACACCCTAAGCAAGTCATTGAAGCGTTGTTTAATTGAGTCATTCACTTGCTCAATTTTAGACTCCCCCACATTAATTCTTTCTAAACCATACTCAATCATATCAAATTTATACCTCGGATCAAGTACTTGGGCTATAAACACAATAGGATTCACATCATCAATTGAACCCCAATACTTCTCAAATTTTAACTTCATAAAATAAGCCACACCTTGCAAAGTTGGATTTGTATAATCCCTTAATTTACTTTCAATTTCTACTTGCAAAGTCAAGAGCGTTGATAAAATTAAATTTGAGGTTGGAGTTTTCGTTGCTCTTAATTTTATGGTGGCATCATAAATTTTTTTAAGAAAATGGGCAAAGCTTATCGTTCTTGCCCAATCCTCTTCCACCGGAGGCCCCTCTCTCTTGGCTTGGACCTTTTTCCCTTCAATTTCTCTACTCACAATTTTTTTAAAGTATGCTTCAAATTGATCATTTTCTTCCGTCATTCTAGCAAACACATTCTTGTACTTGAATGCACCACTAAGCATCCCATATGTTGCATTCCACCTTGTAATAATATCCATAGGGATAGTAGCCATCTTATCCATTTTCTCCAAAGAACAAAACGACCTAAACAAATCCAACTTATCCTTCTCCCCATATTCATTTATAAATTCATGTTTAGTCGCCCATTTTCACACTTCACTCGTTTTTCTTTTATTACCCCCAAGCGGCTTACTAGTTGCACCCGAGCTTTCAATACCGGCAACATTATCAAATTCTATATCTTCTTCATCATCAGAATTATTTTGTGTGGGATTACTTGGGGGAGGAGGAGGAGGTGGTGGTGGAGGAATATTCGTATCTGGACTTGAAATAGGACAGCTAGGAGAATGTGTGCTACACGAAGCAGATTGGCTATCCATCATGAAATTAGAAAACACGAACTAAGAAAAGGAAAAGGATTGACGTGTGTTAGAAAAAGGATTGACGTGTGCATGCACCACAAGATTCTTAAACACCTTAATATCATTCTATATGCTTAGTTGGTGCAAATCTATTTTATAATTTTTATCCATATGGAATTCAAAAGTAAAAGTATTTCACACGAGTTTCTTTAAGGGCCGGCTTATAGGGTGTTCAAAAGTAAAACATTGGAGCTAGATCATTATAAGAACCACAAGAAAGGACCACAAAAAAAGGAACTAATCTTTTGCGTATGTTCGTCTAAAAGACCTCAGTAATGACTAATAATAAATTAATAATTATCATCCTGAGTGTCAAAAGCTCCAGTCCAAAGTGGAACTTCTCCATTCAACTTCCAGGCTCGGCCCTCCTTTTCCTTGGATCAGGCAAATATACAAAATTACAAACAGAAAGTGAACTAAGCAGAAAACTAAGAGATGTTTAACCCCTGGATGAGGTTCACTAAGAGATATTACAAACATTCTTTGGATGAGGTTCACTAAGAGATATTACAAAATTACAAACATTCTTTGGATGAGGTTCACTAAGAAATTAGAAATATTACAAACAGAAAGTAGACTAAGCAGAAAACATTCTTTGGATGAGGTTCACTAATTTTTTTCCACGGGCCACGTTGCCACAATGCCACAATATAATTTACTTACTTTTTGCAAGCAAGCAAGCCATTAAGCAGGAAATTAGCTAATTTAGATTTGTGTTACACTGTTACTTTTTGAAATTAGCTACATTTTTTTCCCTTTCTTCCCCTTCAATGCTAATGGAGATTCAATTCCTAGTAGGAATTTTCGTGGAAAAAAATCCAAAAACAAACCTTATCATTGAGAATGGAACCGTGGAGCATAAATTGCTAAATTAGGGCATAAATTAGGGCACAAATTAGGACTTACCGGCGACCAAAGTACCAGCTATGGAGTCCTTCCATGCCGTCGTCTCGCCGTGGTGGTGAAGAATGAACGGAGTTACGGAGATTTGGAGAAGTGTGGGACTGTGCGTGAGTGCGTGAGAGGAAATGGAGTGAATGAGTGATGGACTGTGCATGAGAGTGTGAGACGGAGGGACCGAGGGAGTAGGGTCTGAGGGATGTGAGCGGTGAGCCTGTGAGTTAAAGTCTTAAAGAATAAAGATGTAAAAGTTTTAACTTAAAACTAATAAAAGCAAAAGTTTAATTGTTTAATATTTTAATAATTTTTCGGTCGGTCGATTTTTACCGACTAATTGAAAACCTTATACCGCAACCGCAACCGTACATGGTCGGTAACCGACAGTGCGGTAACCGATGAAGCAATGGTCGGTCGGTTTACTGACCGAAATGAGTCGGATCGGTCGATTTTCGGTTGTAAATTGCCAGCCCTACACACTGCTTGTACTAAAAAAAATAGAAGATCGAATTTTATTACTTGAGCTCAACCAATTCCTTTTGAATAGTCAAAATTATAGCTTTATTAAACCTTTTTTTTCCTTATCTTCATGATTAATTGCTAGGCCTTAACAATCCTCACCGCCACCCATCCACCCACTATATTTGGAAAAAAAAAACAAAGGAAAAATATTTTACGTTCGTTTTTTGTTAATGAATAAATAAAGTACACTTCTATTGAACATCTATACTATTAATTTAGTGTATCTAAAATATTTGGTGTCTCTGTTTGATTACTAAAATGTCCTTTATTTTTGATAGTGTTTATTCAGTATAGTTTTGGTGTCTTTTTATCGCTTAAACAAGAACAATTACATATTTTGATATTGTTTATTGACTATAATATTACATACACATCACGTGTGTTGTAAATTACAGGATAAAAAGAGCCTTGAAACCCATTGACTCAATTTTTTGCAGTATTATAATTATTAAGGGCGTATCTTACCTTACGCTGTAGCTCACCTCATATTTTTTTGTTTTAATGTTAAATTTTTAATCATGATATAAAAGTCATTTAAATATAAAATTATTAAAAAAAACAAACTTTGATAGGCTTAGGGGAGAAACGAAAGTTGCTGTTTGCCAGCGCTATTCTCAATCCCAATTGACCTCCGTATTGAAAGCGGAAAGCCTAATCCATTCGTGTTAATTAAGAAATGAAGTTTTAAGGTTTAAGAAAAGAATTTTCTAGAAATTAGGTAGAAGGGCTTATTATATATTGATTTTTACCAAAAATCCAATGAATAATATTTTTTTGAATGAAGGGCCTATTTTTAATTGGTAATTAGTGTAAGAGGCCTATTTTGTTTTATATTTTAAATGAATGTATTTGAATAAATTTAAATATCATTTAATTAATAAAAACATATTATATATTACCTAAATTACCCCTTTTTATGAAATTTTCACAAAAAATATGGACTGCAAAGTTCATATTGCAATAAAATATGAACTGCAAAGTTCATATTGCAGTGAAATATGTACTGCAATATGAACTTTGCACTAAAAATATGGACTGCAAAGTTCACATTGCAGTAAAATATGGACTGCAATATAAACTTTGCACTAAAAATATCGACTGCAAAGTTCACATTGCAGTGAAATATGGACTGCAAAGTTCATATTGCAGTGAAATATAGACTGCAAAGTTCATATTGCAGTCTATATTTTAATGCATATTGATACTTTTTTAGTTTATTTTAAGGGTTGGGATGTCATTTTATAATGAAAAAAAAGACACATGTCATATCATCAATAAAATAAAAAATAGGCCCTTTATTTAAAAAAAAAATATTCCTTGGCCTTAGTGTGAAAATCTTTCTCTAATAAGCCCTTTTTTTTAATTGCCCCAAGAATTTTTAAGGTTTTTTTAGTGGTTTAAAAGCAAAGAGAAAAGATAGAAAGATGATTTTTCCTTATTTAATTTTGTTAGATATTTCCGGATACAAGTGTTATATTGATATCTAGAAATTAGGTAGAAATGCTTATTATACATTGATTTTTACCAAAAATCTAATGAATAATATTTTTTTGAATGAAGGGCCTATTTTTAATTGGTAATTAGTGTAAGAGGCCTATTTTGTTTTATATTTTAAATGAATGTATTTGAATGCATTTAAATATTATTTAATTAATAAAACTATGTTATGTATTACCTAAATTACCCCTTTTTATGAAATTTGCACAAAAATATGGACTAAAATACGAACTTTTCACTAAAAATATGGATTGCAAAGTTCACATTGCAGTAAAATACGGACTGCAATATGAACTTTGCACTAAAAATATCGACTGCAAAGTTTACATTGCAATGAAATATGGACTGCAAAGTTCATATTGCAGTGAAATATAGACTGCAAAGTTCATATTGCAGTCCATATTTTAATGCATATTGATATTTTTTAGTTTATTTTAAGGGTTGTGTTGTCATTTTATAATGAAAAAAAAAGGCACATGTCATATTATCAATAAAATAAAAAATAGGCCCTTTATTTTTAAAAAAATTATTCCTTGGCTTTAGTGTGAAAATCTTTCTCTAATAAGCCATTTTTTTTAATTGCCCCTATTGATATATATGGTGGTCGACTAAGAGGAGAAGAGCGGAAAGAAAAATAAGAGGTATTTTTGTATACAAGCGTTATATATATATATATATATATGGTGATCGGCTACGAGGAGAAGAGCGGAAAGAAAAACAAGGTTCCCATGGCTCGAACATAGGCATGGGGTGGGTTTCTCCATCCTTTTTGCATTATACTAACATTCCATATGTGTTATGTTTCTATTTTGAGCATTGTTTAAAGTAGGAGTTTAATTTTGTACCAAAAATGCTGTATTATATCACGTTATGTCGTACCACTAATAATTTGTACCATTCGTATAAATCGATAAATGTACTGTATCGGTGGCATATGATATGGTATCAGTAACGATTTTTATTACCACTAATATACCGTACCGTATTAAAATAATTATATATTTTTTATTTACTAGAATAAAAAACTATCAAAATAATACCAAACTATCAAAATAATACCAAATACCAATTGTCCATGTGTACCAAACTATAATTCAATTAAGCTGTGCCCTTCTTTTAAGTCCCAAAATAATTACCAAAATCTAATTTTCAGCCCAATTGGGTCGCCTCATAAAATTGAATTGGGCATAATAGTTTCTCACTTATTACTATTAAAGTGCCTTCATATTATTAAAATTATAATAGTTTCTCACTCATTACTATTAAAGTTCCTTCATATTATTAAAAATTTTAATATCTTTTTTTTTAAAAAAAAAATCTGATAATATACCATTACTAACCATACCAAACTAATTTTTTGGTACAATGAAAATTTAAGTACATTAATAGGTATTATATTTTGGTCTACCAAAACTTCAATTCAGTACCTAGTGGAAAAGTTTTGGTACAGTAACCTTATTGAACCCACCCCTAATTTAAAGTCTAATTGATTTGACTCATCACTACATTTAACTTTATAGGTATATATGGTTAATTTATTTTTTATATTTTAAACCACGAGAATGTGTTTTGTGTGTCTAAAAGCGAATGTATTAAATTAATTTATCTTTAAGTAACTATTATATATTATTAAATATTTTCACGTGAACTAAGTAACCCTTGACATCATTCAAATTTAATAATAATAAAAATTCTCTTCATGCTAATTAATTAACCAATCTATTCTCTATGGGGTGGTTGGAGGCTTGTACAAAATAAAAAAAAAAATAAAAAACTCAAAGCGAATGCACAAGAGACCAAGAAGGACTTTGGCCGTATAAGAAAGAAAATTGTAAAAAATTTCTTTAGTTATTAATCTAGGAAAATGACACTTTACATCTCTATCATAAGAATACTTAAAAAATATCCTTTCACCCTTTTTTAATAACTTTAGCCACATCATCATTATGCCAATAGTAGTTTCTAGACCTTCGTCAATCACTCATAGGCAAGCAACCACCATATCAGATTAAGAAAGAAAGTATAATAATGTATTAGTGGGAATATAATTTATTATTACGTTCGTTTGAATTGAGGGAGAAAAAAATAACAATTAATTAATAAAAATATAGTGTAATAAAATATAAATAAATAATTTTAATTTTATTATTATTTAAATAGTAAAAAAATACATGTTTTACAAAATACACTAGACATGGCGCTTAGAGTGGGGGGGCAGAGGAAGATGAGAGTAATAAAGGTTAATGGTGTGATTACATTTTATTTTTAATTAGGGTACATTCTACTAAAATAAATTTTATTTTTTAACCACTTTAATAATGGCACATCTCTTATTTAAAAAAAGCCTTTAATTTTGTATCTATCTTCTCCTTATCATTTTATTCCACCATCTACTTTCTTTTCACTTGGTGATCCTGCTCAATTTTTAATTGCTATTCAAATTTATGGACAATTTGATTTCTTTATCATTACAATGCTAAGTAAGTTCAACAATTTTTTTTTCACAAATTTCGTGTATATTTTATTTATCTTTACAAGCGTGCATTATAATAAATATTGTTAACCCAATTTCAATGCAACTTTTTATTGACCTTATTAGACCTCCAGCTCAGAATACATATATGGACGTATGGTAAATCTTTACCGACATGTATTTTTAATTGCCATGTTTGTTCTTAAATTTTAATTTTTAGTTTTCACTTAATCATTGTTGCAATTTGCAACTTGTAACATCGTATTTTTAAGTAAACATGTTATATTGCAACTATAATAAAAGGATATGCAAATAGCTAGTATGATATATAGTCTTAAGTTGTCCTTATTGATCTACTACTTGTAAGAATTTTGTAAACTGTGCATATAGGAATGATAGAGAACCTAAAATGTGCATTGATAACATGGATAATTATTCTTTCATTAGGATAATTTATTGTCTTAGTAAGTTTTTAACTTGTTTCTTCTTATTTTGCTATATTTTTTTATATGAGATTGTTCGGTCAATTGACTAAAGTATATCTTATATCTAAAAAAAAGAGAAAAATAATCATGTAATATCCTATTAGTGATACTCTAACATATTTAAAAACTTCGTTTTTGTTTTATATAGATGGAAAAACTTATTGACATAATAAAAAACAAATTTTATTTTAATGAAATGCACTGTAATTAAAAATTAAATGTACACGTACTATATATTAACTTTAAAATAATTTGTCTTGTCGAGTATAATATATATAGCGTCGGTGCGAAAATAGTACAGCTACTGCAATTAAAGTACACCACCAACCAAAGGGCGGCCACAGCTAAAAAGCTTAAAAATTCTTGTGAATGCAAAACTCATCTCATCTGTTGACACATATACAAATACATTCTTAAAAAGACAGTGCACATCCATTCATTTATCTTTGGGACCCAATCCACACATGATTTGACAACAAATCAATTTATTGCAGCTGTGTTTTCTTTGTACTAATTAATAATTCCATCAGTCTCACACCCACACCCACACCCACACACATCTATATATATATATAAAGAGAGATGCTACCCCATGTGATACATACCCCCTACTTTGATCTTGATCTTCTCTTCTTTCATTTGATGCACCCATCCCAATAATTCTTGATGATCATCAAAAACAGAAGGATCTTTATTTTCAAGAATAAACGATTGATTTTTTTTTATTATAAAATTTAAAGATAGTTATTATTTTAATAAAACTATTATTATCAAATTTTTTTATTTTGTGTATGCTAGATATCTACGTTTATATTAAAAATTTTTTACTAATTTTTAATTTTTTTTATTATTTTTTTGAAATGGGTTTTTTTCTATTTTTATTTTTTTTTATTACTTTTTAGGGAGAGCATTTTCTGTTTAGGGAGAGCATAAAACTTTATAGATATATATGATACAAAATATCAATATATGCGGTGTGACCGTGTTAATTAGAATGTGAGATTTATATGATGTTTATCTTTACTATTATTTTGCCTAATCAAGGAGTGGTCTGCATATGAGTTTGTATGTCAATTTTTTTGTCTAATAAGGGAAATATTTTTTTATCGACGGTTTTAGCCGGCTACTCTTATTTGGTTCATTGTATTTTGTGAAAATATATTACATATAAAAATAGAGCACCGTTATTTACGTATTTAAATTTGTCACAAATATCTTATTTATAATTTAATTAAAAATATATTTTAATATCTCTTTATTTATCACAAACACTTCATCTAGTACATGATATATGATGAATACTTAGCAACACATTTTCTTTATTTTATTGAGGAAGTTTTATTTGAAAAATATTTTAATACTCTATTATTTAATATTAAACAAATTTTTATTAACAATTTTTTTTTAAATGGATCAATTTTTTTGTTACTACATTCACTTCTTATTATATCAACTTTAAAGAGGTGATAGTAATAATAACTTTTTTTTTTTATAATATCTATAATGAGAGAAGTATTTATGACAAATATAAATAGTATATAAATAACAACGCGCTAAAAATATCAAATAAGTGTAGCAAACAAATATGCCTGTGCATAACCATATGGACCCACCTTTGTTTCTCTCTCCTCCATTAACACCTTGTAGTAAGAACTCAAGAAGGGGCAGTCTAAATCCTAGGGCAAGGTATTTTCTTTCTTTATTTCTCTCTCTTGATTCTGCCCAATTACACAGGCAAATATGAAGCTCCACCGCCACAATAATGGAGGAGGAGTGTCCCTTGCTGGTTTATTTGTGATTCTTCTTCCTCTTATCTTCCCCACTCTCTTCACTCCTCTGGGTCATGCTTCCCCCTCTGTTTTCTCGGTATGTTAATTATTCTACATTTCAACCACCTGTCAATTTTTTGTGTTAATTGTTGCTTTGTTAGCCCTTTTTTTCATCTGGGTTTTGTTTGTTCTTGAAGAAATTTGATACTTTACTGTAAAAGATTTGGGGATTTATTTTCCTCTTGTGGGTTTGTTGTTGCTGGTTTATTTGTTCTGTTTTCTTTTGGATAACTAGGGTTTGGTATTTGTTCCATGCTGGTGTGATTGATTTTTTGGAAATTGATGAAGACTGGAGGTCAACCTTGTAGTAATTAAATCTTAATGAGCATTACTAAATATGTGGGTTAGAAAGTATTTTGGGTTTATTCTGAATAAGGCAAGTAGATAACACTTTGGGTCTTTCTTGTGTGAAATTGTCAAACAAATTGGATTTGGTAGGTTTTTGACTTTCTACTGGATATGGCATCGATCCAACTAATGTATACTCCACTCCCTCTCAAATTGATAGTCCCACTTTGACCTTAGCAATTTTTAAGAAAATACTAATTTCAACTTAATCAATGTTCTAGGATACTATTTATTTTCTATTGTGAGTTTTGGTAGGTTGATTATGTCCTAAAAAGGAAATGAGAGCAATTTGGGAAATCCTGTGAAGCGTTATTAATTTGAGACGGAGGGAGTATTCTATGAGAAAATATAGAAAGCAAGTTAAAATGATGTTTGGACATAATTAAGCAAGTCATTAATCCTCACTCACGAGGTTGTGTTTCACTGCATGAGGATTGGAGGAATGTTCCAGTAATCTTAAATAGTAAATTCTGTGAACCTGTTGAATCCAGGATTCTACTCCTTTTCGAAGCTCAAAATTTATATGCAAAATTTCCAATTGTCTTTCCCCGAAAGAGCAAGTACCTGTCAAATCTAGCTAAACGAGTCTTCGCCAGAGGCAAAAACTATCTGTCAAAATCTGAGCCATCTAATTTAAAATTAACGGTATAGATTTATTATTTTAGTCTAGAGTTATTTCTATCACTCTAGAGGAGCTGGATCCGGAAGCATGCATTTTTGTGGGGCCCTCTACCCTTGTTTGTCCTTCACATTCTAATAGGAGGCTTTGCACTTATAATTGGGGACCAGTCAGCTTCTCAAAGGGGCCTAAATAGAAAAACAGTAAGATCATTAGACAATGATAATATATATGATTTTCAGGGTAAATGAATTGAATGCACTGCTCAGCCTATGAACCTTTTAATCTGGATTGGTATATCATAGTCTGATTTACTCATGCAGGAATGGAATGCTCCAAAACCAATGCATTCGCGTCTTCTCAAGAGTGCTTTACGAGGCCAAACTGTATGTGAGAATTGTGTTGCATAGCTATTATTCTGAAATGAAAATTTGTTCATTCTTTAGTAGTAAAAATCTTTTAGTATTTACTTGTTTTGTTCTCCTTGTTTAGTCAAATGGGAAACAATCTGAGCTCTGGACGCCTTTGGCAAACCAAGGATGGAAACCATGTGTTGAATCTACCCCCACCATCAGTGAGTGATAATAAACAGGATTAAGGGCCATCTTGGCTTCCCCCTGTTAATAACGCAAAATCATAGTCATTAGACTTTGTCCCTTGCGTGTAGGGGGAATCTCATAGGGTTACGTAAAAATGGGGGCAATGTCTAATTCTTATAACTTAATCCTTTGACTCCCTTGTTTTTACGAAATTCTTTGAGATTCTTCCATATTCAGGGGGAAAACTCAACGATTATGAAAACAGGGGGGTGGAAGTCAAAAAAGCCCTAGGATTAATTGCCGAGTTTTACTTTTGTGTCAATATTTGAAATTTCAATAAAGTGAGCTCGAGTTTGTGGAGCAAGTATGGATTTTTATTCACATATCTGTTCCTTTTGCTCATGCATTATTCTTTATTTCTGGCAGCATTACCCAAACAATCCCAGGGATATCTCCAGGTGTTTCTTGATGGAGGCTTGAACCAGCAGAGAATGGGGGTAGGTATTTTAGTATACTGAAAGAACGGTGTATACAAGGCTGCATTTGACCGGAACATTTTTCTGTGTAAAATGGTGGAAAAAAGTCTTTGTGGTGTTTTGATAGGCTAATTCCATGGAAACCAATTCTATGGCAGGGCGTTACTAGTTAAGACTCATATCCCCCCACTCCCCAAAACCGCTGAAGAACAAGGGAACCCAATTTTCCTTTGCAGGGAGAAAATTATTTTGCTTGAAAAATAAAGTGGTGGCGCTATTTTCTACGCAATGCCATTTGAACACCTTCACAGAAATCAATACCATGAAAAGTAATTCCAGATAAAATAATTATAGGTACTACAACTTTAGGTAAAGAATCCAATGCACCCTAGTGGGTCGAACTAAAACTTTGACGTGTAGTGCTACTATTATAGATATACTTAAAAACACTTGTCTGTTTATTTACTCATGCGGGCATGTCTCCTTTAAACAGATTTGTGATGCTGTTGCTGTTGCTAAAATTTTGAATGCAACACTCGTGATCCCTCATCTAGAAGTGAATCCTGTTTGGCGAGATTCAAGGTTCTTCTCGTGCAATTTATATACTCTTAGGGTGCATTTGATAAAAAAAAATTGCAAAACGATTGAAAATACTACTGTTTTTATGAGAAGCTGGAAAAAGAGATGAGTGATTTGGTAAAATGTTTTATTACTTTCTGGGTTTTCCATGGAATAAAATTCTATGGGTGTTTCTAAGAAAAAATTTCCATGGAAAATAGGAAAAAGACAGAAAATCTCACAAATTCGCTCATTTTTCTCCAACTTATAGAACTTTGTAGGGTCCTTTGATAAAAAGTTGAAAAATGATTGGAAAAACAATTAAGTATTAAGAAGTTGGAGAAATAGATGAGTGATTTGGTGAGTTGTTCTCCATATATTTTTTCTCATTTTTCGTGGATTTTTTTTTCTAACAATGGCCTTTAGAATTGGATATTGTGGAAATTCCAAAAAATTAATAGAATATATCACCTTATCACTCGGATCTTTTTCCAAATTCTCAAAAACTTTAATTTCGTTTCCGATCATTTTCCAACTTTTTTTGTTAAACACACCCGTAGTGTTTTTGATCATTTTCAAACTCTTTTTTTTTTAATCAAACATACCCTTAATTCTTTGGGATGTGTGTGATTATATTGGAAGTGGTTTTAATACGAGGTTGCAATCACCCCTTTCCCCTTTCCTGCAGCTCATTCATGGATATTTTTGATGTGGATCACTTTATCAATGTATTGAAGGATGATATTTATGTAGTTAAAGAGTTGCCTAGTCAATTCTCTTGGAGCACGAGGGAGTTTTATGCTACCGCCATTCGAGAAACCAGAGTTAAAACTGCGCCTGTTCATGCTTCGGCTGACTGGTACCTAGAGAATGTACTGCCTGTCCTGCAGAGGTTGGTATATATATATATATGATTTGACTTGGACTTGTGTAACTCAATGCATTTGCTTCCAAATCTAGCCTATATGTCATGTGTGAGCGTGTGTACCTGGTAATTCTTGATAGTTGCACTGTTTTAAAATCTCTCGAGGCAATGTGATCATTTTTTATCAAGTGCTTTACTTGTACGTTGTCTAGAGTAAAGGTCACAGGTTCAAATCCCATTAGAACTATCGTTTTTTTTTCCTTTATATATTAAGAAGGGTAATTACATAACTTCAAGTACGTACCAAAATGTAACTGCTAAGTGGGTCCTCTCACTTGATATGTAGTATATTAATGGATAAGATAGGTAATTATAATGTAACTACACATTTATGGTGAATTATAGCACGATATTGGAATATGTGCAATGTCACAATTTTTTATGTATGTAATTTAAGTTTTTTGAGGAAGTTCAGTGTAAATCTTAATGAACTTGGTGCACTCCCGGCCCACATAATGGGGTGGTTCGGTTCAAGGGATGATCCACCTGTTATGTCAGATTAATTTTGAGATTGTATGGGTGAAATAGAAAATCGACAATGGCCAAAATTATCTCAAGACCAGTTGCTCTAGGACTTTATGGATACTAGCAATTGTGGCAGTGTGGCACCACCCTATGTGTGTTTAATACAGAATAATTTTGTAATGGGCTCAATGGCTTGACTTATTCAAACTGAGAACCGGAGTACATATTTATATATAAAACAAGAGCTGATGAAATTCCCGATGTGGGACAAAAACTCATAAGTAAAGCAAATCCCATAACTAACGGGATTTAGCACCTAATAACATAACACGAACTAAAAATAATTAAATACTATTTTCCAACAAATAATAAAACTCTCATGCTTCACCTAAAAGGTTGTGCCTTCAATTTCTCACCCCCCTTCATTTTTCCTTAGCAAAGATTTAGTGAAGGGCATTTTTGACATTTTGAGTGTGTACCACTAGTTCTTGCTCCCCATTGGTTTATGTAGTAATATATTATAATAATGTACAAAATGACACCTTCCCTTTTCAGTGGATGGATAAATTTTTCATGCATTTTTGTGACACAGCACAAATCACATGCCAAATGTGGAAGTTTCTGTACTAATTACGTAATGCAATGTTAATTGCTAGCATTATATTTTCTCAAGTGAAAACATATCTCTTGTATTTATATTTAACTTCTTTTTTCAAAAGTTCGCATTGTGATTTCAGTATTTTCGTGAATGGTCCAGTTATGGGATAGCTGCAATTGCGCCATTCTCACATAGACTGGCTTTTGACAACATGCCCATGGAGATCCAACGGTTACGATGTAAGGTCAACTTTAAAGCACTATCGTTTGTTCCTCATATTAGAGCTCTTGGAGATGCTCTTGTAAGTCGGCTTCTATCTCCTCCTACCGACATTGAAATGGTTGGTACTAAGTACCTTAGAAAAGTCACTAATACAGAAGGTACACTAGGAGCTGGGAAGTTTGCTGTCATACACCTTCGGTTTGATAAGGTATGGCCCATCCCGTCTCTGCATAGCAACTTTCAAAGATCCAAGTCTCTTTTTAGGGTCCATTTGATAAAAAGTTGAAGAATAATTGAAACGCTAATTTTTACAGGAAGTTGGAAAAAAGACCACAAGTGACTGTTCTCCATCTTTTTCACGGAAAAAGTTTCTTACCCTCGTCCAAAGAATTTTATTTCATGGAAAAACTTGAAAAGGTTTCACCAAATCGTTGTTCTCTTTTTCCAACTTCTCATAAAAATTAGCAGTGTTTCTAATCATTTGCCAACTTTTCAATTTTTTCATCAAACACACCCTTATCTGTACTTATTTTCTGTGGAAACGTTCATATTCACTATCTTTGGTGGTGTTTGATTGCATGCTGGTCCTTGAAACAACTTTCGTGTTACAACTTGGTTTAGCTTAATTTTCTCATTTTTCATCTAATTCCAATACTGCCCTCCTTCCTATGGATAATTTTGACGTGTAAAATAGTTCCAAGGAATTCAAATCTTTTCCATGCAAACCACTCATATGCGACCAAAGGGTGTGTTTGTTTGCACTTCCTTTTCGGTCAAACTTCCAGTATTCCGTATTTTCCGTCTTTATGATGTTTGATTCCAAGAAACCAATTTGTCCATTTTTGGTCCAGGGAATCTAAAAATTAACCCCCACCTATGTTTTTTTTTTCGTGATCCTTTTTCCATATAAAGCAATTCCTCGGAATTCAGTTCTTTCCATGTAAGCCAATGGGACACACCTTCTTGATGTTCCGCCTTCGTGATTTTAAATCCCACACCCATAGTTCAAAAATGCAGTGGTATTGGCTACTATATTGGCATGCCAATTTTTTACTAATTGACTCGTTAATTGTGTCAAACTGTCAATTTTCAGGACATGGCTGCACATTCAGCATGTGATTTCGGTGGAGGTAAAGCTGAGAAACTGGCCCTTGCTAAATACCGGCAAGTACTTTGGCAAGGAAGGGTACTAAATTCTCAGTTCACCGACGAGGAATTAAGATATCAAGGCCGCTGTCCTTTGACTCCTGAAGAAATCGGATTGCTTCTAGCAGCTTTTGGCTTTGACAACACTACTCGTTTATATCTTGCTTCCCACAAGGTATATACAATTTTTTTTTCTTTAGTCAATTATCTTAAATAAGCAATATGAGGTTCAGATATGGTGATAAAATAATATATCTTATGCTATGTTATTTTATATATCCTCTGACAAATTAATTGTGAAGCTCGACTTTCACTTGTTTTTAAAGATACGTACGCTAATTTCAACCTAATCAATGGTTGATAACAAAACATTAATTATGTCCCAAAGGGATTCTGGATACTTAATTTATGACATTCCCAAAAAGGAATAATGGGCTACTAATTTGTGTCACAGGAAGTAATAAATATTAAGAATAGGGATAATTATAGCTTTAAGTACAAATATGTTAGTCAAAACTTTGATAAAGTAACTTCTACATTTGCTTAGATAGCCTTTTTTTTTTTTTTTAGAGTTAAGCACTTGACGTTCAAAATTGCTCTCATATTTTTGCAGGTATATGGCGGGGAAGCTCGGATCTCAACATTGCGGAAGTTATTTCCTCTAATGGAAGACAAAAAGAGCCTTACTTCTGCTGCAGAAAGGGTCCAGATCAAAGGGAAGGCTTCTTTATTAGCTGCAGTTGATTACTATGTGAGCATGAAGAGTGACATCTTCATTTCTGCCTCTCCGGGCAACATGCACAATGCAATGGTAAGCACTTTCACCAAATATGTTGACACACCCACAACTTGATGGATTCTACTAGAGCTATCAACTTCTAACATGACATGAGCACAATAAAATATTAGTGGGTAGGATGACAATAAGGTCCAAGTGGGCAGGTTTTTGACCTAACACAAACCTACCAGGTCGGGTTTGGGGTAAGATTTTTTAAAACCAATCTTTGATTTTCCATGGAATCCAATTATTTAGGCAATGTGTAAGAAAAAATTTCCATGAATAATAAGGGATCACTCATCTCTTCTTCCAACTTCTCATGAAAAGTAGTTTTTCCCATCATATTCCAACTTTGCTCAGAGGGACCCTAAGTGTGTGATTGCAAGCGCTGAAGAAGGATAGAAAAAGCATTGAATTCAATTCAATTACTAGCAATTGGTTTCCATGAAAAATATTTTTTGAAACTGTTTATTTGGCATTATTTTCTGCTTGGAAAATGATGTAATTTGAATTTCCATCATTGGCAGTAATCAAACTCCAAAGCATGCAAAGGTAAAAAACAACTTTTTCTCGAAAGATGGTGCAATATTTTCCATGGGATTCAATTTCTTTGGGGGTAGGCGAGATGCTAATTGGGTAAATTGTGTTGCCATCCCAGGAGTTTGTTTCCATGGGAAGTGTTTTCTATCGAACACAACAAAATTTAGAAAATATACCATTTCCCACATTTTCCGCTAAAAATGGTGCCAATCAAAGACACCATAAAGAATCTTCCGGTAATGACTTTTCAATTCCAAACAAATTCTGATGCCGGAATTTGTATTTCACAGGTGGGACATCGAACTTACCAGAACCTGAAGACGATTCGGCCAAACATGGCATTATTGGGCCAACTTTTCCTGAACAAGAGCATGAGCTGGTCAGAATTCCAGCAAGCAGTGGTTGAAGGTCACAAAAACAGGCACGGCGAACTCAGATTACGAAAACCCAAACAATCTTTATACACGTACCCTGCCCCCGATTGCATGTGCATTGCTTGAATGCAAAAAGGAAAAAAAATGAAAGGAAAAAAGTTACACTTGAAGGGTATGTTTGATAAAAGAAAGTTGAAAATTGATTGAAAACACTACTAATATTTTCGATAAGTTGGCAAACGAAATGAGTGATTTGGTGAAGTGCTAGATTATATTTTTGGTTTTCCATGGAATAAAATTCTTTAGGCAGCGGGCATGATGATTTTTCCACGGAAAATAAGGATAAGATGGAGAATATTTTACCAAATCACTCATCTCTTTTTTCAAAGTTCTCAAAAAAATTAGTAGTATTTTCAATAATTTTCCAACTTTTTATTAGACGGACCGTGAAGAACACGCCAAAATCGCCTCATTCATGTTATAATACGCAACTGGCAATTATTGTTTGTAATAGTCTAAATAAAGCGCTGTTGCGTTTCTCCCATTTGTAGTACCATTTCACTTGTAGAATAACACGGGTTTGTATTGCGTTTTGCGTTTCTGGACTTGAGAGACGGTTGGCGACTAGCAGGTCTGGACAGACGCAGTGTATTATATATATAATATATATGATTCAAAATTTGATTATTGATTGATTGTATATAAGAGTTTAGGTGACCTCATTTGGTATTATATCTTCCATAATGCTTTCATTTCTGCACTGAGAATGCTCTAACTTGAGAGTTGAGACTATTATCTGAAAATTGGCACGGAATAACCTTTAAGAATTTGTTTCTAAAATTACTCCACCGGGCCAGATTAATCAGAACTTTGCTTTGAGGTCTGCATTGCTCGTAGGCCCGGTGCGGTACTAATGCCTCTCGGCACACTGAGGGCGCTTTTTCAGCCCGGGAAGCATTTTCCGGGAGGAGGTGGTGATGCTGACCCGTACAAAGTTCTATGCTATTGAATACGTGTGTTACACCTTCACTTAACGTAACCTAACTTTATTTTTTTTTTGTAAAACAAAAGACAGGTCTTCCATGTATTCTTGTTAATTTTTATAGTATTTAAAGAATTCGTAAGGGTGTGTCTGAAATTAAAACGAAAAAAAAATCCCCTCAAATCATCAAATGTCATGTTGTTTTCGTGTTAGATTAACCCGTTAGATGAACAAATCAAATGTTGAGATCACAACATAGCCTTTTTCATACTTTTAACTCCAAGAATAGATCTCCAGTGAGCTTCCTCAAGAGAGAAAGGAAAGATGGTACCCGAAGATACGTAGTAAGAGCTCCTTGTCTCCCACTTTTGGCGCCTTGCTATTCTTTCAGGAAAACTTTTGAAGTTACGCCATTCACTAGTGGGAGACAAGGAACTGCATTTATAAAGATAGATAGTGAACTGAATGAATAAACAGACCTTCTTGAGTCAGTGGAGAAAGGTTATTAGGGAACTATCCTCAGACGACCGACCCTTTCACTCTTCTGAGAGAGTCGATGATCACGATGATGAATCGAAGATTTGCTTTCGTGGATAAGAATTCCCCATCTTAGGCCTATTTCACACCCCACTCCAGGTCCCTACTTGATGAGACACTGGAGAATCCAGTTAGTTTAACATCTGCGCGCTCCATTTTTCCTTTTGATTTCCCCAACTTCTGAATGACTATTCATTGGCGAACTGTGACTACCATTTTGAATGAACTCTAAAACTCTATATGGTTGAGAGGTATGTTCAGGAGGATCATGCAAAATAGGAACCCGGGTGTGCATGTAATCTCAACTCTTCACAAATAACAAGTTCCATTTTACGTTCGTTACATCATGTCATCTTTACAATCATTGTCATGAACAATGGAGAATCCAGAATTTAAATTTGGGATGGGGGTTTCAAAGCACAAGTAAAATTTTTTTTAACATAAAAGTAACTACATAAAAACAAGATGGAAATAAGCTAGACAAGGAAAATCCCCAATTGTTGCGTGTTGTCTTTGTGATAAAACTCATTATTTGCAAGGTTTGGAGTTTGTAGTTATTTGTTTTTCTTTTTAAGAGAAAGGAAGTTCAGAAGGTTATAAATTTTACTTACAGAAAAAACTTGATGGGACCCAATAAAGTGTAACATGTTAATACATAACAATTAATACAACCACTTAAAAAGTTTCAAAAATCTAGCGGGCCCTAAGGACATTGGCCATGAATGTCTTTTGCACTAGTACAATTCGTGAAAAAACAAAAAATATTATTTAGACATTATTCACATATATAAAATATGTTTCCTCAAAATGAAATATGATATTCTTAACTGCTTGGAATGTACATTCCATCAAGGCACCCGCTGTAAATAACCAATTGATGGATCTTTAAGTATTGTAGCATTGTTATTCTTCATAAATAATGAATGAGAATTTGTGCCAAGTGAAATCTTTACTTGATAATGACAAAAGAACATTGGTTCATTGAAATTAATGAAAGAATCACAATTCATTAATCAGTCATATACAACATAAAAACACAAATTTCGTAGTAAAGTTTCAAAACAAACACATAAGAAAGAATAGACTTATCACACAAGCTAATACAAAAAAAGATTAGCCTAGATCCTGTGACAGTTTGCACCTAACTGTTGAGAGCTCTCAACGGCGATCTTCCATCAAAATTAGCCTCCACTTTCTTCATTGCGATAATGTTTTGAATGTTAGCGTTCTCTTTCTCGGATTCAAACAATTCTTCGCCCTCTTTCAAATTTACCGTGATCCCATTTTCATCACAAGTCTCCAATATCCTCCCCAATTCTCCCATCAACTTAATATCTTCATTAGAAACATTGCTGATCTTATCAAACAATTCCCCAATAAAACGTGTAAGTTTCTTTACTTCCAATTCTTTCGCTTCTAATTCCTCTTCAATCTTCTCCTTCTTTTCTTTTGAACCTGATAGACTCTTCTCCTTCACCTCAAGTTTCTTCTCCAAGTTCCTCAAGTCATTTTCGAGTTCTTGAAAAATCAAATTGTTTTCTTGAATTTCTACCTCCTTCATCACCTCAACAGTCTTGATCTTCTCTAAACTATCACACGTGTGTCGTTCTAGGGACCTCACAAGCCTCACAAGATCGTTGATTCTTCGGTCTTTTTGTTCCAAAGCATTGATAAGGCTTTCGTTTTCTTCTTTAAGTTTAACTTCCACTGTCACTTGTGCAAGAAGCGAGGCTTCCATTTCTCTACGCATTTGATAATTTTCCTCGAGATCAGATTTCATCCTTTCAGCTATAGATCTCCATAACTGCAATTCAAATTCAACTTCATTACCTTCAATGAATTTTCTGGCTAGTTCTTCATTAGCTCTATCCAAGGCATCACAAACTTGTTTATTTTCACCCTTTGCCTTCGACATTTTCTCCTTGAGCCCATCAAGTTCTTTCTGCAATAGAGAGAGAAGAGGGGAGTTTTCTTCTCTCTCCATGTTTTGAGGACCCATTTTGGCCTTTTCATCAGCAACCTTCATTTGGGTCTCTACAAACACTGATTTCAGCACTAATGACATTACAGAAGACTCCTCATTCTTCATCAACAACTCCATTATCGAAGAATTGCAATTTTCCAACTCCTGTTTAAGTTCATTGATAAATTCGTCTTTACCCTTCAACTGAAAAATGCAGGAACTCAATTCCTCTCTCATTTCTTCCACCATTTTCTCCGTTTTGGCCTTTTCATCAGCAAGCTTCATTCTGGTTTCTACAAATACCAATTTCAGCACCAATAACATCACTGAAGACTCCTCATTCTTCATTGACAACTCCATTATCAAAATATCACAATTCTCCAACTCTTGTTTGAGTTCATTGATCACTTCATCTTTGCCCTTTAACTCAAACCTGCAGGAACTCAATTCCTCTCTCATTTTTTCAGTTTTGGCCTTTTCATCAGCAAGCTTCATTCGGGTCTCTGCAAACACCGATTTCAACAACAATGACATTACAGAAGACTCCTCGTTCTTCATCGACAGCTCCATTATTGAAGAATCGCAATTTTCCAACTCTTGTTTCAGTTGATTGATGAATTCATCTTTACCCTTTAACTCAAACCTGCAGGAACTCAATTCCTCTCCCATTTTCTCCATTTGGGAACCCCATTCCGCTTCTTTGGCTTCAAGCTTTTTCAAACATTCTTTATGAATGTCCGAGCTTTTGCTTTTGCTCTTGCTTCGAGGCTTGTACATCGGAGAACAAGCTCTAGCTTCTTGAATCCGATCTTCGTGGAGCTCTTTAAGGGATACTTTCAATTCCTCATTCTCTTTCTCCACCTTTCCGAGCCTATATTCCATTTCCTTGTAATCACTCTCCTTAGTGCCCATCAAATCCCTCAAAGCAGCAATTTCGTTGTCTCTTTGACCCGTCAAGCTCTTCAGATTTGATTTTACATCCTCGCATTCAGTAAAAACGTTTTCAAAACACGTTGTGGCCTCGGAAATTTTAACTTCAAGATTCCGCCTTCGGCTCTCTTCATGAGCTAAAGCTTGATTACAAATCTCTAACCGGCTTTTAAGACCTGCCGAGATTCTGGTTTGATAATCTAAATTGGTTTGCAGAGTTGAGATCTCGTCGATCAACATGCATTTCTCCTTCTCCCACTCTTTCTCCTTTGACTTGAGCTGACCTCGGTGCTTTTCATATGCTTCTTCTAAGTGTTTGAATTGTTCCTTCTTCCATTTAAGCTCCTCTTCAACCTTCTTCTTTTCGTCCTCGAATTTGACCAAGACTTCGTCTCTCTGCCTCAATTCTTTCGATACGTGGGCCATTTCTTTAGCTTCAGCGCCCGCCTTTTGTAGAACACATACGCGCCCCTTGAGGAATTCATTTTCTGCCTTAAATGCACGAATCTTTTCCTCTTGTTCCAAATTCTTTGCGTTTTTGTCTTCCATCGCAAAAATGAGCTCACCCTTTTCCTCTTCGCACTTTTTGAGCTTCTCTTGAGAATCTACACGAAGCTTTTTGTTTGCATAACTAAGTTGCTTGATGATGCTCTCTTTTTCTTTGAGATTACACTCCAGATCTTCGTACATTTGCTTGGTAACTGAAACTTCATCAGCCTGTTCGATTAATTTTCGATTTTGCTTCTCGAGTTTTGAACTCATTTCTTGGATTTTGATGAGTTGCTCATTGTGGGATCTCTTCAAACTTTCAGATTGTTCTGCTTTTGCCCGGTACTCTAACTTGAGCTTCTCGATCTCGGCTTTAGCATCCTCTAGCTCTTCACGGTGTTGGTCCATTTTTAGACTTCAAAATAGATAACTTTTTCTATGACCTGTTGTAAAAAAAGAGAAAAATTAAGACATTGCATTAAATCAGATTAATTTTTATCTTTACAGATATTGGTCAACTAATTATGCTGATACTACAAAATTTTTGAAAAAGAAAAGCGTAGGAAAGTTTAGAATTCTTGGAAAACTCACTAGAAATGACTATCTATGTGGGCATCTATAAGGGCTGTTTTGCCCTAGTTTTTGCTTTTAGGTAAAAAATCCAAGAATTAGAGGCTAAAAAACAAAAGTTTGTGTATAATGGGGAGAAATTAAGTTCAACCTAACTATCAGAAAACAAACCCTAATAAAGTGACTGAAAAATAAGTGAATTGTAACGAAGCCCCATCTATTTTCACATTTTCTGAGCATCCAAACAGAATCCCACTGAAAGAATGAGCGAAAGAAGCACAACAACACAAACATAAGTTTCCTAGCAATACCCTAAATTCAATTCAAGAACAGAAAGAAAAAAAAAACTGTAAGAAAAATGTGCTGATTTAAAAGCTCTATTCCCTCGGTTCAAACAAATAAAACAAGGTCCTAAACAGAAGAATCTCTGTTCATATAGATCGATAAATCAACACAACAATAACAAATTAGAGTAACATTAACTCTTTTTTAGTTAATCAAGAACGCAATTTGGAAACAATAAAACGTGGAAAACAAGAACGCAATTTTGGAAACAATAAAACATGGAAAACAAAATCCCAACTTTCCGAATCTTTTCCCAGCAGTTCTCAGTAACCAAACAGGAAAATAGAGAAAAAATACCTGGTAGTGAGATCAGCGATCGGCCATCAACAGAAGGAATGGTTCAAAAAAAATCAAAATATTCAGAAAATTGTGAGTGTGGTTTAGAAGAGACAGAAAGTGCTTTAGCAAATCGAAAGGAAAAGATTTTCAGATAGCCGTTGGAGATTCAACAGACCTTGAAGGATTTGAACTCTTCCAGGAGGAAAAATAGCCGTTTGTCTATTAACGGCGTCACTCTCGGATATCTCTCTCTGTCCTTTTTCGTTTCGAACCGTTAATCATTTTGGATGGCAAAATTGTCTGATCGGATTTAGGTAAATTACAAAAATATACAACATTTTATTTTACACTTTGATCATTGTGCAATTTTTTTGACAAAACTAATAGTTTACTTTATGTTTGTTTTCATTTTAATCATTCCATGTATTGAAGTTAGTTAGCAACTCTGTTAATGGCGAGTTGAGTTGGCATTAACAGTTGTATGTGGCATTTTATATGGCATTTATATAAAATTATTTTTATATAAAAAATTAAATCCATTTAAAAAAAAAAAAGAATTGAGCACTTTCTCCTCGTTTACTGTTGGCAATAGCGTCCTTCCTCCGCCAGCACATTCATTTCAACTTCACATAAAAAGAATAGAGCAATTAAAATTCTATGAATAACCTTGAATTGGTCTAATTTAAAGCTCTAATGGGGTCTTTGTTCTAAGAAATTTAGGGGGGGGGGGGGGGGGTTTGTTCATGTGTATAAAAAGGATGATGATGATGGAGAAAATATTCAATTCAATTATTATAACGCCACATATTATCACATATCCAGCAAATCAATGACTCAAGTGATTGAAAAAAGAGAAATGCACACTTTTTTACAATCTAATTAGATTGTTGTAACATGTGGCGTTATAATTGTTACATCAAATATTTTCTTATGATGATGACGATCTTGTGGTGGAAGAAAGGGAGAGATGGTGTTGATGATAGGGGGAGAGAGAGAGGAGGGTTTGATGTTGGTGGGATGAGAGAGAAAGTGTGAGGGTTTAAAGAGAGAAATGGTGGAGATGGAGGTGGTAAAGGGTTGGCAATGACGGCTGGAGAAGATGGCAGTGGCAGGTTTCAGTGGGAGCAATTGCGCGAGGGTGGGGGTGGGGTTGCTGCGCAGGGGGTTTGTTGGAATGGTGGGGGAGTAGTGGGGGATGGAGAAAGCAACTTAAGATCAACAA
This sequence comes from Lonicera japonica, assembly GCA_021464415.1. Lineage (NCBI taxonomy): Eukaryota > Viridiplantae > Streptophyta > Magnoliopsida > Dipsacales > Caprifoliaceae > Lonicera > Lonicera japonica. Next base: position 53,601,852 of record CM038464.1, on the reverse strand, counting down.
AACAATTAATGCGAGCTTGTATTTTGCAGAGCAAACAATTTTGGAGAGAGAAATTAGGGATCTTGGGTAAGGAAGAAAAGGGAGAAAGCACGATTTTTTTTAAATGGATTTAATTTTTTATATAAAATAATCTGATGTGGATGCCATGTAACACTGTTATTGCCAACTCAGCTTGTCGTTAACGGAGTTACTAACCCCAATAGACGGAATGACTAAAATGAAAACAAACAAATAGTACACTATTAATTTTGTTGAAAAAGTTGTATAATGACAAAAGTGTAAAATGAGTGGAAATATGTTGTATATTCTTGTAATTAACCAATCGGATTTTAATAGGGCCTATACTCTTTCAATTTTGGACCATCTAAATCTGTATGTATATTCACACTTTTGAGGACATTAGCTTCAATAAAATTAATGCTTAAAATAAAATTGAGTTATTATGAGAAATTAAAGAATAATTTACTTTATGGTCATATTAACGTGTGCTTTAGACGCATATGTTAAACCTATATATATGAAAATAAAGTTATAATATATGTTGAACTATGCATAGGTTTTCATATAAAAGTATATATATTTTTTCTAAATTATATGCTTATTGCATACGTTAACATTTCCCTCTATGAACATGTTAGCATTCCTCACTTTGCCCAACAAATCATATTTTTCACACCTACACTAATATTTGTTATTTTCTACATTCTATAACTACTATATTATAAAGTCATAACTTATTTCGGTGATTATTAGAACCCTGTCATATTTTACTTTTTAACTTTACCTTTTTGAACTTTTATTTCAATAAAAATATTTACACTGTAATGGAGGCAAAATGATAAGAATATAACTACCATTTTTATTTTTATTATTATTAATTTTTTTCCTTATCATTTATCATTTTTGTGTAATTTAAATCGATATAATTTAAAGATTGTATTATTTACACCCACCATTTCTGTCACAAACACCCCCTTAAAAGTAAATTTCTAATCACTAACACCTCCCTAAGACTCGCTTAATGAGAGGTAAGTGCAGATGCAGACACTCATCAACTTGGAGAGAGTTTGTTTGTAATAACTTGCCTAACATCAGACAATGTATTACTAGAGTATTTTTCAAATAAGGCCCGTCTAATGAGACATTTACATAAACTCGGCTTAGGAGAGTGTGTTGCTAAGCACTCACCTAAAATCAGGCAATAGAGGAGGTATTTGAGACAAATAAAATGGTGTTAAAATACGTTTTTTCTTAAATTTTGGAGGGGATGTTTATGACAAATTTAACTGTATAAATAATACCACCCTAATTTAAAGGAAACAACATTGCGTGTACATGAAAATAGTCTAATAAAAGACTTCAAAGCCAATATCATAAAAAATTGCAAGAGAATGCCTCGTCTAAAAATGATAGTTTAACCATTCTCCGGCACATGGTCTCTTTAGATTCAATTTAATTACAACTTTTTTTTTTTTTTTTTAAATATAAGCAACGGAAAAGATCAAGTGTTCGAGAGTGAAAGGAAGGTGGGCGGGAGGATTAAAATATTGCCCTCTTACATTTAAATTGTACTCTAAATCATATAGTAGCCGTAATTCTTAATTCAACTACATTTAGGGCCTTAGAAAGTTCAACTCCATTTACGGCCCAAAAAGTTGTACTAAAGAAAGTCCAATAATTATAAAGCAATAAATGATCACGATGGAAATTGATTTAAGTAACTTGAAATTCGGTATTGATTTTAAAAATGCACACTCGATTTCTAGGACATCCAACAAGAATAATGGGGCTTTTATTCTATTTGTAGACGAGCAGTGGTTAAAGTTGGGTCGTTCGACGAATAAAAGGGCATCCAAACAAAACTCGAATATAATTACATAAATGAGACTAAGGGTGTATTTGATTGGGAGTATTTTCCATGGAAAATACCCATTTTTCATTTGATTTGACAACTTAAGGTGTTTGATTGGCTTTTTTTTCCAAGCAATTCAATTGCCACTTTTGGCTCACACACTTACATTTTCCTTGTAAACAAGGAAAATATTTTCTTTGGGGGGGGGGGGCTAGTTTTTATTTTCCAGGCAATTGCACGGTTTTTGAGACAACATTTTACCCATTTTCTACACTAAAAATGCTATAACTTAAACTACAAAATTCAAAATTTAATAAAAATTTTATATTTAAAATCTACTCATCAAGATCAATTAAACAAGATCCATCATGACTATAAAATTATGTAAAAAAAAATACCCATAAATTTTTCTACATTAAAAATGCCACAATACAACAAATATTTTCCGGGTAGAAAATTAAGGCAATCAAACACATTTAATTACATTTTCCATGCAACTCAATTCTAGGCAATTCAATTACCTGGAACTTATTTTCTTTCCATGTAAATTCCATGCTTGCAATCAAATGCACCCTTAAGTGTGTCAATTGGATCGAGTAAATCCAAAGTCTGCATGTTCAACTCGTTACATAAAAGATCGAGTTTTAATTGAATTTAAGTTTAGGCCGAACATGAAAATAAACTTCAAGTCTTAATTAAATTTCGGACTGAGCTTGAACTTTAACCATGAATTAGATTCGGCTTGCTTGCATATGTTATTAAAGGTTCTTACATTTTTGTTAATTTATTAAACCCACTTCATTAGGGGTACACTTTAAAACACAAAGCCACACCACTTTTATTAGAAAATTAATAGTCCAATTACTCTTCCACATATTCCCAGACAAGGGACAACGAGGTAAAGCCATCTCTCCCTTCCACATATAAACCAAGCTTTTAAAGAGATTATTAGATTTTGATAAAATCAAAATTATAGGGAAACATTTTGGCATATTCATGAAATTACATCATATGTTGTTTAATTTTAAATTTTAATATATAATTTTTATTTTTATTTTCCTATATGATGGAATGTTAACATCATAAATTTTGATATGTTGTTATTGTGGATTAGCGTATAAAGTTTTTTAAAACTACTTAATTTTCTAATGTGGTCCGACCCGAAATTTGTAGTAAAATATAAATTGAGTTTGAATACATAAAATGAATTTTTATACGACCTAAGTTTAAACTTGATCATGCTCAAAAAAATTTAAATAACACTAAATCCAACTCAAACAATCCATTTGACAGGCCTAAATGAGACACGAACTTGGCCGATTTATGTAAATTTATTTATCCATTTGAACTTATATTGGAAGGCAAGGACAATGAACAGTTTGGTCTACCATAAGGTATTCAAATTTGTTTTGTCATCTGTCAAACCAGAGAGAGTGTGACACGTCACCAATTCCGATTCTGTGTTCATTGAGGGAACATTATTCATATTCAATCGATTAACGACTATTAATCCCAAAAGGTTAATGAAACATGAGTTTCACAACAAGCGACTATTAATGATAGCGACCAGACGTTATCATTTGTTAAAAAAATTAGAATTAGAATTAGAATTCGAACTCGAAAATCTCTTAATTTTTTAATCAATTTAAAATGTTATCACTTCATCTGTCCAAACAAATGTCATATATATGGACTTGATGCCCCGCCCAAGAGAGAGACACCATTTTAATTACTCACTCGGGTTCATTTCTAATTTTGTTCTTTTATATCTTTCAATTTTTTTGGCGGCACATAAATTTTTTTTGTAACATAATTAATGTACTAGATTTCATCATATAATAAACAAATAAAATTTTGCTACTAATAATTAATTATATTGAAATAAGTGTGTTCTTAATTAAAAAATGATATAATTTGAGATAGATAAAATATATACATGATAGAGAACAAGTTGGAACAAAGAAGACAATGCAAGTTGTATATGAACAAGAAAAGCTTGTGTTAAGACTAGACAGGCCTAGTATAGGTTGGAATTTGCAAAGTGGGGGCTTGTCAAAATTGAGGGGCTAAACTTATAGTGCCAATGTGCTATATATCTATCTATCAATGATTAATTACTAATACTATAGCACCAATAGTAGTATTTTTAATTGACCGAAGAAAACGGTCCTTCTCACTTTCATGTGCCGTATGAAATAGAAAAGGAAAGGTAACAACCAATGCTTTTGAATTTGTCTCCTTGCGGCTCAAGGCACATGCAAATGCCCACTGTGATAGCGAGGAGATAGACAGTAATAAAGAAAGCAAAAGTCACCCGTTATTTGTACACTATTTTTTATTTGATAAAATTTTATTTTTTCATTTGTCTAATAATAAGAGAGTAAGTGTATGTTATTCGTTTCATGAGAGTCGAGTATGAGCTTAAAAATGCCTTACTTAGCCCATGAACACCAAGTACGTAAGCTTATAATACTCGCTTGTCATCGGGTGAGTACTCGTTATCGGAAAATAAAAATTAAAGTGTTATCAAATGTTTTATAGAGTGCAAATAGTAGATGCCTAGCTAAAGCCTCATGGTGAATTTTCAATCTTTCACTCTATATATATATTCAAGTTCCGAAATGGACTAGTCTCTTAGCTTTTAATCATAATTTTTTCTCGTAGTTAATACATTAAGGACGTCGAGCTTTGATACTGATTAGTCAGTTAGCTTTCAATTATACGTAAAATTTTCATCAGTAATACACTGAAGACATTTTTCTTTGTCTCATGTATTGCAAAAAATACTTTTACTTTCTAATTAAGAGTTGGCCAATTTGCAAATGAACAGGTACGTTCGCGTGGAACTATTATGTATTTATATATATATATGTATGTATATTCACAACTGTTACACAAGTGGACTAATTCTCTCTTGATTAACAATTTTACTTTTCCAACTTCCATCCAATTTGACCAAATCTTAATTAATTAACAATTGTCATTCCCACTTTAAGTTCGATCAAATATTTGAAACGATTGCTAGACGGTTGCAAGTTGTAACACTTGATATTTTGGAAGTATATATCTATATGATTTTAATTCGCCAGTGGGGTTATTTGACCGACTAAATTAAACTTAATATATACATATTGAATTATTTATACTTTACACCTTAAAATATGATTGCATTTTCATTTTGGTCTATAAACTTTTATTTTTTTTGCCATTTTAATCTATAAATTAAGTTCTATACTATTGTTACTTTAATCTAAAACTCAACTCTCCAGTTATTTTTCATCTAAGAATTAAAGGAAATCAGGTTGAACTTAATTTGGACTAAAGCGAGGAAAAAATCAAACTTTATGTATCGAACTAATTAACAAAATTAAATTCTATGTATGGACCAAAATAAAAATACAGTCAAACTTTAAGGGATAAATGTAAAATAACTAATACATATTATTCTCGTATCTTTTGAAAAAAGGTTTTGTAGGTAGTGTTGTTGGCTTGCGTGTGAGATATATCTATATATATATATATATATTGTTTCTTTGTAATTTATGGCCATTGGAAAAGACTAAATTAAAGCAACTCATCAACGTTTAATAAAGTTTTGTAAAAAGAAGTGCCCCACCAATACTTATACCGGACATATACCAAATTTCAACTCTCTAATTGATTTCAAAAATAAATAAATAAAAAACATGATATTTATAGTTGTACACACATCAGGATGAATAAACAAAACACAATTAATTGAACAATGTGTGACTAATTAATTCATGGATCTCCGCTATCTCCGCTAATTCATAATATATAATCCCCATTTAAAATTAAATGTCCTATGTTATTTTACTGATATTTCAAAATAAGAGGTCATTTTTTATAATAATTAATTAATGTACTAGTTCTCAGGATACAAAAGTAGTTTTATTTATTTTCTTTAAGTAAGTAAAATTAGTTTCTTTAAAAATATATATATGTGCAAAGTTAAATTTAAAATAAGGAAATATTTTAATCGAATGGCTATTAGACGGCATCTTGCATCTTAAGTAATTAAAGATTTTTGTTGGGGTCGCAACAAAATATCTTGACCAGCCAGCAGTAGCTTGAGGGAAGCCTTGTGGGGGCCTAAGCCCCTCCTAGAATTTTTTTTTTAAGATATAGCAATATAAGAATTTTTGTGTAAAGTTCGAGGATAGACTTTAAGATTTTAAAATATTGAAGGATAAAATTATAATTATGTTTTAGTAAAATCCTAAAAAGAATGAAGAGCTTTATTATATCGATAGTAATATATATTTCAGTAATTAATCACATCATGCATATTTTATTTAACATTTTTAAAATATGAAGATTCAAAGAGGAAGTTTATAACTCATATTTTTTTGCACATCTCTTTATAATAGATGTTTTTGTTCTAATAAATGATTAATATTTTAATATATATATATATATATATTGCCGTGTTATTATTTTTTATAGTTGTTTTTTTTTTCTTAGTGCCAATGGAATGAAATTCTCACTAGGTTAAAATCCTAATTATGCCACTGCTAACTAGATATATGCTTAATAATACAAAAATAAACAGACTAGTCAATTTCAGTTATACATATTCCATATGTACTAGCCTTTTTTTTTAATTAAAAAAAAAGATTTAAATCTCTTCCTTTAATTATGTATAAAAAAAATTCACCCTAAACTTCCCGTGAGACTCGAACCTGGTGGGCGCTTTCATTAACCTTATGTTACATTTTACGTGTGTAAATTGCAGGAAGAAAAAGATTAAATCTTTGCTTAGAGTTGATGGAATTGTTGCTCCTTTTCCTTTTCCTCCACTCCGTAATTTCGTTTCCTTTTAATAATGCACCTTTTTGATTCCTCTATCTCTTCGGTGTATTTGCTACAGGTCGAAATTTTCAAATAATTTTTCATAATATCAAAATTTTCAAGTTTTTTTTTTATCATAGTTGCACAATTTAATATAGGGGTGTTTTCGATCGGTTTTAGTCGGAGTAAAAATTATGATATTCAAACTGAATTTAAAAATTCAGTTTCGCCCTATAAATCTTCCGAATTGAACCATAACCAAACTTTTCGGTTCGATTTTCATATATTTTTTTAAAATAAATAAATAAAATTGTAAGACAACATTTATTTTGGTCAAAAAATAATGACTTTATATTTGCTCATACTTATTTTGAATAGCAAAATATTAGCTCTTACATTTATAATATAGTTCCAATATTCATGATAACTCAAAGAGTTGATTTTCCACTCGACCTTGTAAACTTTAGGACATGAAATTTTAAATAGTGAAATAATATTATTTTCGAGTCATATATGCAATGATTCAGTTTAGTTCGGTTCTGCAATGTTACACCCCAAACCCAAACCAATCATATTGGGTTTTGGTTTAGTTTTTTTTTTATTTCGGTTTTGATTTTTTTGGTTTGATTTTTTACAGATCAGTTCGCTTCAGTGGTTCGGTATCATCAGAACACCCCTAATTTAATATGTATATAGATGTGTTTTGGTGTTTTTGCTTCAAGTTATTATTTCTATTTGTTTTGTACGTTAATTGTTGCAATCTTTTTTTTTTCTCTTTCTTTTTGCCATTTTCTTTCAAATTTTTTATTTTCATTCTTTCGTGCACTACTCATTTTTAATTCATTTATGTTGTACATGGGTGTATTAACTTTAGGCCCTTAGGATTGATCGGTCTTGCTTCAAATGTTATAAATATGTTGTCCAAGAACTATAGCTCATGTGGCATTGGTTTAAAGGTTGTCGGTTTCATTCCTCTCCCCGGGACCCTGTCAGTGATGGAGGGAACTCAGGCATAGTGGGGGCTTAAGCCCCCACTCAACTTTTGTACTTTTTTTCTCTTTCTATATATAGTATTCGCCATTAAATATATATTTAGTACTTGTTTGATTTGAGTTTTCGTTTGTTTATGGAATTTTAAATTGATAAATTCACACTATGAGTCTTCTAATTTATTTTAAGAGGTTGAATTATAAGTTGACAAGATTTATATTTTTCTCGTGAAATGTGAAATTACCACACTAGATTCTAGGAACAAATAGAAATTCAAACCAAATGAACTTAAGGTCCGTTTGATAACAAAATGAAAAATTATTAGTAAGTGTGAGAATTTGCAAATGCGACCCCCGAGTTTTAACCTTTAGTTGGGGGCCTGAAACATCGGAAATGATTCATTTGTTCCATTTACTTTTATATGGTGATAATTCATATCATGTGTCATACTATCTTAATCTAGATGCAGTAAAGTTCGTTCAGAGTTGCTCGTACGTTTTACGAAAAAATGGACAAAAAGGGGTGTATAAAGGAAAAGGCTACGTATAAGCCTTTTTCCTAATACGTTTATCTATGAAACCACGATTCTATAGAGTTCGGAAACTATATTACAGATTGGGAAGGTGTTAGCCACCCATTCCGCCCTTTCGGTCTTTAGTGGCATTATATGTTTATTATATATTGAAGAACTTATAGGCTTTTACTGATATTCTACAAAATATCTTTATAGAAAACCTGAATTTTTTTTTTGGAGGGGGCAACGGGGAGAGGGATAAAACCTTTTATTCCGTGATTTGAGATTTGATTTTAAATCTAATTTACTACTGTCAAAAAAATTATCTTATATATTTGCAAATCTTGAGATTGATTCGGTATTGTTTTCTCGGATAACAGTATCAATTATCTTGATTGTTTATTTTTTTAAAAAAAAGATCGGATCTTATCGGAATTGTTTTAATATGGAATTAAACTCTTGGGGTGAGTATATCAAATATATTATAATCTATATAAAAGATAAAATATATCCGAGTTTGATTCATAAGTAAACTTTTATCAGTCCGAATTTTGAAAGTTTGATTTTATCTAGACAATTATGGCTTACTTTTTCCAGTTTTACAAAACGATTTTATCGGGATTTTGAAAAAAAGTTTTAAAAATGGTAGAATATCGATAACCTAATAATAAGTTTATCCAACTAGAAGGTAGACAAAAAGTCTACAACTATGAATAATTTAATTTGAACAATTATGATAAAACAAATACACGGACATATAATTTGGTTATTATAAGAGATTTTAATTATCTTCCCGACGATATATATAAGAATGAAAGAGAAAAAATATAACACGACAGAGAAAACCTCCGGCATATATCATCTTTTCTTCTCTAGATATTTTTGAGAATGTGATTCCAGAGTACAACACTTCGAGTGTCGAGAATGGACTCAAAAATTCCTCACAAATTAAACGCATATATAAAGTGAACTTGAAATCTCTTGAAAATCAAACATAATAATAAGAATTTCTAGGGTAAAAATCCCATTCTAAACCCTGTGGGGGGTGCAGACCTAGTTATAGTACTAAGAAGGGTTTGTCGCGCGACAAACTGCAATAGTATACCGTTTATCGTACAACGAAAGACTTTATGTTGTGCGACAAATGGTTCGTTGCACGATAAACGACTGAAGTAATGGTTATAATAGACTGATGTATTAGAAAGTGGATGGGCTGTGACTGAGGGGGTTGTCGTGGAAAAACCCAATTAGCAGGCCTGTTTAATGTCTAGCAAACCCTTCTAGAACAGTTTCTAGTGTGTGGGTGAGTTCCGGTCTTTAAGTGTAATTTTCGAGAACGCTTTAAGGTTCCTACGGAGGTTAAGAATTGGGGTGTCTACAATAAGGCCTACTAATTTTGGAGAGAATGTGGAAAATAAGATGAGAGATGTGACAAGATTCATTTTCCTCTTTCTTCTACTAATAAAATATGCATGAAATGAGACTTTTTTTTATAAGTATGATTCTTTTTAAACTTATTTTGCTAAATAGGGGACTTTTCAACTTAATTTGTGAAATAGGGTTGTTTTAAAATCAAGGTTTAAAGAAGCGATTTTTACATTAAAATCGCAAGTCAAAGTAGCATTTTTACCAAAAAAAAATAATTACATTAAAAACGCACTTCATAGTCGCGTTTTTACCTTTAAAAACGCTACTCAAAACCTTGTTCTTACCCTTAAAATCGATACCACAAACCGCGTTTTTAAAGCTGACTTTTTTTTAAATCGACATTCGATATCGCGGTTTTTAACATAAAATCGCAATTGGTTACTGCGTTTTTTAGTTTAATTAATTTCCAAACCCTAGGCTGCTCAGTAACTTTTATCGCGCCGTTTTCCTCTGTTTCTTCTTCTTCTTCTGTTTCTTCTTGCGGAGATGGAGGAAGGAGGTGCATGTATGGCGGAGATGGAGGATAGCAGAGGAAGGAGGTGCGTGTAGCTGTGGAGATATGGAGATGGAGCTGGAGGATAGCGGAGGAAGACGGTTTATTCACGCCGGAGATGGATATTTCAAATGAGATTTGGGTGTATTTGAATAACTGTAAAAACAAGGAAAGAGAATGCGGTTTTGAAGGTAAAAACGCATTTTTGAATCGCGGTTTTACAGAGCAATTTTTTTTTTAAAAACGTTTCTTTGAGTCGCGGATTTACATGTAAACACGATGAAAGGGAGTGCGTCTTTAGAGGTAAAAACGCGACCATGAATTGCGTTTTTAATGCAATTTATTTATTTTTGGTAAAACCGCTACTATGACTTGCGGTTTTAATGCAAAAATCGCTTCTTTAAACCTCGATTTTAAAACAACCCCATTTCACAAATTAAGTTAAAAAGTCCCTTATTTAGCAAAATAAGTTTAAAAAGAATCATAGTTAGAAAAAAAAAGTCCATGAAATGATGATATCACTCAACTTACTTTCCACTGTCTTACAAAAATCAATTGCTTTTATTATCATTTTCTATCTTGTTATCAAACAAACCCTTAAAAATAGAATATACAGTACTTATAATGGAAGGTTTAAAATTTCAATTGAAGTACACCGTGAGAGGATTTTTTTTGCCATGAATATTGTAAAAATTCCATTGCACAATTCAATGAAAGATCAATAATGATTCATAACATGTTTGTGTACATAAAAAAGGACTTATTTGATGACATACAATGAGACGATTATGAAAAGGTTTCATAACATGAAAAATCGTCGTGATTAATTGCAATTGTACTTCTGAGAACATTATGAATCAAATATCTAAGTATATATAATTTTGCCGTTTTCATTAATTTTTCCTTCTATTTTTAATCGCCTCTACGCACAAAATATCCTGTTAAGATTTATAATATTTTTAAAAGTAGAGACTTTAAACTAACTTTCATTTCAAATAATAATAATAATAATTGCTTTGTGTATATTTTTCATAGTATCACACTTCCAATTTTTTTTTTTTTTCACAATTTCACGGTTTAACTTGTATATGGGTGTATTTATCTTGTACATGAGTATATTTACTTCGGGTCATATTTTTTTAAATATGGTGTATTTGCTCCAGATTACTTTTTTTTTTTTCAAATTTCGTAAGGTATATAGCCCATTCAATTATAGTTAAAATTGCGAGTTTGAGTTCCTAATAAATTGTTATTTTACAAGGCGAAGCATTTGTAAAATTAAATATAATATTTTTTTTTGGATTTAAAATATATAGATGCATTTGGTCTAGTGGGTGTGTGTGACATGACATTCATACTTGAGTTCACCGATCAAGTTCTAGCATTAGCATTTTCTTTAGAAATAATTAGTGAGTAATTTAGGGTCCGTTCGGTAGCGTTTTTAGAGGCTTGTTTTTGTTTTTTGAGACCAAAAACAGATAAAAAATGCGTTCGGTGGGATGTTGACAAAAACACGAAAAACGTTTTCGGATAGTGAATTCAAGTTTAAAGCATAAAATGCAAAAACGCTAAAATGACGTTCTCACCATTCTCACTCTTGCAATATTTGTTTTCACTGTTTTCGTTCTCGGAAAATTGGTTTTCTCGTTTTCATTTTTTGAAAATATTCTCAGAAAACATTCTCCGAAAACGTTACCGAACGGACCCTTACTAAATAACTCTTTAAGCAACAAAGGGAAAGATCATTTAAGCAATTAAATAGATACACCAAAATAGTGAATTAGTATTATTGTCTTTTCTTAGATTTGTTTTTTTTATAAAATTTTAAAAAAGTGTCAGGTGCCTCAAATATTCATATATATATACATGAATATAGACTTGTGTGTTTGTCTCTATCTTTTAGACTGCGTTTGACGCGTAGGATAAAAGAGCGGGATATGATTACTTTATTCTATTCATGTTTGTCAAAATTGGATATGCAGGCGGATTATTTATTCCACTTAACCTTCTTATCCCACTAAAAGAGGGATTAACAAATCCCACATAAGAGGTGGGATTGTTTTATCCCGTCTAGATGGGATTAAAAAATCTTATTCGGCTCTTTAATCCAGCACGTCAAACACACTCTTAGAGTAAGAGTCACTATCTATTTCTCACATTATTTAAAAAAAACCTAAGAATATTTGTTTTCACATAAGTAGTTAATTGAAAAAAATTATTAACTGTGAAGTTTTTGAAACAAATAAATAAAAAATTAACTCTTAATCTGTTTATTCTTAAGTTTTAAAAATAAAACATTTATTTTTCAAAGGCCATGTATTGCCTTTTTTTTCTTTCTTTCTTGGTACTTCTTTTGTTGCCAAAAGTAAAAAACTCCAATTTCAGAAAAGATAGGGGGCCAAATTTAATGTAAACATTTATATCTATATTATTCTATATTATAACACATCAAGTTTGATCAAATTTATTTTCAAAAAGTATAAAAATCTAATAATTAAAAATATACATGTTATGGTGTGCATTAACTCTATACTTTTAGATGAGTTTCATACACACATCAAAGTTAAAACACTCACACCAATAACATACATACAATAAATTCTCACATACCAATAATTTTTTCTATATTAAAAATGACATAACTTAAAATAAAAAATTCAAAATTTAATATTTAAAATTTACTAATCAATATCAATTAAACAAGATCCATCATGACTATAAAATTATGTACAAAAAATTAAAAATTATTAAGTAACATTTAACATCAATAATATACACAAAGTAAATTCTCACACACCAATAAATATTTTTACATTAAAAAGGCCACAGCTTAAAAAAAAATAAAAAATTTAATATTTAAACTCTACTAATCAAGAAATTTAATAAAAATTTAATATTTAAATATAATAATCAAGATCAATTAAACAAGATTCATTTTAAAATAAAAAAAAATTAATATTTAATATTTAAAATATACTAATCAAGAAATTTCATAAAAAAATAATATTTAAATCTTAAGTAACATTTAACACCAATAATATACACGCAATAAACTCTCACATATCAATCATTTTTTCTACATTAAAAATGTCATAACTTAAAATAAAAAATTCAAAATTTAATATTTAAAATATACTAATCAAGATCAATTAAACGAGATCCATCATGACTATAGAATTACGTAAAAAAAATAATTATTGAATAACGTTTAAGGATGTACTTTATGTGTTCGTACATTATCATCTTAACATGTCGTTTTTAGAAGTGTTCACAATATATCAATCAAATTTTTGAATCATTTTCAAATTATACAAATTGAATTATTTTCACATATGGCCTTGAGTTTAATTTGTTAAAAATATATTTTGCCGAGATCAAAATAAGATCAAAAAATATGATTAAAAGATTATTTAAAAATTAAAAACAAGTCGGTCCAATCTAGTCTACTTTTAGTTGTTCTAGCATAAAGATATATTGAAACTAAGTTTGTCGATTTAGATTCATCACACGTTACTCCTTTTTATCTCATTATCGATTTTTATTTAATTTACCGTGCTGGATAGCACTATCGAGTATAATCTAGTATATATATAAGATTAAAACATCTAATGTAAAGCTCCACCCAGTTTAGGGGGTTTGATTGCCCCCAGCTCCGCAAAAATGCTAGTAACGAAGGGCAACCAAATACTCGATCTGGTACAGATTTTTCATTTATTAAGAATTGATCCTTCAACGATAAATTTTGAAGTTAAATATTTAAAAATATTTTTAACAACTAAAATTTATTGCTAAATGTGTGGACACTCTACATACCTGCTCCAAATCTTGACCTTATATTTCAAATAGCAACAATAAATATACATGTGTAAGATTTGCATATTTTAAATTACAAAAGATACATTGCTATAAAAATATTTAAATATATATTCTTATTATACAAATCTTGGGATGCTTACAATGTTCTTATTTATATTTTGGATTAAATAATAAATCATTTTGGTGACAAAACAAGAAAGGGAAAAATGGAAGATATTTTGGCTAAACACAATTTTTTTTTTACATAAATTAACTGTTAATTGTCAAAAGTAGAAAAGAGGAAAAAAAGATGGAAGAAAAGGACCATCAGACTTTTGGTTATTTCTCTTTGTTTTCCTCGAGGTTTCTTTTTCGAAGAGGGAGGGAGGGAGGGAAGGGCGGGGGGATTCGTAGGGAGTGTAGGGCTTGATTTTGGAATTTTTGTTTAGGTATAGTGATTTATTTTTTTAGGGGGCTTTTTTGTGTAAATTATGAGGCATTGATTTAACGAATGAAGTTAAGACAAAAACATAATTTTTTTCCCAGTTAATTTTGCAAATGGAACCCAATTTTTGCTGCCCCAATTATTTTGTGAACTAACTGATTTTGTTGTGAATTGGTTGAATCATTCTGGAATAGTGAGTACGCAGAATTATGTAAATATTATAACTAAAGCGATATTTTAACAAATTTTAAATTTGCATTTGTTATCATTATTTCAAAAAGGCAGAAATTGAGAGATTTTTCAGTAAAATAAGAAAAGCTAATACTTGTGCTTTTCTGGTAACTTTTTTTTTTGAAATGTCTTTAAGAAAATGGATTTTTTGTTGTGTATCTTTTAAGCGATAGATGTTTAATATATATATAATCCAATTGTTATAATTAGTTGTAATTATTATTTTTTTACTTGGCGCTAGTTATGCTTACACCAAGTTAAAATTCTTCCTGCACTAGTTAGTCCTTCTAAGATGACACTTTTGTTAGAATAGATTTTGGAGTAAACAGTTTAAATGATCATTAAACTTTCAGTCTAGTACTACATTGGCTATCAAATTTTAAAACGAACCACTTTGGCCATTCAACTTTAGAGTGAGTACTACTCTGGTCATTTATTATAATTTGACTGATAAATTGAACGGAATGAAATCATGTGCAAGGCACATGATTTTATTTAAATGTATTTTAATCATTTTATTTATAAATTAGCTGAAATTGCGTTATTTGGTGAAAATATTACTATGTTTTATATATCGTGTGTGTTTATTTTTGTTAGAATTATCGAAGAGAAATGTTGTTTTGTTGCAATATGACAAAAATGACGTTACATGAAGTCATATGTTACGCAAATGTATTAAATTTAATAGCCATATTGGACGGAATTGACAAAGTAATACTTACTCCAAAGTTAAATGACCGAAGAATTGGAATGAATGAAAAAAGTGGTACGCACTCTAAAATTAGATACCCAAAGTGGTTCGTTTTGAAGTTTAATGGTTAAAATAATACTCGATCGAAAATTTAGTAGCCATTTAAATTATGTACTCTAGATTTTGATAAGTATAAATGTGATATAAATCTCATATTTTTATTAATACATGCAAGACAGTTGCCCTAAATTTATCCCTTTTTCTGTTACAAAAAATTTAGATAAAGAAAAGCTACCCCAAGACTCAATAAACTCTTACAACAAGTCTAACAAATCGGTCACCACAAAAAATTTTCTAACAATAATTTTTACCGACTCGGTCAAACAATGGTTGAGTACGCTAATTTATCACATCAGCTTCCTTGTTAAGTTTCTAGCTATGCGCACTTAGTTGTTGACTTGTAGCACTCCCTCTGAAGTCTGAACCCTTTCCTTTAATGTCTTTTGATTCTTTCCAAAACGCACCAAGAGTAATTTCTGCGTTATTTCCGCATGCAAGTTGGAATTCACAATTCATCATACCAACCTCCGAGAATTTCCTTCCGATTATTAGTCATTTTGCATTATTATTAATAATTTTACTTTAAACCATCATTTTTTTCCCCATCATTTTAACTAATAGTGACACTTGATTTGAAGACTCCAGGTTTATTAGTGACTAGTGGCCAAGCGACAGCTATGCCAAGGGAGCCCAATAAAGTAAACGAGGCAAAAGACAAGGACCAAAAACAAAAGACAATTATTGTGGTCTTAAATACAAAATAGACAACAAATATAGGGAACAGAAGTCGATTTCTCCTTTATATTTATGTTTTCGCTTCTAGATTTCAATGTAAATTAGTGCGAAACATAGATGTCTAATAAAATTATAATGTATGAGTGTCTAACAAATTTTATTATTAGTTTTTGTTTTATTTTGTTATATAATGTAGTAAAAAAAAAGTAATACACACTTATGGCTATCAAATAAAACACATTCCTTGCTATATATTATAATATTAATATACACATTACTATATAGTAATACTATATATATATATAGTAATAGATAGGCAAATGATGGAAAATAGCGAATCAAGCGATTTAAAAACGCAGGAAAAAATTAATGTAAAGTTAAATGAGATGAAGAGATCAAGAAGTCTAAAGACAACCTTTATGAAGAAGAAGCAGGTATATAATTAAAGTGAAAAACAAAACAATTGGGAAAAGAATAGTGCAATAGATTAATTTTTTAATTAAGTGAAGAAAGGAATACTTCCTCCATATTACATATATGTAATAGATGTGTGCTTTAAATGCATTTCGATTGTAATTTTTGAGCTACATAGCATTTTTATTACTATAGATATTGAATTGCATTTTTTGTACGACGGATTTTGAATGGAGTTGATTTTTGATATTGCGTCCATTATAAATTAAGAGTTTAGTCATATTGTAGTACTTGTTTTTTAATAGGAAAAAGATACATTGACTCAATCTAATCAATGGTTTAAAAGAAAATTTGATATCATGAGATTTTGTACATTGATTATGTCTTAGAAAAATGCAGCTACAGGGGTTGCAATTTTAGTAGGTCCCTTGTTCGATTTAACCTAATAATAGATTTAGCGAATCCCGTGTTTGATTCGCTGCAAGTGTAGGGGATTAGTCACACATCAAATGTGATGTGGGGACACCTTGTGGAAAATAAAAAGAAGAAGAAGAAGAAGAAGAAGAAGAAGAAAAAGTTACGGTTTTGATCACCCAAATTACTCTAGAGTAGAGTGAGTATAAATTTGTACCATTTCTTTAAAAAACAGATGGTTTAGAGTTATTAAGTAGTTGCCTCTTGCTAATAAAAAGTAATGTAAAAATTTAAACCATCCAATTTTAAATGAATGATTAAATTTTTTGTAATTTTATTCTAAAGTGATTTTCATCACACTAACAAAATCGAATAAAATAATAATTTCGTCAGTTTAATTTGAATCTGGTAAATTCTATGTGATCCGCATCTAATTCCATAAAAAATCCCTTACAGTGAAACATGAGAAATAATAAAAAGGTTAAATTCAATCCGTTTACAATAATACAATGAACTTCAATGACAGCACGTTTATCAATCCAAAGAAAATAAAGGGTCTGAATTTTAATCAAAGTCTATGAAAATTACTTCCGATTATAAAAGGAGACATGACAAATTTTAAATTAAACATTTAATATTTTTGGTTGGAGTTGTTTTAAATTGTTCTTGAACTTTCTCGATTCAAAACTAATCTAATAAATTTATCTTATAAATATACTAGGTATTGTCCGTGCTGTCCGGCACGGTGAAATAAAAAAATATTAAATATAAATAAAGAGACCCCTAGGATTGCCCGTACCGAACGGGGTGACAGTGTAAAAAAAATTAACAGTTAGATTGACCAAAAAATACATAATACCTAAATAGCGCGCAATCCAAAACATATATTAAGAAAACTGTATATACAACCTATATAACTATAAAGCGTGGGGGTGGGGGAGGATATATTTGACCCGACCAGATTGATGTGATTTTTAATTGAAAAACTCGAAGTGCCTCCGTTTATGATATGCTTAAATTTGAACCCGTTTTACTAATTCATTAAAGTCGGGATGGGTTAATAATCATTCACCAATATAGACAAAAATTAACATCCCATTATTGTTACTAATTTTAGTTTTTACATTTAAAGTTAATGTTTTTTGATTTTTTCAAAAGGTATGGATTTTATTTTATAGGTATGGATTAATAAATTTTAAATATGAATATTTTAATAATTTTTAGTTTTTGTATTTAAAGTTAATGTTTTTTTTTTATTTTTTCAATAGGTATGGATTAATAAATTTTAAATATGAATATTTTAATATTTTTTAGTTTTTAGTTTTTGTCTTTAAAGTTAATTTTTTTAATTTTTTTTAAAAATTAATAAGAGAGAAAAGTGGGGGAGAGAGTAGATTGATATAATATAAAGAGAGATAAACAAATATTGAATTTTTTGGTTTGATATCCTAAAAGTACATCTAAGGGTTCAAATTTTGTGTGTTGTTTGCAGTGTTCTAAAAATCACGCCTAGGCGAAAATCGGTGGTCTCCCGCCCGGCCTAGGGCTGATCGTTTGTGTTTAGGCGCCGGTGTGATTAGGCGCCGATTGGGCGCCGATTTTTGTGGCCAGGCGCCGATTTGAGAAAGTGAGATGGAGAAGATGTGAGGAGAGATCTTCTGTATTCTCCTCTGTCCAACCTCATCTTCTCTGCCCAGAAGGAGAAGGAGAACGACGGAAAAGGAGGAGGAGAAGAGCGAAGGAGAAGAAGACGACCTGGAAGAAGAGAGAAGAAGAAGAAGAAGACCTGGAAGAAGAGAGAAGAAGGAGAAGACGATGACCCGTAAGAGAAGAACGGAGGAGGAGAAGATGCCGACTTGAGAGAAGAAAGAACAAGGAGAAGGTTGGCTCTGCTGCTGCTGTAAAATGTAGTATTGAGATTTTTATATTTAGGGTTTAAATGTTAAAATGACTTTATGCCCCTGGTCATTTGAAATATTTACATCATTTATTCTTTTTTTAATACTTTATGTCTTTTTATTATTAAAATTGCCTTTTTATATTTTATTTATTAATAATTTAGTATCATTTTATTATAAATAAATAATATATATATATATATAATATAAATTACTAATATAATTTAGAAAGAGACATGTTTTATTGGCTTGATGTTGAAAAATTAATATTAATTTAAAAGATATATTATGTTTTATTAGTATTATGTTATTTAAAATAATATTTTTAATAAAAATTGTTTGACCGATTAATCCCCGATTAATCCTCTAGGCGCTAGGCCCCCCTTCGCCGACCTAGGAGCGCCTAGCGATTTTTAGAACATTGGTTGTTTGTAAATAAATCTTGGCCATTAGTGTGGTGATGTGATGTTCTTAGGAAAAAAATTCACATTCAAAGGCTAACATTTTATGTGTATTTTTTAAGATAAATCTAAACCATTGATTAGATAATTGGATGATGTGACATTTCTTTCCCTTATAATATAGATATATTTATCTTGCACATAAGATATAATAAAATATTAATGGAGTTTTAGATAAGGGCTGTTTGGCGGTGAAAAATGAAGAAAGGGAATCGGCAAATACTGGTGGGTGAATAAGACTAATTTGTTAAAGTTTAACTTTGTCAAGTTTTTCAGGATTCTTCAACCATATAGGTCGCTAGTGCTAAAATATTATAAAATAATAGGCTGACACTGTTGACACGTGGCGGTTGCTTGAACTTCACACACACGCAATGATTGGTCTTCCATTCACCCACGTCAGCAAATTCGTCGCACTTTTTCAAATCCAACGGCTTCTATTTTTTTTCCCTTTTTTTATTCCCCCAGGTTACATCAGTTGTTCCATGATTTGATTGGTGGCCGGTACAGAGTCTGAAAGAATCTAATCCGTCAATTTTCTCCGATATCATCCGTAGATTAACTTAATTTTTAATATATTTTTGTACAAATTAATGTAATGTCGCTCCAATAAATTGATAGACCACATATTTATCGTAGAATCTTGAATTTAAATTTTTTTTTTTTTAATTTGATTGATGTTATACCTTTGAATTCGAGATTCACAGTGCGCATATTGCATAATTGATTTAATTTTGTCACATATATTGAGATTTCACCGGATGAATTTTTATTTTCCTATATGAATTGTAATTACTAGTTACACAATAAGATGATTATAACACTCGATTGGTGAAGGTCAATAATATTTAAATTCGTAATTGCTATAAAAAAAATAGTATTATTCATTAGAATAGTATTACCTAAAAACAGTAAATAACTTCCAACGAATTTTATGTTATGTTTAAATTAATTGAAGCCAAATTGTAATATAATATTTCTTAAAAATCGTAGAGCAAATCACTTTGAATGCATTTTAAGTTCAGAAGAGAAAAATGAAATGCTTAAATTACTTTTAAGTTATGGATTTTATTGTTAATTGCTAATTACTTTGTGTCTTGGTTAGTATCTTTCCTATATTCGCAATAAAAAGAGTTTGATCTACAAAAATTGTTATAGAGCCTTTGTAATGTTCATCCATTTGTAGTAATTATGTATCCACACTTTGTTATGATAGTTGTAAAATCCTATAGAAAAAGGAAAAATTATAAAGTGTATTGGTAATTATCGATTGTATAAATACAAAATCTACTTATAATATGCCCATGATAAGCAAATAAAAATAAAAGAAAATTGTAAAAAAAGAGAAAATGGGCAAATAAAAATATTCTAATGGTAAGATTTTGTAAAAATTGATATTCGAAGTGCAACTTAGTTGGAAAAAGAAATGAATTTTCCAGCCTTTCGCCAAGGTTTGATCCTTAAAATTTTGAGTTACCTTTTTCGTCTTTTGAAGTCGAACATCAGATATATCTGCCTAGGTCGAAAAGGCACAAAGTGAAATAAAGCATAGTAAGGGGGTTATAGTGTAATATATCCTAAAAATGCCAGCTATATCCAAAGCTTATATCCTATCGCCTCTAAGGTACATCAGCAACTTGAATACTTGATTGATTAAAGCTGTCCGCTTTGATTTTTTAGAGAGAGAGAGAGAGAGGAGGAGAGAGAATGGAGGTATTGGAGAGAAATCTTTCAAACTCGAGTCTTTCTTAGCTGTTCTCTTCTCTTTCGGCAGAAAGTTTCAGTTTTTGTAGTCATATCATCATTGGATTTCCTTAAATATTTTCCGTTTCCGGCAACTATTTCCGGCTATATTTTCCCCAACACTTTCTCTGCCGCCAAACAGTCTCTGTTTCAGAATATTTTGTTCCGACTCTTCAAAATCTTTGCTAATCCTCATTTTCTGCATCAATTTTGACGATCCATAATTTTTTTCTTCAGAAAATAAAATCTGGTTATTGTTTTTGAGGACTATTGTTGTAATTAGGAAGTACTTAACTTTTGAAAATATTTTAGTACTAATACCCACTTTGATTTTGCTTAATTTAAGTGTCTCTATAAATGGAAATTGTGTTGACAGAATGACATATTTCAAGAAAAAATTCAAAAATCTTTATAATTATTAGTAAGTACTTCAATTAATATTAATACACCCTTGAGTTGCAAATTTTCAAAATCCCATTAATTTTCCGGCCACAATTCAATTTTCCCCCAAATTTCAAGAAAACCCATCAACACAACGATGGCTGTCTCGCTCACAAATTTCTCATGGTTCAGTTGGGGAGGAAAGGAAAAGGATTCCCTCTCAAATGGGTCCTCCTCAAACTCCAATTCTAATGATTGGGACTCGGTGAAATTATTTCCCCTGTTTAAGCCCCCAAAAATGGCCTCTTCAAAAGTGAAGAGAAAATGGCAGAGTAGAGAACAGAGGAGGGTTGATAAAGAGTATGATATGGTGATTGTTCCATCGGACGGTGTGGGCTTATCGGGCTCGGATTCCGATGATTCGGACTGGTCAATCGGGTGGTTGGAACCTCATGCCCCTGATTTCTACCAGAGTGATGATGAGGATGAAAAGGATGGTGGAAATAGAGATGAGAGTTTTGCTGTTTTGGTGCCTTGTTATAGAGATAGGTTTAATTCCAGGAGGGAATTTGAATCGGTGGTAACTAATTCCCAGTTGTTGAGTGATATCAAGAATCTTCCGAGTCACTACTCTGCTGGTAAGAATTTGTTTCTGTTCTTTTGTATATTGTTTCCTCTGTCTTTCTTGGAATTTTTTTTTCCTCTGTTTTGTGTTTTTAATTTTGTTTTACCTTGTTTACTTTGATTTCTTTGTGTTGACAGAATCTGTTTCCTCTGTTTCTGAATTCTTGGTGTTTATATGGTCTATATATCATGTATAAATATATAGTTGTGTTTTGTTCTTTCTTTTTTTTTTTTTTTTTTTTTAAGTTTGAAACTTAAAAAGAAAATTTTTAAAGAATGTTTTCTTTGATAGTTTGATAGAGACTCTTGTTTAATTTAGAGGAGAGTGTCCTGGTCTTGGTATTATTATTATTATTAATCTTTGTATTTTCTATTTTTAATGTCGTTTGATTTCTTATTCTTACTGAATTTATTTATGTGGTACAACTTAAACTTGTTTGTATTTTCTAGAGTGAACATGTGTAAAGCACTTTCTTTTCATTAGAATATATTTTTTGAATATCTAATTTATATATCAATTTACCTTATTATCATGAATGTTTTATGAAATAGTGACTAGTCATATAAAAACTTATTAAAATTAAGAACTAAATAACTATTTGATGATAAAGCTGAAAAATAATTAATTTATACAATAAGCCAAAAAAGCGAGACTCATCTCTTCTTTTAACTTCTCATAGAGCATAAATTTTTTTTCTAATTACATTTCATTTCATCCATGTTATTAAACGGTGAGAAAATAAATATTAATTTTGTTGACGCAGACTTTCTTAGAGTTTTTTTAAAAATATTTAGAAATAGATACCCCATAATTTAGGTAAAATAAATAAATCTAGTTTTGGGTCTCCAATTACGCCCTTCATTCAAAGCCTAGAAGTTTTTCGTGCCCACTTCAAACTCATTAGTATCCGATTCTTCCTTGGATTTAGGTTACCTAAATTTTTTTATATGTTCTTTTTTATGGGGATACAAATAAAAAGCCATAGTTACAACGTATAGTGCGGGTGTCAATTTATATTCCAAGTGGCAAACCGATCTTCTAAGTTCTAATGTTTGATTCTCATTAAAAACACTTGTAATTAGAGACATTTAATTTTTCGAGAGTTAATGTCATCTTAATGTGGCTATGGGAACACCTCGAGACATTAAAAAAAAGGGAAAAAATAAAAATAAACAATCTGATGCTTATCAAGGCAAAAGTGAAATATTACTGTGCCCATACTAATATCCCGGGAATGCCTTATCTCAAAATGATTGAAAAAGCTAGATAAGATAAATTTAATGTTACTTAATTATTTTTTATTTCTTTATTGTTCATGATGGGCATTATTTGATTTACATTTTCGGTTCCTAATTTTATTTTGTTTTATTTTTAGGGTAGCAAAAATTCTTTAAGTTTTGCAGTCCCTATTCTTGTTTAAAGGCACTCCTTTTCAATTAACTATACTTTGAAAACAAAGGGCTTACAATATAAAATCTTTTACATTTGTTAATGCATGACAAAAACATTAGTATCTTCCGGTTTGAGTATTTGCAAGAGATATTCGTTATTAATGTAATCTCTTGGTTAATTTACCTCCTGTTCGAATTCCCTCCATATTTTCTTACAAAAATTGCAATAATACTGAGTTTTTCCATGCATTTTGTTTTCATATGCAGAAGGAAAGAAATTCATGGAGCAGTGGCTTTCTTCTCTTCCAAATTTCTAGTTCTGCCATTTGAAGTACCATAAAATATTTGTGGAGCACTATGATTTAAGAACAACTATTTTTAATAATAGATCGAGGAGATGGTGTTTATAGGATTGAAATATTCATCAAATTTGAGGAATATTACGCTCTTAAGTTGAGGAAGAAGATGCAATATTTTTCAATTTTCCGGCGCGTCTATTTCATGTCTAGCATTGAAGGAGGGGGAACTTGGCGTCCTATGATGCCATTGTTGTACATTTGCCACATTATAAATATATGAACTATGTTTAATGGTTCAGATTGGCTTCTATTGTAAATATATCTCTTAATTCTGATCTTTTAAGTTGTAAAAATTTATTAGTTGACATTATTCGTTGATCGGTTAATTATATATAATCTATTTCTCTAATGTGTTAAGAATTTTTGCTTTTTGCTTTTTTGTATTTTATATGTTAATTTTAACTTCTGATAAAACAAATGAAGTATTGAATGATAGTAATTATAATTTATGATATTTTATTTGCCGGTAAAAAACTATTTTTGAGTCAAACAACTACATAAGCTAAAAATCAATGTTTGCGTGTCCTTTTATCATTTTCAATTTTTGGGTGCATGTTTGTTAATGATTGGATTGCAATAATTACAAAAGGGTGATTAGATTTTTATTTGGTGGTGAAAATTTATGCTTCCAAAATTGGACGTATATAGTGGTGTTTGTGAAAGATCTTTTTGACATTTGGGGTCTTAAAATCAATAACGCAACAAGGGATCATGTGCTTCAGTGCTGTGTACATTTATGGACACAAATCGGTATACTCAATAGTGATTTCTTTTGGTACTTTATTGTTTCTATTCTATTTTTTTAGAGTATGTCTATTGGGTAAGATAAAATTTAAGGTAAATTTAGTAATTATTTTTTAAATTTAAAAACCTGCACACAGCGGAAAGGGTAAAAAAAATTTAGTTATATGAGTGTGGGATACTCGTATGATTTTTCTTCTTTTTTGAAAAAAATAAAATAAAAAATTATACGAAGAGCTTTCACTGGTATGAACTTTAAAAAAAAAGGCAAAATTTTTAACCATACGAGGATGCCACTCTCGTATGGCTTCTTTTGGCAAATTTTTTTTTTGGTCTCTCTCTCAAATGAATGCCAAAAAAAAAATGACCCTACGAGTATGGCTCACTCGTATGGAGTCTTTATGAGTGAGCCATACTCGTATGGGTTTTTTTATATTTGATATAGGTGTACCATATTTGTATGAGTCATATGAGTGACCTTCATTTATATAGTGTAAAATTTAAGAAAAAGATAAATTTACTCGTTTTCTATCCTATATGACAAAATTTAGTAGCTTAAATTCTTCCGCTATAGCGAGAGGTAGGATAAATTTAGCCATTTACCCTATCCGATATACATACTCTTAGGGGAGAAATCACATGGGAAATTAAGAGGTTAATTCGCGCGTGACACCACGTTTCAATATTATTAGTGGCAATTTGCGACACATCGTGTTAATACTATTTGAATTTCACGTGGAGATATTGTACCCAAAAAAATAAATTCATGAGGAGATAGGGACCTCAGATGGGACAATGCTAGTTAGTGGCCAAAATAGTAATAAGTGGGTTTGGATAGGTATCAAATGAATTGCAATCGGATTTTACTAGACAAGTGTTTAACCCATATTTTTTAAGAAAGTATCTAACTTTTTTATCTCTTTGACAGTGTTTAAACAAAAAAATACTAGTTTATTTAAGGAAAATGCCTATCTCACGGTCCAGTCCGCTTCGAATCTGACATACCATTTCCTACCAGAAATTCTTGTGGGTTTCAAAAGTTTATTCAAATTTTCTAATTACTTGCTTTTACCCAATATTTATATTATATACACTTTAAACCCTCAAAAGCTATAAGAATTGCTCAGTTTGTTTATAAGGTTATTAAACATATAGTGACAGCTTACTTTTAGTCAAACTTTGTATTATTTACATTCTAACCTCTTCCTCCTCTTCCTCCTCTTCTTCTTCTTCTTCTTCTTCTTCTTTAAATACATTATATTATTTTTATTTTTTTGATACAAAACAATAAATTCATTACAAAATATTTTCTTATACTATATAATATTTTTCATACAAACTATGAATTCAAAACTACTACTACAATAAGATGGACATAAAACTACTACAATAGGGATAGACTAATAAAGAGTTCATAAACTACGTGTCACGGGGTGCCTTCCAACAGCACTCGTGACCGACATCCAACAGCACTCGTGACCGACTCCGACAACACTTCATCAGCACCGTGCTTGCGCCCGAGCGCCGCACGGCCCATCAGGCGATCCAGCGTCATCTAGTTTTATTATGTTTAGGCTTCTCATATGTAAATATTGTTTCCATGTAATTAGATCTAGGAATTTCCTTTGTAATTGTATTTCATTTCCTTTGTAATCGTTTTCTTGTAACTTGTAAGACCCAACGTGCACTGCTACCACTCTGGTATTTTCATTAAGTGGTTATATGTGGGGATAAGACTATCTGCCTCACACCCGAGTTGCCTACCAGTGCACGTTGTTTAGCACTTGCTTTCAAGCTCTTACTTTCTTTCGAACTGTAATAGCTTTCCATGTAATATAATTTTCTTGCAATGAAGTAATCTCAATTTGTGCTCACGCTCTCTTTCAAATTACTGTTGTTGCATGTTGTTCATCGATTGTTAATAAAATTCGATCACATTCAACCGTGCTATCGGTTAGCACGGTCGTTCACGCGGCCTCCTTTGTGCCATCAAAGGACGCCCCGTGACAGTTGGTATCAGAGGGATTGTTTTCGATTGCTGCCTTGTAAAACCCAGTTGGTGTATTCTACTACGTTACGATGGGAACCAATAGCCAGAGAATCGAAGCCCTCGAAAGAAATGTTGGCTTACTAATGGAGAAAATGGGCGGAACGCCCTCTCTCGTCGATCGTGTGGAAAGTTTGGAGTTACGCACCCAAACTATCCCAGCAGGGGATGCATCGGGTAGCTCGCCCGCACTTATCGATCGCGTACAAGATTTGGAGGAAGGCCTCCAAAATCTTCAGGGAATCCCCCCAGGGGGTCACTTTGGGGAGATGATGGATGAGATGAGAACTGAAATCGATCAACTCGCCCAGAAATTGACTATATTGTCGATGGCTGTGGCTAACTCACCAGTTGGAGGTGGGGAGCGTACAAAGATGAAAGTGCCCGAACCCAAAGCATTCACTGGTGTTCGTGATGCTAGGGAATTAGAAAATTTTGTTTTCGACATGGAACAATATTTTCGAGCAACAAAGGTGGACGAGGAGGAAACGAAGATATCCTCCGCGTCCATGTACTTGTCCGGGGATGCCAAATTATGGTGGCGGAACAAGTACAATGAGGTTCAAGCTGGGGAGTGCGAGATTAACACCTGGGAGGATCTGAAAAAAGAGTTGCGTGATCGATTCCTTCCCGAAAACACCTCCCATAACGCATGACAAGAACTCCTTCAGACGAAGCACACAGGGAGCATCAAGGAGTACGTTAACGCGTTCAGCACCATCATGCTAGATATCCACGACATGAATGACGCGGATCGACTATTCTTCTTCATGATCGGGTTACAACCGTGGGCCAAAACGGAGCTAAATCGTAGGCAAGTGAAGACGCTACATCAAGCCATATCGGCTGCTGAATGCCTGCAAGATTACACCTCCGGTCCTAAAACAAATGTCCCCAGAAGTGGACAAGCGAAGAATGCGGGGGAGAGAAAACCGAATTCTCCTGCCAGACCTGATTGGAGGGGTAACACACCCACCAGGCCATTTACCCAGCAAAATAATTACAAAAATGGGAACAAGTTCACAGGGAACTCCCAAACCGGCAACAATGGGAAAAAGTCCGTCAGCCCTGGAACGTGCTACTTGTGTCACGGTGCTCATTTCATGGCCAACTGCCCTGACAAGCAACTTCTAAGTGCTCTTGTTGCCAGAGGTGGCGGCATGCTTCCGAAAGCCCCAGCTGCCTCGGGGCAATCTTATCGCACTCAGCAAAATGAACACGCCGAGTCTGAAGAAGAAGTTGAGGAATATGAGGGAGCATCATTGGGTGCCTATCAGGGGCAGTTCATTCATTCTTGCAACACAGTTACGGTTGAAAATGATCCTCGACAAGAAGGGAAGGTGGAACCATCCTTAAAAGGGAAAGCAGGTGTGGGGAAGAGTCCTCCGAGAAATGGTATGATGTATGTTGATATCAAGATCAACGGAAAGCCGATTCAGGCCATGGTGGACACAGGCGCAACGCACAACTACCTGGCGAGCACCGAAGTTGAACGGTTATGCCTTATCTTAGAAAAAGGAGTAGGTCGCGTGAAGGCCATCAACTCAGCCGCTCAACCTGTCGCTGGAATGGCGAAATCCGTGTTAGTAAAAGTGGGTCCTTACGAAGGGAGAACTAATTTCTCGGTCGTGGTGATGGACGACTTTAAGGTTATTTTGGGGCTGGAGTTTTTGAGAGAAACCAAGGCTAGCGTCATGCCCAGCACAAATAGCCTCATGATGCTCGGCAAGAATCCATGCATTATCCCGGTGATGACCCCGTCAAGCAGTGGGAAGTTCTTATCGGCAATCCAATTGAAGAAGGGCCTCAAACACGACAATCCCACTTTTGTGGCTGCACTGAAATGGGACGAAATTCAAGAAACATCGGGACCCTTGCCGAGATCCATTCAACAAGTGTTAACCGAATTTGAAGACGTGATGCCCGACAACCTCCCAAAGAAGTTACCTCCTCGTAGAGAAATAGATCATCAAATCGAACTTCTACCAAGCACCAAGCCTCCAGTTCGTGCAGCATATCGAATGTCCCAGCCTGAACTAGCTGAACTTCGAAAACAACTAAAGGAGCTACTGGACGCGGGTTTAGTGCAACCAGCCAAATCGCCATACGGAGCTCCCGTCCTCTTTCAGAAGAAGCAAGACGGTTCTTTAAGAATGTGCGTCGATTATCGAGCTCTCAACAAGGTGACTATAAGGAACAACTATCCCATCCCTCTAGTGGCCGACTGTTTCGATCAACTCAGCCGGGCAAAAATATTCACGAAGCTCGATCTCAGATCCGGATATTGGCAGGTTCGTATTGCAGCAGGGGACGAGGGAAAAACCACATGCGTCACAAGATATGGAGCATACGAATTTCTTGTTATGCCATTTGGGCTCACTAATGCTCCAGCCACCTTCAGTACTCTGATGAATCAGGTTCTCAGGGATTACTTGGATGATTTTGTCGTGGTCTATCTCGATGACATTGTGGTTTTTAGCGAAAGCATGGAAGAACATGAACAGCACCTGAGAAGGGTATTGGAAAGACTTCGAAAGCATGAGTTGTATCTCAAACTATCGAAATGTTCCTTTGCGCAGAAACGTATCAAGTTTTTGGGCCACATCATTGAACAGGGGAAAGTGCAGATGGATCCGGTTAAGGTTAAGGTCATACAAGAGTGGCGAGCGCCCACGAATGTGTCAGAGCTCCGTTCTTTTCTGGGACTGGCCAATTACTATAGGAAGTTCGTGAAGAATTACTCTAGTATCGCAATGCCTCTAACAGAACTCTTGAAGAAGTTGAAAGTTTGGGATTGGTCGACGAGTTGCCAAACTGCCTTTGATGCTCTGAAGAAGGCCATGTCCGAAGATCCCGTTCTTGCACTGCCGGATGTGACTAAGCCGTTCGAAGTTCACACCGATGCATCAGATGCAGCCCTGGGAGGAGTCTTAATGCAGGAAGATCACCCAGTAGCATACGAGAGTCGAAAGCTCAATGACACGGAGAAGAGGTACTCTGCCCATGAGAAAGAATTGCTCGCCGTGGTCCATTGTCTAAGGTTATGGAGGCACTACCTTCTCGGTTCTCGATTTCTAGTGAAAACGGATAACACCGCGGTTAGTCACTTCCTTAGTCAACCGAAGTTGAGTTCCAAACAAGCGAGGTGGCAGGAGTTGCTAGCCGAATTCAACTTCTGGCTGGAATATAAAGCAGGTTCAACCAATCAAGTGGCGGATGCGTTGAGCCGTATAGTTGAGTTCAACCAACAGGCCAATGCGTTCCTCAATGCCATCCTTCGAATTGATAGTCAAGTATCAACTGAAATTCGAGGAAAAATCAAAGATGCGCTACCGCAAGATCCAGTTTCTGCTCAACTATTGAAAATGATCGAGAAGGGGAAGACACGGCAATTTTGGTTGGACGACGGATTCGTGTTGACAAAGGGAAATCGAGTCTTCGTTCCTCGAGTAGGGGAGTTGAGGCGTACCCTAATCCGAGAGTGTCATGACACTTTATGGGCAGGACACCCTGGTCAAGAAAGGACGCTGGCCCTCCTTCAGCAAGGTTACTACTGGCCCCGAATGGAAGATGAGGTTGAGTGCTATGTTAGAACTTGCCTTGTCTGTCAACAGGACAAGATTGAACGAAGACAACCGGCAGGGTTATTGGAACCTCTACCCATCCCAGAACGACCATGGGAGAGCATTTCGCTCGATTTTATATCAGGCCTGCCCAAAGTGGGGGACTTGACAACCATCCTTGTGGTCATCGATCGATTCTCGAAATATGCCACCTTCATTGCGGTTCCAAAGAACACGTCTGGTGAGGAGACTGCACACTTATTCTTCAAATATGTGGTTAAATATTGGGGGATCCCTCGAAGCATTGTCAGTGATAGGGACTCACGATTCACGGGAAATTTTTGGAAAGAACTCTTCAAGGTTCTCGGTTCCAAGTTGTGTATGAGTTCCAGTTACCACCCTCAGTCTGATGGACAAACTGAAAGATACAATGCAATGCTCGAAGAATATCTACGCCACTTTGCTAGTGCAACTCAGCGGAATTGGGTTAAATTATTGGATGTGGCTCAATTATGCTTCAATGCCCAGAAGAACTCCGGGACAGGCAAGAGCGCTTTTGAAATAGTAACGGGACAACAGCCAATCCTTCCTCACACTGCCAACTCGATGCCAATTTCAAAATCTCCTAGAGCCCGTAATTTCTCAGAAGAGTGGAAGCAGAATATTGAGTTGGCTCGTTCGCACTTAGAGAAGGCCACCCTTCGAATGAAGAAGTATGCAGATCAGAAAAGGCGACCGTTAGAGTTCCAAGTAGGAGATCTCGTAATGGTGAAGCTCCTTCCACAAGATAGGAAGTTCTTGAGGGGTCGAGACCCACGCCTTCTGCAAAAATATGAGGGGCCGCTCAGAATTGTGAAGAAAATTGGGAAAGTGGCTTATCGAATTGAACCCCCTAGCTGGCTGAAGGTTCACCCAGTATTTCATGTCAGCATGCTGAAATAGTATTTTGCTGACACAACCGATCCATCCCGGGGAGAGTCTAGTCGTCCAGGGCTAAAGCAAAGAGCAGAAGGGAAGCAATCAGTGGAAGCCATCTTGGCCGATCGAGTTGTGACAGCTTCTCGCAAACAACACCAAGAGTTCCTTGTCAAATGGGCAGGAAGAGACCCAGAAGAAAACACTTGGGAAAGAGCATCAGACCTATCGGCCTTCCAGGACCAGATCACAGCATACCTCAACCAGTTGCCGAGGGCGTCAACAGCTCTGGTGGGGGAGGATGTCACGGGGTGCCTTCCAACAGCACTCGTGACCGACATCCAACAGCACTCGTGACCGACTCCGATAACACTTCATCAGCACCGTGCTTGCGCCCGAGCGCCGCACGGCCCATCAGGCGATCCAGCGTCATCTAGTTTTATTATGTTTAGGCTTCTCATATGTAAATATTGTTTCCATGTAATTAGATCTAAGAATTTCCTTTGTAATTGTATTTCATTTCCTTTGTAATCGTTTTCTTGTAACTTGTAAGACCCAACGTGCACTGCTACCACTCTGGTATTTTCATTAAGTGGTTATATGTGGGGATAAGACTATCTGCCTCACACCCGAGTTGCCTACCAGTGCACGTTGTTTAGCACTTGCTTTCAAGCTCTTACTTTCTTTCGAACTGTAATAGCTTTCCATGTAATCTAATTTTCTTGCAATGAAGTAATCTCAATTTGTGCTCACGCTCTCTTTCAAATTACTGTTGTTGCATGTTGTTCATCGATTGTTAATAAAATTCGATCACATTCAACCGTGCTATCGGTTAGCACGGTCGTTCACGCGGCCTCCTTTGTGCCATCAAAGGACGCCCCGTGACACTACGTCATGTGAATCGAACTTAAGACCTCCTTGTTACAAGAGGATGCAAACGAGTTGCAAGGCCGTTGGCAAATATATTATATTCTAATCCATTAGAAATTAGGAACCGCTCACTTTTTCTTCTTCTTCTTCTTCTTCTTCTTCTTCTTCTTCTTCTTCTTCTTCTTCTTCTTATTATTATTATTATTATTATTATTACTACTACTTTATTTTTTTGTGTATTTTTCTATACAAGTGATAAATCTAGCCTACTATTAATAGCTCAACGATAGGAGGAGGAAGTTACGCCCAGGTGCTTAACCACTTTAGTAGTAGATGTTTGAAAATTTTATTCATTCTTTTAAACTAGTGTGAGGACTAAGTAATAGAATATATGTAATTATTCTTGTAAATCTTTTATATTAGGTGTAAATCTTCTATATAAGGTTAGGCTTTATTCTGTTGTATTTAGTCAATAACTTTCCTAGTTTTTAGCCTTTGATTACTCTTATAACTAATGTATATTAGGGATCTCAATGAATCAAAACAATCACGGATGATTTCCTTTATGGTATCAGAGGAGGTTCCTTCCTCCCCCTGCCTTACCTAGCTGTCTTCTTCTTCCTCCTTTCCCTTTGCTACCTGGCCATCTTCTTCTTCCTCCCTTCCTTTTGCTTAGTCGTGCCTCCTCATCATCATGGCCGATCACCCAAAATTCCATCCTGCTTTGGCTATCACTAACGTCAAATCTCTCATCCCTATTACGTTAGATTACGATTCCAGCCAATATCATTCTTGGGCAGCCCTCTTCAAGGTTCACGCACGAGTTCATAATGTACTTGATCACATCATCCCCCCAATGGATGAGACAGCCAAGAAGACGGCACGAGATGCAAAGGAAGCTGATCCCGCTCTTTGGCACCGCCTTGACGCTGCCGTATTGCAGTGGTTGTATGCAACCGTCTCACAAGACATCCTTAATTCCATTCTTGTGAACGACGACTTGGCTGAAAATGCTTGAAAACGTATTGCGGCGATTTTTCAGGACAATAAACACTCGAGAGCTGTTCACCTCGAAAACCAATTCACAAATACGAATTTGGAAGATTTCCCCACAACTACTGCCTATTGCAATCGACTCAAGCTTTTGGCTGATCAATTGGCGAATGTCGATGCTCCGGTCTCTAATACTCGATTGGTGTTGAAAATGATTGCTGGACTAACAGATGCTTATGCTAGTTTTGTGACTCACATTTAACAACATGACCCATTACCGAATTTTGAGACGGCGAAATCCAAGTTAGCTTTGGAGGAGACAACGATCCTTCAACGGGCCGCTCGTGAGTTGGGTTCCACTGCTCTTGTCGTTAATTCCCAGCAGTCCAATGATGACATGAATTATTCCATTCAATCTCAAGGTAATTCATCTCAACATCGGCATACTAATACTCATAATAATAATCGAGAAAATAAGGGACAACATAAGAACAGTAATAAAAATGGTGGCCGAAACCCCGGCAAGGGTGGCCGGAACTCCGGCGGCGGGCAGAACACCAGCGGCGGACGCAGTGGACAGGGACAGCAGCACCGGCAGCCATGGCCTTGGCAGCCGTGGTCTTGGCAGCAAGGGGGTGCTTCCTGGGCTATACCACCTTGCCCGTTCCCCACATTCAATTGGGCTCGGCCCACTGCTCCCTACAAACAGCCGTAACAACCTGGAATTCTGGGCCCAAGGCCTCAGCAGGCCCTCAATACCAATGCACCTAGCCCAACTGACATTGAAGCAGCCCTTCACACTCTCAGCCTTGTGCAAGCCGATCCATCGTGGTATATGGACACCGGGGCGACATCTCATATGACATCCGCGCAAGGTAATCTCTTCTCTTATTTTAAATTGAGCAATGATCGTGGTATAATTGTCCGAAATGGCCATTATATTCCTATTCGTGGTTTTGGTAATGCTAAATTATCTCCCCCTCACCCTCCTTTAGCGTTAAAAAATGCCCTCCATGCCCCTCATTTAATTAAAAACTTAGTTTCAGTTCGGAAATTTACTACTGATAACCAAGTTTCTGTTAAATTTGATCCTTTTGGGTTTTCTGTGAAGGACTTTCAGACGGGGCTGGCACTAATGAGATGTGATAGTCAAGGCGCACTTTATCCTATCACCACCTCCACCACAAATCAAGCCATTTTACCTTCAACTTTTGCAGCTTTGTCTCCTTCTCTTTGGCATAACCGTTTGGGTCACCCGGGAGCTCCTGTTTTGGACTCCCTTAGGCGGAATAATTTGATTGAATGTAATAAAACTAGACACTCTCGTCTTTGTCATTCATGCCTTTTTGGTAAACATGTTAAATTGCCATTTGTTAATTCTCATAACTCTACATTTATGCCATTTGATATTTTGCATAGTGATTTGTGGACATCTCCTGTTATGAGTTCTTCGGGTCACAAATATTATGTGCTCTATTTGGATGATTATTCGAAATTTTTATGGACATTTCTAATTTCCAAAAAATCTCAAGTATACTCCACCTTTCTTACCTTCCGAGCCTATGTCAACACTCAATTCGAAAGGGAGTTAAAAAATATCCAATGTGACAATGGTAGAGAATATGACAATAGGCCTTTTCTGCGTTTGTGTGAAGCTAATGGTATTTCTTTTCGTTTTTCTTGCCCACATACTTCATCTCAAAATGGAAAAACCGAAAGAAAATTTCGATCTATTAATAATATCATTCGCACATTGTTAGCTCATGCTTCACTACCTCCTTCCTTTTGGCACCATGCCTTACAAATGGCAATGTATCTCCTTAACATCTTACCAAGTAAAACTCTCGCCTATCAATCTCCTCTAAAAATCTTATACTAAAAAGACCTTTCGTACTCTCACTTACGCGTCTTTGGTTGCTTATGTTATCCTCTTTTTCCGTCCTCTATAATAAATAAGCTTCAACCTCGTTCCACTCCTTGTGTCTTTTTGGGTTACCCATCAAATCATCGTGGTTACAAATGTTATGATTTATCATCTAATAAAATAATCATTAGTCGCCATGTATTATTTGATGAGACACAGTTTCCTTTTGCAAAGCTGCATACTCCTACCTCTTCTCTATATAATTTTCTGGATGCAAACATATCACCTTACGTGATTCATCATCTTCAATCCAACCACCCGCCCAACCCGCCCAACTTGCAGTCCAGCCCGCCAGGCAACACAAATTCCCAGCCTATTTCGTCAACAGGCCTGCCCTAGCGGCACATTACCGCCCCCAGCCTACATCCTCCATTAACCACAACCTACCCACTGCCACCTCCTTCAATCAGCAGCCCCATACCGCCTCCCCCTTCTTCTTCAATCTCTGCTTCGTTGGGCCACTCCTCTCCTAGCCCAAACACAGACCAAACACAGACCAAACACAACATCAACCTCTCCCTCCCATTTTCCAGCCCACCTCGAGTTCAGACCTCAAACCGGTTACTAGAAGTCAACATGGTATTTTTAAACCAAATAAAAAATACCATCATGGCCTTCTCACTCATGTCACACCATCACCTATACCTCGTAACCAAGTGTCTGCACTCAAAGACCCGAATTGGAAAATGGCTATGGACGATGAATATAATGCTCTTATTCAAAATAAGACGTGGGATTTAGTGCCCCGTCCGCCTGATGTTAACGTTATTCGGTCTATGTGGATTTTTAGACATAAAGAAAAATCTGACGGTTCATTTGAGAGGCATAAAGCCCGCCTTGTAGGTGATGGTGCAGGTCAGCAGGTTGGCGTGGATTGTGGAGAAACTTTTAGCCCGGTGGTCAAACTGGCAACTATTCGCACAGTACTCAGTCTTGCTCTCTCTAAGGCATGGCCCATTCATCAGTTGGATGTTAAAAATGCTTTTTTGCATGGTGAACTCAAAGAAACAGTATACATGTATCAGCCCTTGGGTTTTAAAGACCCCGATCGACCTACTCATGTCTGTCTTCTAAAAAAATCTTTATACGAGTTAAAGCAAGCTCCTCGAGCCTGGTATAAACGATTTGCCGACTATGTTTCTTCCATTGGATTCTCTCACAGCAAGTCTGATAACTCTCTCTTTATCTATCGAAACGGTACTGATATGGCTTATATTCTTCTGTATGTGGACGATATTATCTTAACTGCTTCTTCTGATACTCTTCGCAAGTCCATAATGACACTTCTCAGCTCGGAATTTGCTATGAAAGACTTGGGTCCACTAAGTTATTTCTTGGGTATAGCTGTCACTCGTCATGCAGGTGGTCTATTTTTGTCTCAGAAAAAGTATGCAGAAGAGATTATCGCACGTGCTGGCATGTCCTCTTGCAAGCCTTGTCCTACTCCGGTTGACACCAAACCGAAACTCAGTGCTACATCCAGCAATCCTTATGCGGATCCTTCTCATTACCGCAGTCTTGCAGGGGCTCTATAGTATCTCACATTCACGAGACCCGACATATCGTATGCAGTACAACAGATCTACTTATTTATGCATAACCCAATGGATGAACATATGCAAGCTCTCCGGCGCATTTTACGCTACATCCAGGGTACTATTAATCATGGTCTACATCTTTATCCTTCTTCGATCTCCACTCTGGTTTCTTATACAGATGCCGATTAGGGTGGATGTCCCGACACCAGGAGGTCGACTTCTGGTTATTGTGTGTTCCTAGGTGACAACTTGTTATCTTGGTCCTCCAAACGCCAGGCCACACTTTCTCGCTCCAGTGCTGAAGCAGAGTACAGAGGTGTTGCCAATGTAGTCTCTGAATCATGTTGGTTACGCAATCTTCTTCTAGAGCTACATTGCCCTATTCATAAAGCAACTTTGGTTTACTGCGATAATGTTAGTGCGATATATCTTTTCGGGAATCCAGTTCAACATCAACGCACTAAACATATCGAGATGGATATTCATTTTGTTCGTGAAAAAGTGGCTTGTGGACAAGTACGCGTCTTACATGTCCCTTCGCGCTATCAGATTGTTGATATTTTCACAAAAGGGTTTCAGCTGGTTTTATTTCAAGATTTCAAGGACAGTCTCAGCGTACGAGAACCTCCCGTTTCGACTGCGGGGGTATAATAGAATATATGTAATTATTCTTGTAAATCTTTTATATTAGGTGTAAATCTTCTATATAAGGTTAGGCTTTATTCTGTTGTATTTAGTCAATAACTTTCCTAGTTTCTAGCCTTTGATTACTCTTATAACTAATGTATATTAGGGATCTCAATGAATCAAAACAATCATATATGATTTCCTTTACTAAGGTTGAGATTTGGTTGGAATGGTTAGTAATTGGCTTATACTAAATTAGAACCATGATTTTCAACATTTGTTTGAAGTGTAAGCGTATTGGATTGGAGTGCAAATAGCCATAAACTATAAATTATTATAACTTCATTGACAAAGTTTTAGAATAGAAAGACCTTTAAACCAACCAGATACTTTGTTAAACATATACAACAAAGCAAAAAATATTGTATGCTATAATCTATAGTGTGTGAGTAAGACTTAGATTGTTTAATATAAATATTGTTGGTATTTTTTGTTTGATATTTACCTTATTGAAATTTTTGGTTTTTTAAAATTTTGCATTTTTTAAACGTTAAAACGAAATTAACCTAAAAATTCGATATAGATAATTAAGATTCCAACCCCACAATAGTAAGAAGATTTTAAACTGAGATTTATTAGTGAAGTTTTCTTGTTACCCTGAATCACCGTCTTTTATCGTTAGTTGTAGCCCCCATTGAAGAAGTTTGGTGTTTTATCGTTCTTTAAACTCGTTGTGGAAGCAATTTTAATTTGAGGCAGATGGAGTTGTGTGAAAACTTTTTTTTTGTAAATTAAATGGAGGCTAGAACAATACATGTTCCGAGAAAAAAAATTATTACTTCAATATATTAAAGGGTTTCGGTAAAGGAACTTTTAATTTCTTGTTTCAATACACATTTGTAAGCACCCAAATTTAATTTATAATTTTGAAAGAGCACCCTAATTATTTGAACACCTACTTGAAAAATAAAGTAACTCTTGTTACAACTATTCTCAGAAAAGCTCCATTTTCCTTACTTTATCATCTTCTTGTTACAAGTAATTAAATGAATTAAACTATGAAGAACATCTTTGACCATTCTCATTGAATTGTATAATTTCTTTCTTGAATTTATACTTGTGATTGGATATGAAGACAAAAATAAAATTAACATAGTTGTTTGCCTGGCTAATCCCAAATTAAAACTAAATTTAGATGCTCGAAAGAATGGGCGTCGGAACAAAAAAGATTAAGAATTCCTTTATCATTCTAAATTAAATATCTGATAGTAGAACGTCTTTTTTTGTAAATAGAAATAAATTATTTTTAGTAACACTCCTCATAATAGCTAAACTCAAATTCAATTTGTAGCGCAAATTTATTATTACAGTCATAAAACTGTGTCTGTAAGTCAACCAAGACTCACAGACTATTAAACTAGGCACGACTCTTTATTTAATGTAGTAGAAAATAGCGTCACATAATTCTTCCACTGATCGAGTTATTTATTGGCAGTGTTAGAATTGACATAATTCGCCGGCTGGGTTGGTCCAACCATCAAAGGTTACTTTTTTTTATCGATAAATTATTATACAAGGTTTGATGAAGTTCTTTTGCTACTATTTAATGATTAGCAAATAAATTTTTTTTTTGTCACTCGTTTAAAAATTGGTCAGAGAAATAAGAAATGGGCTTTTTTCTTTTTGCCCCTTTTTTTGACTGGTCTTGGGCTCGGTTTCACCCTACTGATAGCTAGCCATGTTAAAAAAAAAAATCGGCCACATTACTCATAGTTGTTCAAATGAGCTTGAGCCCAATATGCAATTACGCGTGGATCTGGCCCCCCTCTAGAGTTGGTAGTAAATTATAAATTTGGATTTTTTGTTCAAAATTGGAATTTAAACATAAGCTACATGTCAAAATTTCTGGAATTCTTTAACTCTCCTCAAGAGTGATGAAACTCATTGGAGAAAGTTCGATAAACACTACTTGTCAAAATTGAAGCCATTGAATTTTAGAGAACAATATAGATTAATACTCTACTCTTGAAGCAGATCACAGTAAGTCTAAGTAATTGGTGGATGTACAATAATAACAGAATGATTTTGCTGAATCCTCCATCTTTAGTCCATTTATGCCTAATGTGATGACAGCCATGAGATTGGTTTGTTTTATTGTTTGAAAACTATAGAACTTGAACAAGCGGATAGGTTTAGAGCTATCTCTATATATCTAGGGTTTACAAAAAAAAGCAAAAGAGTTAATTTTGAATTGACATTCTTTATTGCAATGAGACCATTGCTATGTAAACTTACCCTCTACTTGTAAATATTGCCCATTTCTTTAGGTAATACTTCAATTACCATCTCCAATACAAAGTGTAAATTGCCACTTTACTTTGTCCCACCGGGTGGAAAAAAAGGGGTAAGTGTAGTCTAAATGGTAAAACCAAGCCAAAGTTGCCTTCTAATAAATATTTACACTAAGCGGCACATCATTTATCGTCTCAATTTGACACATTCCCGAAAGCTGGGGCGACACATCATGTTTTGCCTAAAATTGAAAAAATGGCATGGGGCGCCATATGATGTATCGTCCCAAAGCATGCATTTGTGCAATACATCATGTACCGTTCCAAAAGTAATTTTATTTGAATCCTACGTCATAGCTTGGGGTGACACATCATGTGCGTCCAAGGCAAAGTTTTTGGGCTACACATCATGTGTCGTCCAAGGCAACCTTTACGCTTCCGCATTGCAGTTTCTGTAAAATTGATTGGTAGGCTATCTATTTTTACTCTACACTTTTACAATTCACAACGTAGATGTCCCAAGTAATCTCAACTCTCAATGCCAATTAAATACCAAATTTGAAAAGGACAAAAATCCCAGTTGCAGCACATAGTAGTATCATAAAATTCATTACTGAACCAATAATAGCAAACCAAGAATAATATTGTACTTTTTGGACTATGCAAGCCTATAACTACATTCGCAGCACATCAGGAGATAATAGCAATTTTTTTCTCCGGGGTGTTTACAGTTTTTAAATATCCTAAATAACAAAAGCAAAAACAAGGACATATATACACTTCAGAGACCGGTAGTGTTTTGTTGTTTTATTCCTGAATATGGAAAAGGCCTAATTCCATAAACAAGAAAGGGTTAAAGATCATGGCTCCGATAACTTAACAAATGACACTTCAGACACCACCTTGGCTCCCCTACCCTTGGCCATGTAGAGACCTATGTGATGCATCAGTTCCTGTCAAATTAA
The DNA here is from genome assembly GCA_021464415.1 of Lonicera japonica. NCBI lineage: Eukaryota > Viridiplantae > Streptophyta > Magnoliopsida > Dipsacales > Caprifoliaceae > Lonicera > Lonicera japonica. The sequence goes on along the minus strand of CM038464.1, from coordinate 53,561,646 downwards.
AACTAAAAATTATGACTGAACAACGCAAAGAAATATTTACTTGTTTTCCTTCTTAAATAAGCAGAAGGGATATGAATTATTTTGATTTTGCGATGGGTTTATGATATAAACCATGGATGATACTTTACAAACCAGATTAACATTCACTTAATATTATATCAAAACTTCTGACATTCTATTAACATTCACTTAATATTATATCACCATTGCAAGCATACACATACAACTATACCTTTTTGCTTTCATATTGCTCCACCATTGTGGATGCTCTAAAGAGTGTTTTTTTTCCAATCCAACAACTCTCCGAAGTCCTCTCATCTAAGGCGTCATACTGGTCTATAATGGTATAAAACATTTTACACCTTGGGATTTTCATTACACTCACATTGGAATAACACATCATAGTCGCGCAAAATACACACAGCATGCTCCCTGTTTACTCACCTACTTACCCTCCCATAGTCCCTTGCAAACATCAATTCAAAGAGAAAAAAGAAAAAGAAAAAAACTCAAATACAAAATACTTTTATATCTAAGAGTATGATCAATTTGATGTGACCTTTATGACACCATTTAAAGGCCAATTCATATAAATTAAAAAATAAAAAAAGAGAAAAACAAATAGAGAGATATGTCGTACGTGGATATGTATATACATATTCGAATTTTACAAATATGCACGTACAAATTATCGGTTGTAGGCATAAATAGGGTCGCAGACACGTGTAATTCGTATTATGCATAGTATAATAGGCATGGATTATTTATAATATAAGTCGTTTTGTAGGTACAAGTAATTAAACATAGGTCTTGCCGTAGGCATGAATCTTTTGTATTATCGTTATTGCACCATGTGGTCCAGTATGGACGACACATATTATACCTAGCATCTCATATATTGCCGTTCTAACACTGTCATCTATATATAATTCACCATTTGACTGTTACAACTAATTCAATTCAATTGAATTCATCTCGTTGAATTTTAATTTGATTGGCAGCCACTTCTTGCAGAATGGCTAAAGAATCTGTTGGTTTATGAACAGAGTTTCATCATTTATCTAACTATGACAATATACAAATTCCCATGTGGAACAAAAATTTATGCAGTGAGATCAGCATACCTGTGGGTGAGCAAGAGTGCCTTTAATGTTCCTGGCTACTTGAACTGGAAGATCAAAAGTGGCACATCCACGGGAGTACACAATCACATCCTCTAGAGGGGTGAGAATACCACGATTTCTTGCAGAGAGTGCAGAACACACAAAATCTAACACGCATATATCCGTGCATATCCCTACAACCAATATCTTGAAAAAAAAATTGTAGATTGGCAATTCGAAGTAATAGAATTTTATACTATATTTCATTTACTTGTCCTAAACAGAAAACAGTTTGAAAAAAATATGCTCATTCAATCTGAGAGAATCAAAGAAACAGTGAAAAGTATAAGTAGACAGTGTGTTGGTGGACTAACATCTTTTATCTGGTTGGTTTTCACCCAATCTACAAAGACATTGGATCCATCTTTCTCAATTGAACCAAGAAACCCGTCGATGCAATCCTTGCACCTAAGTGTTACATTTGGCTCATTTTCCAACCACTGCAATTCTGTGAATACCAGAAGAAATTAATTCATGAGAGATCAAAAATACAAGAAGTTGTCAACTGCACAAGCAACGGATCTATACAACTATGTCTCAGGAAATTCTTATATCCAATAGTTAGTTTAACAATATCTCAACGTTTTTTGGGACTCATATTGTAACAGGCTGGCATTTGAGAGCTATAAGTAGAGGTTTTTAAAAATTGTCAGCAGAGGGGTAGGGGATCAAGTCAAAACTTGTCCATGTATTTTGCATCTGAAGTCAAAATGAGTTCTATTGAGAGTTATAAGTGGTTGTTTTCTTCTAAATCATTAAGAAGCAACATCTGAAAGTCAGCCTTTTGGCGGTTAAAGAGGCGAAATCTGATCTGAATTTCTAAATCTAGACGAGGATCATATTCCCATTTCCAAACGTAAGTACAAGGGCAAACTGGTCTAAACTGACAAGTATACAGCATAGAGATTAGTTTGAACAAAAAACATAAATTCAGATGTTCATTTGACAAAAAAGAAACATGCTTTAAGTGCGTGTTTTAATTTCCTGACTTCAGATTTCATATTTCTGAAATCAGATGAAGAAAAACTGACATAACCTAAGTCACAACCATTATATTCAGATGGTGAAATGGATTATGATTTGTGTGTCTTCTCCTTATTACACTATCGCTTTGAATGGGTGTGTGGAAGGGTATTTTAAGGGGGCTCGGGGTTTGAGGCAAGGTGATCCCATGTCTCCGTATTTGTTCATTTTGATCATGGAAGCTTTTTCGAATATGATGGAGGATCGTACTCTTCATGATGATTTTTTGTTTCATCCTAAATGCAGTCAACTGAACCTCTCTCAATTGGTATTTGCGGATGACCTTTTCTTGTTATGTGGTGCTTCTGCTTCGTGTTTGAATGTGGTGAAATCTGTTTTAGAGGAGTTTGGAGGGGCTTCTGGTCTAAAGCCTAACTACCAAAAAAGCAATATGTTTCTGTCAGGGGTTAATGAGGAGTTAACTAGACTGGAGTAACTTGTCGGGCATGGAAGTGAAAGATCTCCCTGTGAAATATTTAGGGGTTCCTATTGTTTCTACTTGATTGAGGGCTAGGTATTGCGTAGAGATTAAAAATAAAATTCTGCATCGTATTCAGTGTTGGACTGCAACTGCTCTGTCCTACGCTGGGAGAGTGCAATTAGCTCTCTCAGTGCTTCATAGTATTCAAGCTTTTTAGTGTAGTGTTTTTATTGTACCAAAAGCTGGTTTTAAAGGAGGTAGATGCTGTTATTAGAAAAATTATTTGGTCTGGTACGGAATTAAAAATCATGGAGCTAAAGTCGCTTGGTGTGAGGTTTGTTGTCCGAAAAAAGAGGGAGGGCTGGGTATTGAAGATGTGTTTGATTGGAATAAAGCGTGTATGATTAGGCATCTATGGGATTTAGCTCGGAAAAAGGATTCTCTTTGGGTGAAATGGTGTCACACTTTTATGTTAGGGCAGAAACACTTGTGCATAGGGCATTTTTCAGGTGATACGTCTTGGACGTGGAAGAAGTTAATGAAGCTGAGACCTATTGCTTGCGAGTATATTAAATATAAAATTGGGAATGGTGAGAACACTTTGATGTGGCTGGATAATTGGCATACCATGGGTCCTTTGGTGAAGACATTTGGGGAACAAATAGCCTATGATGCTGGTAGTTCTATTCAAGCTAGAGTCTGTGATTTTCTTAGAGGGGGTGTTTGGAATATGCCTGCTCCTGTTTCTAGGGGTCTTTTGCTTATGAACAGGAATATGCCTCTCTATACTCCTAATGGGCAAAGTGATACTGTTGAATGGTGTTTGACTTCTAATAAAGAGTTTACTTGTAAATCTGGGTGGGATGCTATTAGAGTTCATTGACCTACTGTTCACTGGTATAGCATGGAATGGAATATGTATTGTATTCCCATATGCAGTTTTGTATGTTGGATTGTGTGTAAAGATAGGTTGCCAACAAAGGATAGGCTCCGAAAATGGGGAGTGGTTACGGATGATATTTGTGTGTTGTGTGGGAGTGCTGAAGAGAACAGAGATCATTTATTTTTTTGTTGTTGTTTCTCTAGAAGTGTTTGGAATGCTGTTCTTCACGGAAATGAGCAGCAATATACTTGCAATTCATGGGAGGAGGAGGTTCAGGAGGTGTTGAAGCGTTGTAAAGGGAACACCCTTGCTGCCAGAGTTTGCAAGTTTGTCTTCCATATTGTTCTTTATTGTCTGTGGCATGAGAGGAATGATAGGATTTTTAGACATTGTTTGAAAGATGTTAGTGGAGTTATAAAGGAAATAGAAGCGCTTATGTTAGAGCTAGAGTGGGGAATTGGAAGGTGAGGAGAAGTTATGAGAATTGGGTTGTATGTAAAAATTGGGGGGTGAGTGGGAGAATTTTAGTGTAAAGGCTGGGGTATGCCCCATGTATGTGTTTCTTTCTGTTGTGTTGGTATAAAATTTTTGCTTTTTACCAAAATAAATATATATATATATTCAGCTATTTCTACTTATATATATTAAATATGGCATAAGATGTAAGTTACCGGGAACCAATTTTGATTCATCTGTTCCAGCTATACAGTGGGGAGGATATGGGTGCTCGGGTATATCGGGGTGATGAGAATCAAGAAAAGCAAAAACAGGCCATTTGTTTTGGCAGAATACTCTGGCCAGTTGAACTGACTCATCAACCATGCCCGAAATTTGTTTGTCGGGTACTCTTGGAGCCTGTACAGAAAATTAGAAAAAGAAATATAAAAGTCACTCACATATTTTCGATATAATAATCTATGGATTGAATTATTAAAAGCCGAGAAGAATACAAGTCAAACCAAATGATATTTCACTTAAAGAAGCGGACAAAGAAGAAACAAGCTTATGGCCATCAAATGAATAATCTGGGGAAAATGTTAGCATTAGAATAATCTTGTTTGTAAAACCAAGCCAATAATCACGAGAATATGAGATGCATTGACAACTTCAAACAAAATAAAACAATTAGAAAGAAACAGACAAAAAGAATCTTTGCTGCCTACCTTAATATTTTGTATCTATGATTTTTTATTTATTCAATTTTAGGACAAACTAAATAAATATAATAAACCAAGGCTCAGCCAAGCCAACTAGTTGTATGATGCTCGGTTGAATGGATGTTTTGTTTTATCATGTCTCAGCAACAGTGGATCTTGAGGAGATTACTAAAACTATGAAATATAGAGCTGTAAAGTGCAGGGGTATCTACAACTAATGGACAAATGGTGTGTCCAAGATTCCAAATTCAGTGGTGCTTATTGAAAAAAAATCTTAAAAGGGTTATTCATTCACACTCTCTGGGGAGTTTGTGAGGATTATCTATGTTCCCTTTTTGCACATTTTCAATAGGTTACGCACTTACGCCCGTTAAACATATAACTTTTGTTGCGGTTAATCTTATCCGGCCTCAATTAATTCCAAAATAAACCAAAAATATCCATACAGTAAACAAAATTTTCAAAATCTAGTGAAAATTTTAACCTTTGTGCCCCATGCTTTGAGTTTTTTTTTTCTTTCATAAAAAGAGAAACCGGTGATTTCATGTATGAACTTTGATCTTCCGCAAAGTTTAACAATTTCACACGAATTATAGAAAAAAATTAGCTAATGTGTGATTTTCAAGTAAAATGGAGAAGATAATTCCTTCAGAACTGCCAATTATTTGAACCATTACGAATGAGGACTGGAGAAGCTCACACTCCACTTAGCTCAACTAACGTGACCTAGTTGCTAAACTAATTTTTCACCATTGGAACAAAAGCAGTTATGAAACAGACCCAAATGAATCATTTTATTGAATGTTTCCCTCCGTTTTCTCATTGACCAAACAAGCAGTGAACAACAATATAAGAGATATATATATATATATATATATAATATGCATCTATTTGAAGGAATAAAAATGCAAAGTTAAGCAAATAATCAGCTATTAAAACATGATTAAACGGTGTTTGTTTTGGACATCTCAAGTCAAAATGGCCAAAATTGAAAAGGTGAGCTAGGTCTTTGTTTTGGTTAAAAATTCAGCCGCAACCTCTTAATATTACTCCAAACCCTTGAGTGGTTCTCCAAACTCTTAATGCTATTAATGAAATCTAAACGATCGGATAATACTATATTTTTCTCCAAAAGAAGGATAAAATAATATGCTAATTGTCTATTCAGATATTACGGTTATAAAATAACAAATAAAATTTTCAGATTCAGGAAAAAACAAATCAGAGATGGAGATTCACCAAATTGCCAGCTCCAACGGTACAGAATCCATTAACGACGTCGACGAGGACGAGACCGGTGATGTGCTCACCGGCTAAGATGAGAGTTTCCTGCTCAACAGGAAGTTCAGATTTCAACAAATCAATAGTCTCGGAAACCATTTTTAGGGAGAGAAGATTGATATGAGTCGGTGATTATATATATATATATATATGTATATTAGTCAAATATAGGGTTATGTATATACGCATTGAGATATGAATTGATACATGAAATCAGTTGGCTGAATCCCCGTGTCTGTCTCTCTCTCTAAAAGACTAAAAGGTAGAAGGACTTTCTCGCTCTAGAATTAAGTTAGTTGGTCCACGGTTGGTGGGGTAAAACTAGAAGTACCAAAAAGAGGATCAGCGGCATCACCGTATGCGAATGTGAATAGGGGATCTTTTACCGTTCATCACTTCTTCGTCAACATAATCCAACTTTTCTTCTCTTTCTCCTCCACAAACACAGATAACTTTTTTAATAAAAAAATTTAGGGTCATTTGTACTTTGGCACCCAAAGTTTATATTTAAATTGAGTTTGACATCCATAGTTTTTTTTTTATTGAACTTTGACACCCATTGTTAATAGTTCCGTCAGTTCCACACGTTTGACTGTTATCTCAATGTTTTAATGATTCAAACTGCCCAAAATGCCCCTCACACCATATGTGTACTCCCACCATTCCCACACAAGTACGACCTAACCATCACATTTCCTCCATTACACTCTATCACCCTTATCAGTTTTCCTCCATTTCCTCTCATAATTCCCACACACACACCGGCGATTTACACTGCGATTAAAAGCAAGAAAGGCCATCTCACTTTGTTGATACACAATCGAACCATCGCGTGCATAGTCAAATGTATGTTTCAAAAAATACCCTAAATACGAAACCTTAGTTCAAAACGCTTATGTTTTCTAAGTCTCTCTGTAAATTTTTTGCCATTTTTACATGATTCAGAGCCTTAGTTAATGTGTTTCATTAAAAACCCTAAATACTTTTGGCCTTTATTGTTGTTGAATGAAAAAGAAAACCCTAAAACTAAAATCCTAGGCTTGATTTGCTTGTAGATTTCAAAAATGCATGTTAGATGGTGTGGGAACATGTTTAATGTTATTTGGCTTCAGTTATTTACTATTGTATATATTCTGTTGCTTTATTCGAAATCTGTATGCACTTATGACATTGGAATGTTCCATTGTGGGCCATTATGCTTGCCATTACTAATGTTTTATGCATATTTTATACTATTAACATGATTGTGAGTGCATAGTGGTTTTTTTTATTCTGAAACAACTTATGTACTTTGTAAATTGCCAAGAATATGCACACATTTTATGGTCCCATGTCTACACCAAAAAAGAAAAAGAGTAGGGCAGTTTCTAAGAAGGCTCCCACTAGGGTTAGGAGGTCCCCTAGGTTGTTTGAGAGAAGTAAGCTTAATAAATTTACTTCTAAAGAACCTGTAGTATTGTCCGATGATGATGAAGAGCCACATATTGAACCACACACTGAGCCACACTTTGAACCACACCTTGAACCTCACTTTGAACCAGAATCGTAACTTCAACTTTCATTAAATTGGTTTGACTCTGAATTTGAAGCTGAAGTTGAATATGAACCTGGGAATAAGATGAATAGGGTTGATTTGTCAATGCTTACCACTGAACCCACTTTTAGTAGTAACTCTGAGGTTGGAGGTACTAGTTTTGATATCAATTTAATGAATGAGGGTAATTTTGATCCATTTTATAATGTTGGGCCTAGGGTTGGTATAGATACTCATTTAAAAGTTATGTTTACTAGGCTTGGTTTAGGGGATATTAATATTGATAACTTGGATGCTGATGAAGGATATCATAGTGGTCCTGACTTTGGTGAGGTCCATAGGGATACATCATTCACTGATTTTAGTGAAGGTGAGGGTGTGGGTGAGGGTGAAGTTGAGAATGGTGAGGGTGAGGGTGAAGGTGAAGCTCAGAAGGATGGTGGTCCTACTGAGGGTGGTGTTGAAAATGAGGGTGAGGTTGAAAGTGCGAGGGATGGTGGTCCTACTGAGGGTGAAGTTGAAAGTGAAAGGGATGGTGGTCCTATTGAGGGAGAAGGTGGGCAAACTGATGTTGGAGCTAATGAGGGTGTAAATAACTCAGAATTTAGGCAGTTTATCAATGAAACTTATAATTGTTATGAAGATAATGATCATGTGATTGTAGAGGAAGAGGGTGAATTACATGAGAAGATGGAGTGGAGCATTATGAAAAGATGTAGGGAATTTATGAGGCAATATGCTATTGATAAAAAGTTTGAATATAAACAAAAGAAGAAAGATAATTTGAAAATTGAGTTAGTTTGCAAGAAGTCTAGTTGCAAATAGATAGTGTATGTAAGGAGAGTCCATAGGGAACATACAACTAGATTAAGATCATATGTGGGAGAACATACATGTAAAAGTGATGAAAAAAGTAAGAATTGCTTGGCCAAGGCAGGTTGGGTGGCAAATAAAATTGAGCAACATATAAGAGACCATAATGAGTACAAGCCCAAGGATGTGCAAACTGATATTTGGAGTAAGTATGGAGTAAAAGTGTCTTACCACACAGCTTATTATACTAGAATTATATGCCATGAGAGGATTTATGAGAACTACAAAGAATCTTATACCTTGTGTCCTGAAGCATGTAGGCAGTTGTTAGCTAAGAATCTTGGTAGTGTTGTTCATTACTTTAGACATCCTGCTGATTCCACATTTGTAGGTTTCTTTGTCTCTTTCATAGCTTGTTTAGATGGGTTTATCAAAGGGTGCAGACCTATGATAAGTTTAGATAGTTGTTTCATGAAGGGCAAGTATGGTGGGGTTACACTTTCTGCCACAGCTTTGGATGGTAACAATGGTTTGTTTCCTCTTGCTATTTACTTGGCTAGAGGTGAAACTTATGAAAATTGGTTTACCTTCCTTGAAATTTTGAAACCACATATCATGAAGCATAATCTGCCAATTACATTCATGTCAGACATGGGGAAAAGGTTGAGAGATGCAGTTAGGGACTTATTCACAGGCCATCCACATAGATTTTGCTTTAGGCACATGTATAAAAACTTCAAAAAAAAGCACAAAGGATCACACATGGAGAGATTGAGTTGGGGGCAGCTAGGGCTTTCAATATGGATGATCATGAGAGAATAATGGAGCAGATAAATAGAGATAACTCTGATGCATTTATTTGGCTGGATAGTGAGAGTAGGCACCACTGGGCAAGATCACACTTTGATACAACCTGCAAGTGTGACCACATAACCAATAATTTTAGTGAATCATTTAACAACATGATATTGGGTATGGGAGAGTTTCCATTGTGTAGAGTGGTTGAGAAGTATCACCTTATGGTTATGACCTTTTTGTACGAAAGAAGGATTATGTCAAAGGACTGGGACCCAGAGTCACATGTACCTAGAGTACAAAAGCATCTTCAAAAAATGAAGGAGGAGTACAAGAACTACATCAGTCAAGGATCAACAGGCTTACCATGTATCCATGCAGTTTGTGTTCTTATATCACTGAGAAGGGATCTACAAAGGTAATTTAATTTAACTTCAATTCAATTTATTTAAATTCATTTCATTTAATTAAATTTGTATGTACCTTAATTTCAAAGCAGTTAATGGTTTGTACATCTTATGTAGTTTTTGTAGCCCATTCTTCAAGAATGCACTCTACAAAGCAGCTTATAAGGGATATATAAACCCAATTGAGGATCATGTTTATTGGGGCAAGGTAATATGTAATGCTCATGTGATTTGTTATTACATTGTATTATTATTTGTATTTATTTCACTTCTTCTACTCTTGCAGCCACAAGCTATAGTACTGCCTCCTCCTCTATATAGGCCACCTGGAAGGCCTAGGAAAAATAGGTTTAAGGCAGCAGATGAAGTAAATGCAGAAAAGAGGTGTAGTAAATGTGGCACTTTAGGCCATAATAAAGCTACATGCAAAGGGGCACCTCCACCTAAGGCAGCAAAGAGGGGTAATTTCAGTTATTGCTTCATTTAACCCACTAACTGATTTATAATAAGATAATATATCATTACTATTATTTCTTATATGTAGGGAGGCCTAGAGGAGGTGCACAAGGAGGGGTACAAAAGAGACCAAGATTGTTCATTCCCCCAAGAGTTGTACTGGGAACAAGTTAAGGAGGGAGCAACCAGGCAACTAACAGTGGTGCAAGTAGGGGTGGTGGAACAACAAGAGGTGGTGTAAGAGGTGGTAGAGCAAGGGGGAGGTTGAACTTCCAAGTAACACAAGAAAGCACCACCTAAAGAACAGGTTTTTGTTTTTTTGGGTCAGTGAAAACTAAGTAGTTTGGTTGCAAACTTTTTTTGTTTAGTGTTGTCCAAAACATTAGTTGGTTTAACCACACTAGTTTATGTTACTGTGTTCTTATTTATTTCATGCAAAAACAATCACATTCTCATTAACAATATTAAATATATTTTGGTACTTTATGCTATATTTTTGCCTTTAAAGCTATTACATAGGTCATCCAAACTAACTTCAATCTTAACTTTGAAATAAACCTTCCCCTTTAAATTAGTACCCCCACCATTTGAAATGGTTGTATCCAACCATTGAAATCCACCACATGTCATACACTTTAAAATTTTTCTTCCATAACTTGTATCCTTTCTTGAAGTCCATAAATTCCTTGTATTTGGGCAGCCATTTGGACATTTTGTCTCTTTCCATGGACAAGTCTTAGCCCAATGACCTTGTTGTCCACATTGGAAACAATTAGATGATGATCCTACTGAAGATGATGAACCATTTGTGTTTTTTTCATAACTATTATGCTTTGCATCTTCAAACCATTGAAATGCACCACAAGTTTCGTACTGGCATTTCATGTAGATTTTTCCGAATGTGTTATCTTCATCAGATGTGAAAAGCATCATTATTCCATTACATCCACTCTTTTTTCATTTAGTGTATATACAAGGGCATGCAATGGCTCTATGCCCTTCTTGGTCACATATTGGGCATATTTCCTGTGTAAATAGCATAAAATCATAGAGTAAGTAATTGTAATGCACATTTTGTACGATTTTATTCAAAACAAATAGATGTACCTCTTTCTCCCCTTCGCCCATCTGGACCTTTTATGAAATGAACTTGTATGGATTTCGACGAATGTATGAACTGCTTGAATGAATAAATGTATAATGTATGAAGTGTTTGGTTGAAATTATGTGTGGATATATAAAATGGCAGATTATGGTTTGAAGGATGAGAGTATTTAATGAGTTTGCTTCGAGGAAAATGACAAAACAACGGCTATTTCCTTTTAGTAGCCGTTGTGTTTATTGTTCTGTGCATGCAGGGTCACTTTGGGTAGTTTGGATCATTAAAACATTGAGATAACAGTCAAACATGTGAAACTGACGAAACTGTTAACAATGGGTGTCAAAGTTCAATAAAAAAAAACTATGGGTGTCAAACTCAATTTCAATATAAACTTTGGGTGCTAAAGTACAAATGTCCCTAAAATTTATGAGTTATTAAAAATTTGCCTCCTTAAAGTTTTTCTATTTTTGCACTTTAGTCTATAAAGTTGATTTTGTATAACACCAATCTTTAAAAATTGCTCCCATTTTCACTTTAATCCGAAACTCCACTTGTCGTTAGGTTTCTAGATGAAAAATACCATGTGTGTTGCATGTGTGCATTGTAGTGAAGTAAAACGGTCAAGACACTATAATACTATAATTCTCAACTCATTTTACCCTAATTAGAGCTCTCAAGAGAACGTAAATGGTTTAATTTGTTCATTTTTTCTTTCTGCTCTTTTTAACTCCACGCTTTGATTTTTCCCTAATTTGGTCTTGAGATAAACATATAAGAGAGTATTATAGTGGCTTATCTATTTTATTTCACTACAGTGTCCACTACAGTGCCCACGTGCAAAGCACATGTTCTTTTTCATCCAAAAATTTAACAGCGTGTGGACTTTCGGACTAAAATGAAAACAAAAACAAACTTTAAGGATGAATATTATGCAAAATGAACTTCATGAATGAAAGTGCAAACGCGGGTAAACTTTAAAGAGGTAAATTATTAATAACTCAAAATTTATTGAAAATATTTTTATAATGAATAAATTAATTTTACAAAATTTTATTAAAAAAATAAAATTGAAAATAAATGATATGATGATTTAAAATTTTAATTTATCTTTTAAAATTAGATTGCAAGGGAATGATGCTAATGGGTTTTATAAAAGTTGGCACTATTTACCACACACTAAAACACTAATCGAGTATGTGCATATATACTCGGTCATTAAAGGACAAGTTAACGTTAAAGTGTTAGAGAATGTTTTGACGTGTGTTAATAATAGCCCCTTTTTTAAATTACTCTTAAGTTTATTATATTTCCATATGAGACTATTTGGGTTTTTACCATGTATTAAATCTTTGGTACAATTAATTTCAATTTGAATTTCCTATGAAATTTGCAGAGAGGATTAACTTATTATAAAAATCGTCTCAACCAGATTTTGCAAATTTTTTTATTTTATCTTAAACTAGACCTTATTGGACAAAATTAGATGGAAGGATTAAGTTAATGTTGAAATACACTATTATGGGTTCTAGAATAAAAAGAGGGACTAAATGTTGAGAATTTTGTTAGAAAAAGTACAACCTTAGGGAATCTAGATAGACTTGGCAAAATTCTACGTTACATGATAACACGACACAAATCGACATGAAATTATAAATTAATGGACGGACCTTTAACAAATTCAAGTGGTTATTGGGTTTGTTGGTCGAAAAACAACCCTATAGGGGGGTGAATAGGGTTTTAAGAACTTAATGCATAATTAAAACATTTTTAAAATATTTAAGCAAAGTAACTTAGCTAAGCAACAATATCAAAGAAATAATAAATTTCAAGTAATCAATCTCACGACAAGCAAATAAGCAATATCAAAATACAAGTAATAATATAACAATAAAAAGAGAGCATGAGTTTAGAAAGATTAAACCAATTTGAAGCTCAAGACTTTTTGTCTTCACGGTTCGGTTTCCTAAACCATACGTCTGCGCTCGGTTAGTTTCTTGAGAATTTTTACTATTCAATCTTCTTTGGGTGAAAATAAAAACTCAATACAAATGTTGCTCTACTCACAACACTCACAACGTAACTATACCCATTATACTTTTCACAAGATATGTTTTCTTGCTCTACGAAGAGACAAACTCTTTTTTGAAATGAAGAATGAATTCTTTGTGGTGATACACACCAATACAATAACTCTTAAGTGTATTTGAAGATTACAAATGAAGCTCACACTAGAGTTATCAAGATTGATAAAAATATATAGCTCAAAAGATGAAAGATTGATCAAAATGTGTTTTTGAATCTTTGTATATTTGAATATATGAATAATAAAGTATTAGAATGATTCAAAATATGTTAAAACATGTCTAGGACCTTATATATATAGTTTGAAAAATCATATGGCCGTTGGGGGTGATTAAGAAAGGTTTTGGGTCAAAGATATACATTTTCAAACTTTTCAACAGCTAATTTTGGCAAAAAAATTCAAATTTATTTTGATAATTTCTCCGAATTTAACCGTTGGATCATGCTTAAATTTTGGCCAAAAGTGCTATGACATGTTGTCTAACTACTATAAAAATTTTAAAATGATTGTAGTCCGAGAAAGCCTCCATCATACCGTTAGATCAAAACTATACGAAAATTGAGCGAATTTTAAATATAAAATAAAAATATTTTTGCAATTTAACAATTTAGTTCCAAATACAATTCTAATGATTTTTGAACCTCAGAGATATGTTTCTAAGATACCTATTTTTATTAGAGCTTAAAATATGATCATTTAAAATTAATATGAATTTATTTTGAAACTTGGTATTTGTAAAATGATGTTTTTCAAAGAAATTCAATTTTAAGCTTGTTTGAATCAATCTTTAAAAGATGCATAAATACGTTTGAGCTATAAGGATTTGATCAATAATGTAACTTTACATAAATCTTAAGCACTCGCTCAATTACTAAATTAACGAGTTTTCGAATGCTTTGATTTGTTTCTTCGAATTGATCTTCATTTGAAACTTTTTCTTAGAAGTTTTTCATATAGTCTTTTGATCCTTTGTGCTTCATGATTTGCATTGAGAGATTTGATCTTCATTGTCTTGTCCAATGATCGAATAATGAAAGAGTGATTCTTGTCATGTTTTTCTTGTTTTGTCTAATGATTAAATAGTGAAAGAGTGATCATTGTCATGTTTTTTTTGAATTTTTCAAGTAAATGAATTATATACTTATATCAAGAAACATGTTAAATTATACATGATTGATTTATTGTTATTATAAAAATAAGATTAAGACCTTAGGTCAACAGGGTTCACTCGTTAGACATGAAATTATAACCAATTAAGAAATTAAATGGATGCTACACATCTTAATTCTACGTTACATGATAAGGATTGGATTGTAAAGGAGTAAGGATCAAGAAATTAATGGATGCTACACATATTAATTTTCATCATTGTGCACTGGTACTAGGTTCAGGACTATTTTCTTTCGAATTTGAGAAAATTCAAAACACGAAAGTTGTAGGTCTTCGAATTTTCTTTCTAACCATATAAAGAACGCAAAAATTTGAGTTTCGAGCAAAAAGATTTGCTCAAAATATCGAATTGCTGTAAAATTTTCTACGTTACATGATAACTCGACACAAAACCGACTCAAACCGACCCATTGGTGAAGGATATTCATGACATTTGTGAAATTCCTATGGATACCAATATTAAAATCAACAGTACTATTATTAGACTTAGGTACATACTATAAATATTTATTTTAGCAATATGTACATAATGTTAATTAGTTATTAGACTTAGGTACATTAACGGAAGTTTGAAAAAATAGTTGTTAAACCTTGAAACTCTTACCTGGACATAGTCGTTTCCTCCCATTTTGTTTTAATATGCTCTAACGATCATAACTCATTCATAAAAGATAAAAATGAATGAGGATTTCAACGCCAATCTTGAGGTTTTATACCTGTGTTGCCCAACTGCTATAAATGAAAAACATCTGATTTTTTTCATAATATACCTTTTTTTAATGAGTTAACTAAGATTTGGCTGGTTTGGTTAAATGGCACATGCAAATCACGTGTTCGTAGTTTTGAACGAAGATAGAAGGAATTTGCACCTAAGTATAATTTTCCAACAAAATAGTATAAAAGTCTAATTTTTTTAATTAGGTAAACTAAAAATTGACAAGGACTGTAAGCTTTAAATTTTTTTTGTAAACTACATGCTAAAAAATTTCAAAGATAAGGACCCGTCGACAAACTTCCCAGTAAACATGAAGCACATACATATGCATGCATGTACACACTTAAAAAAAAATTATACGCATTATGTGGTTAAACAAATAATTAAAAACATAAATTTACTATCTATTACATATATATAAGTAATAAGGGTGAAATTCCTCCCTAATCTACGCATTATGTGGTTAAACAAATAATTAAAAACATAAATTTACTATCTATCTATTACATATAAGTTATATGGATGAAATTCCTCCCTAATAGTGCAGTAATTACGGCAACAACATTAATTGGATTTAATACTACAAGACTTCCGTAATTAAGTCCTCTCTTTTTACAATGCTTTTTGAACGTATAGGTAATGTTTGGTTTAGATATGAATTATTCTTTCTTGGACGTTGAATTACCTCTCTATAATTGGTTCAAACGAGAATATGAATGAAATATGTGTGAATTACTAAATTGTTCTTCATTTCATAAAATTACAAGACAAGTCCTAACAATTTTACAATGGTAAAATTTAAGTTTTTATTATTAAAAATTGTGAAAAGTTGTTGTATGTATTAAATAATAATAATAACAATTTTTTTTCTTTTAAAAATAATTTAAATGAAAAAAAGTTGTCATGATAATTACAAGGAATATTTTGGTCTCAAAAAGAAATTTTAGGACAAAATGTAAAAGATAATACCTAGAGTAATACTCTATTTTCATCTATTTAAAAAGGAGAACTTTAAAGAAATATACTCCATTCCTAAGAGGTCTTGCGGTGTCTCTAGCGCCAAGCTTGTTGTTGATCAATCAGAGCTTTTACGGTAACCTTAATTCATCCATTTGATTGACTTTCAATACATCATATAAATTAGTACAGGTTAATTGGAATTGATGGATATGAATTTTAATTACTATCAAGGTGTATTTAGGTATCAATGTTAAGTTTTTGAATTAAAATTGGAAAAAAATTTAGCTACACTGTTTACAATCAATTCTATGAAATTCCAAGTAGGACTGAGATTTAATTGGTAAGTCATTTGTGCTTTACTTTTTAACGGATCATTCCTTTATTTTTTTCCAAATTGTATTCTTAGTAATAATGAACATTTTGCATTAACTTCAGGAAGCCAGGAAAGATTGTCCTTTAGATAATAGATATTGTCATTTGCTCTTACCGTAACTTCAGGGAGAAAATATATGTCGTTTTTCTCCCTTCTGAAATTGTAGGCTTATTCACCATGGTATTAATTTGAAGAGTGTCCGATGTCAGAAATTATTGATGGGTGGTTATGTAGTTGCGCTATGTGATTTTACATTACCTTCTAGATATTCTTAGGAATCAATTTTAGGAATAAGATAACAATTTGGTTTTTAAAACAATGAAGAGGAGTTTTTATGCCTTCGCTTGAGAACTAATATATTAGTTTACCAATCCTACAAGCATTTGATATAAAGTTTTAGGATTTTTTTTCATCGGGTATATTACACTAAATTCCCTTGAACTAATGCGCTTTTTCTAAAGCTCCCCTAAAAAAAAATCTGATAGTAAACCCTCCTGAACTAACATGTTCACATATTCGGGTCACGAGGTTACTGCACTATTAATGGAAACGCGTAAATGACAAATGCTCACGTGCAAGGTCTAATAAACCCCCTGAACTAACACACTTTTCCTAAATGCTCCCCGAAAATAAAAGTCCAACAATTATTAGTTTTTTTATTTAATTTAAATGAAATAATGGTAGCTTCTTGAAACTAATTAGTCTGTATAGTAGAATCTATATATTGTAATTTAATGTTTTATTACATTTTTTGGTGTATGATTTTTGTCTTGTATATGTAATCTAAATATGTAAATTAGTTAGATTTGTTTTAGGTTATGTGTTTGTTTGTTTGGGTTATTTTTTTTTGTGTGTGTGATTTTTTGAAAAAGTTGATATATATACTTGTTTGTTTTTGAATTTTATGCATTTTTGTGTAAAATCAATGTCATAGTTCTATGATTTTTGAATTTTATGAATTTTACGATTTTTGATCTTTTTCTTGTGCTTATTTTATTTTCTTGTTATTTTAATTTTTTATTAAATTTCTTATCTATTAATTTTTTTTGTTAGTGGGAAAAAAAGTAAAATAATGAGAAAACAAGATTTACGTGTAAAAAAATGAGAGAAAGTTGTGTTGATTACTGATTAATGGTAGGGAATGGGTGATGAAGTACGGTTAAATATAGGGAGAAGGAAAAATTGGGGATATATTATATTATATTTATGAAAATTATGAAGTTATATATATATATATAATATTAACTATAAAATTTATTAGTGGGATAAAATAAAATAAAAAAGAGAAAAAATTTACCTATTGAAAAATAAGAGAAAATTGTGTTGGTGGTAGGAAATGGTGAAAAAATGTGCTCAAAGTAAGAGGAGAATGGCAATTTGGTTAAATAAAATTCAAACGGGTATTTTTTGACCAAATTTAACGTTTTTCGCTAACTTTGTGATTTAGTGTTAAAGGAGAAGATATTAAGAAAATTTATTGTTGGGTATTTTTGCTTAAGGAAATGACCTGAAAAACTGACTTAGTGGTTTTTTTTTGTTGGGAGAAGAAGGGGGGTTGTGGTGTTGTAATTTACGTTCTTTTTTTTTCCCCCTATTAGTTTGGTAGTTAATATATTGTGCAATTTAATATTTGATTTGTGTGGATAAATGGTAGAGTTACATGTATGAACAATACATACCACTTCATCTTTCTTATAACTTCTTTACCAATAATTGATTTGGAGCACCTATGAACAGGTAGATGATGTTTTCTTTACCATAATACATTTTCTCATCTCAGTTTGGGTATGTAGTTGCACGGGATGGTATGTTAGTAGATAATATTAGTTTAATTTTTTTTAATATAATATAAAATTAACCTTGTACTATTAAAGAGAATTACATTTAAACAAGTTTGTAACCCACGCGATGCATGGAGGTCTGATAATTTTTGCTTAAGTTAATGCCTATCGCTCTTTAAAATTGTTGAAATGTTGGGGAAAAAACTATAATACCCATGCCTTATTATTATAACGTGAAATATATTATTCTTATAAAACAAAAATAATGTTGATATGTTGATACCAATAGAATACAACCTTTTTTTGGGCAAAATATAATACAAATTGAGGTCACAATTTAGTAATAAAAATTAATAAAGCAGTTCTTGTTACTTCAAAAATATCAAGGTTAAGCAAATCAACAAAGCTATTCAAAAAACTAAACAATAAGCACTACTCAAACCCAACCCCATTAAACATGGGTGCCGCACGGGTATTCAAGAAATGACTGTTTGGCTCTTAACAAACCTTTGGCAAGTGTCCTTTCTTTTTATTGAAACAATTAGTTCAGAGTAAGGCATGAGAGATAGATCAGGGCAACATAAATCTTATTCAGCTTTCTTGTGATACATGAAGGACCTTGGTTGGAATGAGCTGCAAACAATTTAAATAAGGCATAAGAAGTGGGAAAAGAAAATAGCATAGATAGTGGTACACAACCAATGGACTCGATACAACTGAAAAAACAGAAGACAAAATGTAACAAAATTGAGTTGGCAGACATCGCCTTAAAAGGGTTGGAAATACTTCTATAATCTCATCAGCAAAGATCAAAAAAAGTATAGATGTGTGTGGCCTTTTGGTTGCATTCCAGAGGGCAAGCATGAATGATGAATCAAACTTGAAATAAATAAACAATTCATGGATATAAAGCATATAACCTCATAGTGTAAAATTCCTATTATTTTGTCTTTTGCTTGTATCGGAGGAGGTAATGATAATAGTGGAAAGTAATGAGAAGCAAGAAGCAAAATAAAAATAGACAACGGCCGCTGAAATGCGACGTAAATTACCTAGATTTTTTATTACATTTATAGGATATAGTTTATAAATCAATAATATAGATGCAACACTAACATAAAATTCAAATTCCAGTGAAAATACAAAAAATGTAAAAATTGATTCAACTAAGTTTGTCAAATTTTATAGAAAATGCAATCCCCTATTTTGGTTTTACCTTCAAAACAACATCCGTAAAACAATTACATTGCAAGAACAAAATGAGGAAAACACAGAGTGAGTTTCGCAAATTATAGGGACTCCAAAAAATTAGTGTTTAGATACCTCAACATATAAGTCATTTGATAGAATGTTAAAGAATTACGAAATAGTTCTTCAAATATACATTGGAATAGGGTACCACTGACACGCTAAAATGGAACAATAAAAAAATAAGTTGAATTTCGAACTGTGGAGTGAAATAAGAAAACTAATGGAACATAGCATATGGGTCTCTAATTTCTTTGCAACATTTTAGCAAGAAGGTGATGTGCATCATACCAAAATATGAAAATCAACTTCATTGTCTATAAATCTGTTTAGCTTCATATATAAAGATGAACGAACCTATAGAACATAATAATAAAATAAACTCCAATGAACATAATAATAAAATAGACTCCAATTGAAGGCATAAAGATTCCCTCAAGACTTTGGCTTCTTCATGATTTGCCAAGTACAGAAACATAGGTCTTTAGTCTAAGAGATAGGGCATTGAAACCTAGAAAAATACACAAACTTTACGATTAAAACATTGATTTGCAGAGATATAGAGGCGGAAAGATATAATGGTTTATATATAAGGTTATCAACTATTTACTAAATGACGGAACAAAATATAAACGGGTAAATACTATTGCATCCAAGTAGATTGAATTATGTATTACCAAAATATAAAAGTAACTAAATATACATATATATATATATATATATATAAGTAGATAACCATCATCGGACCAATGGTAAACTCACCATTAAGAAATTACTGTTGCTTTTCTGATGTAAACTCACCATATATTAATTGTTCTTTGTTGTCTTCTAGGTAAAAAAAATGTAGAAGATAAGTAATTTGCAAAGTTTGACAACTTTCTAAATATTAGTCTAGATATTATTATGTTATAGATATAAAAATTGTAAGGTGCATTTAAGATGGTAGTAGGAAGGAAAAAAAGTTAGCTCATGTGGCGGTTAGTTTGTTTATTAAATTGCTAATTTTGTCTTATGTGAGCAATTAGATTAATTTGCACGTAGGTATATTGTATTCAATGGAATTTTGGTCCTAGTACATTGTAATAAAATGTAGTTAATCCAAAATATTAATTTAAGTTTTTTTTAAAATTATTATTTGCATAATTATTTATCTAGTAGAAATTTTGTCAATGAGACAAAAGCAAAATGAGTAGTTGGTCTTTAGTAAAATAAAGAAAAATAATACGAGGAATGTTTGAATTTTATCTCAGTAAAATAGAAAAGATAAAAGGGGTGAGATATATATTTTGGAGAATGGTTAGAATTAGAGAAAGAAGGTTTATTGGGGAAAAAAACACAAAAGTATACGACAGAGCATGGGAGGTTCGCCACTTATGGCAAGTGTTTGAAGGCTATGTATTTAGAGATTCTCTATTAGTTAGTCTGTTGGAGGTGTAATTTTTAGTTTGTGATAACTACTTTAAAGAGTATCTCCATTATTACTAATTTGTTGAAGATGCTTTGACCTAAATGAGATGTAAACAATTAAATGTGCTTTTAATGCCCCACCAATGTAGGTTCAAAACCCACCCCATTACATCTCTTTTCACTATTGTTATGCATACTCGTATTGTCAAAGTAATTATCTTTTTATTAGAACAAAGTACTAGATTGAGAAGTCGGATTGGGTACTTCTAATGACGTTCATTGCTTTAACATTATTGCCACCTTTATTATATTCTCAACTTCTTTTTTTTTTTTATTTTAATTCTACTCTTCTCCCATTTTGTGTTTCCAATTTATTGTTGAAAATTATAATTCTTTTGCTCCTATTTTCCCATTTTATATTTCTAACATGTTTTTCTTTTCTTTTAATTTTTTTTAGCAATAAGTATCTTGAAAAAGATAATTATTTCTCACTTATGCTTCTTTCTCCTCTCCCCCTTAGTTTTTACAATAGGTCTACTGGAATATTTATTTTAAATAAGAAAATATCTCTCTTTCTCTCTCCTATTTAAAATAATTTCCACTTTTCATTTCACTGACTATTTCTTTTTCTAAAATACTATATAAACGTAAAACTAGTAAAAATAATAAATAAATAAAAAACTCTAGTTAGTGAAACATTAATTATGTTAAAAGGTAATATATAATTTATAGTCTTTTTATACACATAACTATGTCGAAAGTCTTATTTTAAATTTCCTCACAAGTCTTTTCCAATCACATGTTTTTAGCCTATGATAATTTATTATAATGCTACTCAGTGGCGGAGTTAGGATTTCAATTCTGGTGGGGGCTTGACTACAACCAAGCGAAAAAATAAAAACAAAAAATAAACTATAAGAAATAATAACACAACAATATATATACACACTTATATTAAAATATTAAACATCTATTACAAAAAGAGATGTCTAACAAAACCTTATATAACATCTATACCAAAATAAGATGTCTAACAAAAGATATTTATACCAAAAAGAGATGTCTAACAAAAAAATCTATACTAAAAGAGATATCCAAAAAAAAAGAACGAGTTACAGAATTCCTCTCCGGGCCTTCATATTCTGAAAACGTTGAATTACCTATTCATTTTCAACATTTTTGAATACATCACTCCCAATGTATGCCACTAAAGAATCATTCATCAACTCATCTCTTAAGCGATTGCGTAGTTGAGACTTGATGATCTTTATCGCAGAAAATACCCTCTCTATGGTCGCAGTTGCAACAGGTAAGAGCAATGCTAACTTCAAGAGCAAATATACTAATGGATATGTACGATGCTTTTTCAATATTTTCGAATACATCATTCTCAATGTATGCCACTAAAGAATCATTCATCAACTCATCTCCTAAACGATTGCGTAGTTGAGACTTGATGATATTCATCGCAGAAAATACCCTCTCTACGGTCGCAGTTGCAACAGGTAAGAGCAATGCCAACTTCAAGAGCAAATATACTAATGGATATGTACGATGCTTTTTCACTTGAACCAACTTTTTAGCAAGTCCACTAACTCCCACAACATTAGAAAAACGGTGATCGGAGCGCATATATATAATATAGTTGTCAAGCTAATGCTCAAGTGCCATTAACTCATACATTTTAAAGTCCGAAGGGTAAAACTCAATAAATCAAAATAATTTGACTTTATCAAATGCGAAAAATGAATTCGTTGGATCAAGAGAAGCCATACAAATCAACAATTATGTATTCACCTTATTAAAACGATTGTTCAACTATTAAAGTTGCAAATCTAGCACGGCATAGAACAACTCAACTCGATAATAGTGAAGATTTGTGTTTTCTTCTGAATTGCGGCATGATCTTCCTTGAACCACAAATATGTCTTCCATGTTTGGGATTTTGATCTTATGCTTAACACAAAATAAAGACACTTGATGTAACAATGATTTCAATCATTCTTCTCTCATTCTTTGGATTTTGCTTTGGTTATTTGACTACGCTCAGAAAGTACGAAGTATTATGCCTAAGTGCAAGCGGTCAAGTTATAGTATACTTGGAAAAGTCCAAGGTTAAATCACAAGGAATGTAAGGAACCTAATTCTTCTAGTTATCCCTCTCAGAAGAAGAAGGAAAAAGAAAATAAAAGATGATTGAAATGAAGAATAGGAAAGAAAAAATGAAACTAAATTAAAACAACTAATTAATTAAACTAAAATTAAAGAAAAATTTAATCGTAGGGTGCAAAAGTAAAAGGAATCCACAAGCGCAAGTTTTCTATCTAAAAGGCTTCTTAAATGAACTAGGGAGGCATGCAATTGAACTAAAAATAAATAAATTAATTAAAATAGCGTACTAATTAAATAAATCAAAATATTAAATGAACTTAACTCAGTGAGAAACAAACGTTAGAGGTATCCATAGTTAGGGAGTACGAAACTAGTCCAATCGGGTAAACCAAATATAAGTTTAAATATGATTTTTCACTTAAGTTCAACTCCTAGACCTTCCAACCATCCAATTATATTTCTACTACAAGTATATCATAGCCCATGCATGACATAGACTATATAAACTAGTTTTGAGCAATATAATTCGATAGTGAAGCTTTTTAACTTTGAAAAAGTGTAATTTGAAACCTAGTATTGCTAGTGCATGACAAAAACAATCCAAGTTAATTAAAATTTCCAAAAATCAGTAGCTTAACACTCTCCTAAAGTTTGAATATGTTTGAATGTGATTCAAATCAAATCCGTCTTAAAAAGAACAACGAAAGTCAAAACTAGCAATTTTTCGGCACTTACGTGAATAAATACCAAAACAGCTCCAAATCAGCCAATTCACTTAAGAAACTAACCTAACTAATTAGAGGATAAATACCGTCCTCAAATCAGCCACGTTAAGATTTTGGTGCAAAAATCCGTGAATTGACGTTTTTCAAATTGAATTTCTGAGCTAACTTATGAAAACATATTTTTTAGGCATGCAAAGATAAAAAAATACTCATACATTCAGTAGGTGATTTATAACCAATGAAAACATTATATTCAAACCTAAATTAGATTACATTCAAAGATTAAGTTTGCATTTTCATTACGGATCCCTAATAAACGATTTAGCTAGACATATTCAAATTAAACAAGAAAACAAGCATATAAATCATAAAAAATAGTATAAAAATACCTAAGAACATAGAGAATCAAATTTGAAAACTTTTTGCTCTAAAATTTCTCAATTCCGATTTAAAACGAAGATTTTATGCTTAAAACGGTAAATAAACTCAAAATGGTCATAACCTGAGGAATTTCGACTAAAACCCTAAAAATAAGATTCTATATTATTAATAATGAATCACATATTAATAGCATTAGAAAACGATAAACTATTTAAATATAAAACGAGAAACAAGCATAAACCAATGAAAATAAAAAAATCGACAAAACGGATCTATAAACCCTAGAAATAGCTCCTAAAACGTGGGTTTAGGGTTAATTCTAGAATATATATGAACCCTGACAACTAATATATGAATATCTAAGTAAACAAATAATTAAAAGCAATCAAATTGCAGGAAAATATAAAACTAGGGTTTACCCGGATGAAGAACAGCAATTGCAATTGAAACTGAATCGATTGATGAATAAGAGTAGCATACATTGATGTTCTAGCCTTCAAATATGATAATTAAACTATCCTAACAATTGTTTTGAAGAAAAGAAAGAAAAATCACTCAAGATTCGATTAACAGAGAAGTGCAAAAAACTCCTAAAAAGTTACGGTGCTCTCAGTCTCTCTATTCTATCATAATATAATTGTTGTGTTATCCTAAAATATGATATTTGTGGTCTTTTATATGTTCCACAAGTGTCTAGAGTCGTGGGTTGAATAATCCTTGAAGAAACGGGTCGAAAAGAGCCAAAAATCGAGAACGGGCTAAAAATTACAGTGGGGGTCGATCCTCACCATATGGGGATCGATCCTAGTGTGGGGATCGATTTTCATGTACTTTTTTTTTTCTTTTTCTTTTGCTACTTCTTGTTTTGCTTATAACTTTTTGCTCCGAACTCCGATTGACGTACCGTTTTCGCCTACATGTAGATAATTTAATTTTTACAACTTCTATTTCTGGAGATTTCTTAAAATTTCCATTGTAGAAAAACTTTGATCAGTTTTAACCTCGGACTTTTTATGGCAATTCTCGATTTTTTTCGAAAACTTTCAAAATTGATTCAATTAAGCTTCTCTCCTTTTGGGATCACTCTTGGACACTTGCATTCACTTCATTCATGCTTGGGGACTTGCTTCTATCTTCTTGCTAGCTCTTTGGGGGTAGTTTGAGTAGTTTTCTTCACCTCGCGTCTCGGAATGGGTATTGACTTCTTTTTCGGGCCTTCTTCTTGCATTTTTCCGCTTTCAACCTTCTATCTTGCATACAACTTCAATTGCTTAACCACTTTAGTCCTACAAAATGACTTAATAACATAGAAATACAATACAATGCCTTTTTTCATGCTTAAACTGAATTTACATGCAATTTTCGATTTTAAATGGCAACTAGAAGTTAATTGAACTTTGTTTAAGGGATTAAAAATGCAATTTTTGGGCTCAATCATTACTCTCACGAGTGTCATAGCATTAACAAAATATTGATATTTTTTTTTGCAATACTTGTGATAAATCATTTGTAATTCCCAAGATATTACTCATTAGGTGTATGATAAATAAGAATTAAAAACATTAAATATGCTCTAATAAAGTGTCTACTTGAGTTCTTTATTTTTTAAGATTTTCATCTTCTCCGATAATCAAAAGCACATTGACCACAGAGAAGAACATGCCAACTAAACTCATAAGTGAATAATAATGAGAACCCCAACGTGTCTTTCCTACTCGTTTTAATGATGCTTCTTGATTCAAACTTCTCCTTGTCAAGACGTTACCATCACAAATTCCTTGAACACCATTTTGAAATTGTTTATCTTGAAGAATGTCTCTACGTTTACATGATCCTCCAACAACATTTGACAAACTTGCAACAATATCAAAAAAGGCATCAATCTTTGAGTGATTTTCTGCTATTGCTACAAGAGTCAATTGAAGTTGATGAGCAAAACAATGTATGTAATAAGTAGATTCATTCTCTATCAAAATTAAAGTTTTTAGACCGTTAAATTATCCTTGCATATTGCTGGCCCATCGTAGCCTTGCTCCCATAAACTTGATAAACTTAGTCCATGCTTGAAAAAAAGATCACCAATTGCTTCATTAAGTGATAAAGCGGTAGTACTAGTAACATGTACAAGGCCGATGAAACGCTCGATAACAAACCCTCGATCATCTACGAATCGTAAAACAACCGCCATTTGTTCCTTAATAGAAATATCATGGGCTTCATCAACTAAGAGGGAAGATGGTTGATCACCAACTTCATTAATGACTGAATTTGTAATCTCAACCGAAATGGAATTAATAATTTTCCGTTGAATTGTAGGTGATATCAATTTGAGGTTTTCAATCGCATTCTTTAACAAAATTATATTTATATCTTTATTATGGTTAGCAAGAAATCTTAAGAGCTCAAGAAAGTTTCCTTGATTTTGTGATCCCTCGGATTCATCATGACCATGAAAGGCCAATCCTTGGCGTAAAAGAAACCTAATGCAATCGATTGATGCAGTTAAGCGGATACGATAATTAAGTCGAATTTGTTCAGATTGGTTAGAAAAATAAACTTCTATGTGTTGTTGTTGGTTTATTAAATCTTGGCAAGCACTCACGCATTTTTGGTGGTTACTATTATATTCTCCGACATGAACGTCAAATCTTTCTTTCTTCTTCCAATTTTTGAACCCCTTACCAATAAATGAATCACTACCCCCTTTATCCCCTAGACCAGATTTGAAAAGATAACAGCATAAACAAAATGTTGCATATTTAGATATGCTATATTCCAACCAATCGCTATATTGTTCAAACCACTTCAGATTGAATCTACGTTTTTGGATTCCAAAACCTGTTAAAGGAAAATTGTAATTCTTAGGTTGACACGGACCTTTTTGCAAGTAGCACCGTCTAACATTCTCTTTAACATCATAGTCGCAAATATTTTTTCGTAAACCAGGATCACTTGGAATATTTAAATGAGTGGGAACAGTTGGAGAAGTTAGTACTACATTTGCAGAAGCAAAAGCCGGAGCTGAAGCCGAAGCTGAAGCAAAAGCAGAGGCAGAAAGTGAGCTAGCATCGGCAAAAGCAGGCAGAGGCCGAAGCCGAAGTAGTTGCTTTTTTAATTTTACTAAAAAATCTCTCAATTTCTACTTTTCTGAAATAATAATAACAAATGCAAATTCAATACAATATCCTTTACTTATAATATTTATAAAATTATAATTCATTATTTATACATACTCAATATTCCCAAATAACTCAACTATTTTACAATAAATAAATTAGGGCATTAATTGGGGCAAAAACAATTAAGGTATCACATTCACAAAATCAAATAGACAAAAATAATCTTAAGCCTTAACCTAACTTAATGCTTCAATGGCTAAATCACAATTTCAAAATCAATATTTTATTTTAACATATGTTCAATGCCTTAATGGCTCAATCAATGCCTCAATGGCTCAATAATATAATCAATATATAATGTAATCAATACATCAATGGATCAATGCCTCAAATAAATCATAAAATTAAGTATTGAAAAATAAAATAAAATAGAAACTTACACACAAAAGATGAAAATAGCAAATGGAGATGAAAATAGTGAGTTTCTTTTTTTTTTTTCCATGAAATAGCAACGTTGAAGGATGAAGAAATGAACTTCGTGCCTCCTGCCTCCGTGAGTTTCTTCCTTTTTTTTCCTTTGCTGTTCTAATGTTCTACCAGAGTGCCAAGCGGTGCCAGATATTTTGCTTTTTAATTAAACATAATTGCATTCTTATTCTCAAGATTTTGAGACTTTATAAACTCAACCTCAAACTTTAAATATTTACATAATAGTCCATATATTATTATACCTATAAAAAAATCCAAAATTCTTGTGGGGGCTTAAGCCCCCACTTGTCACACAGTCCATCTGCCACTGATGCTACTCTACTAGCTACTTTGGAATAAAGAAGAATATGTTGGTTTTCTATATGCATAAATAGAGATATTTTATCTTCCAGGGATTAGCAAGTTTTGAAACATCAATATATATTGACTTCAATATTAAAAGTTGTACATTTTTTTAAAAAATTTAATAGAATGTCTTACTGTGTTATATAGATCTTGTTTAATTTTAATATGAATTTTAGAATTATATCACGTTATTTTGGATAGTGTTTTAATTGTGTTTTGCCATGTCTAAATAAATAGAAAATATATATTCAACTCATGCTATATTGTGTCATGCAGTGTACAAAATGTAATCACATTGTGTTTGTCTTGTTTTGCCTTATTCCCAATTATCATTCTTCATTAAGTTGAAACTACGAATTACAAGAAGTGCTAGGTATAGAAATATAGGTTATTTAGGCTCTGTTTGATAACAACATAGAAAAGCAAAATAAAAACATTTGATTTTGTAAGAATTTAAAAAATAAGTTGAGGCAAATAATAAGATGTTTTCCATTTTATGAGTAGACGTTCTTTATAATTTTTTATGAAAATTTTTTCTTCCTCAATCACCAAAGAAAATTTCTCTATCGAAAAAGCCATAACGTAAGAAGATATCTCACCATATGTGTCAACTTATTTTCCAATTTCTCACAAAAATCAACTATTTTTATTTTCATTTTTCATGTTGTTATCAAAAGGACCCTTAAAGTCAAAATATAGAAATAATTGAAGGTGGTGAGATTTAAATTATGACATGGATTATAAATTGAGGAATGAATTTGCGGAGACATATTATTTCGTAAAAGAGCAATAAAATTTTTAAGAAAGAAGAGATACGCCTAAATGGAAAATAACTTACAAGAAATTAGGAGCCTCTTTCATCCATAAAATAAAACCATCAACATACCGCAAAATTTTTGTTAAACAACAAGTTACGAAATTGCCTTCCCCACAAACAAAAGAAACCTTCCACAACCTACAAAAATTCAAATATCTTTTGGGCATCTGCTATAAGGTTTCCAACATAAGACATGTAGGCCTTATCTCGATTCAACATTTGAATAGTGAATAAGCAATTGCATTTTAAATGGAGTTGTGAGAATGCCAACTTCTGACGCCAACAAAACAACCCAACTAGCCGCACATACCTTAATGTACTATTTGTATGTTAAGTATTTCAAAGGTCCTTGCATATATAAA
Source organism: Lonicera japonica (assembly GCA_021464415.1). Lineage (NCBI taxonomy): Eukaryota > Viridiplantae > Streptophyta > Magnoliopsida > Dipsacales > Caprifoliaceae > Lonicera > Lonicera japonica. The sequence continues at coordinate 53,532,524 of CM038464.1, read as the reverse complement.
ACCCGACCAAAAAATCACCCTTATTATCACGAATCATAACGCCAACCCCCATGTAGCTAAGGTCCTCAAAATAACTGCATCAAAATTAAGAGTATGCCACTTGTTCGAAAAAGACAAAGGAGATAAACTCAAAGGAACCTGAAAAATATGCCAAAAACATACGAGGTTAACATGGAATTCGCTATTTTTTCAATCTTCTACACTATAAAGCTAGTTATGCCATAGACCCCATCTTCTATTAAACCAAATACCATAAAGCCACTACAAAAAGGCTAAAATCATAATCATTAAGGTTTTGTAAAGTATCTTCAATCCAAATTGTCCATGTTGTCGCGCTGTCATGGAACTATAATCCCCAATTTTGAAATCTGTCAAGTGACACACCTTTTGCAAAAATACAATCTATAAAGATATGTAAAGTTATTTCTTCATGAAGTTTACAAACAGAATAAGCACTTTGAACTTGCAAACAATGGTGAACCAAGTTATGCCCAGTAAAAAAATTGTTCTTCCAATCACGCCACATAAAATGCTTAATTTTATTTAGAGTACGTAGAGATTTTCCAAACATATTTAAAAGCACATTCATTTACGCTTGAGCAGGCCTCTTGGTGCGAGCTTAGTAACCTATCTTTTAAAATGTATTTGATTTAATTAAAAGATTAACTACACTTTAGTACATTGTACTTGTCTCTTGGTTTCATTTTGGGTAATCTACTTTTTTGTTATAAAAAAAGCAGTAAACTTTCTGTTTGGTTTTGCTTTGGTCACAATTCTTAAAATTGTTTCAATTCCGTTAGTCATCATCTTACTTGGCATCCCATTAATATTATTGTGCATTTCTTTTTTTCAACTTAACACTCCCCATTAATAGCACGCTTATCTTGTAGTTTTATCCTTGTTGTTATTCTTCAAACCCAAACACAAAACTAAGCCTCCATTTTTTCATCCTGGACGATAAAATATAAGGCGTAGTTATCTTCACTCATTAATGGTGACAAAATTCAAATATGAGAAATCTTGAACAATCCATTAAAGAACATAGTGCAACCTAATTGCAGCGAAATAAACCCATTTGAGCTCAACAATTCAAATACAGGATGATATTCAACCCTCTTAAGATTCAAGAAAGACCCAATTACGCCGTGAATCCAAATGGGTCTTTGAAGAAACAAGAAGTCAGGATGAAAAATCAACACATTATTGATCTCGAATTGAACCCAGATTAAGGTCAATTTTCTCTCTTCTTCTTATTAATGGCTGGAAATATTATCTCTCTCCTCTGTAATTTGTTTGGGGAAAATTTTTCTACCCTTAGGTGGCGTTTGATAAAAAAAATTGAAATTGAAACTAAAAAAATAGTTTGTTTAGTTCTGAAAACTGTACATGAAAAAATGTTGTTTGTTTGAATAGAACACATCTAAAAACTGATTTTTTTTAGTATGACAATTTTGCGCTTATTAGTTTATTTGGATGACATGATTCTAAGTGAGTTTGTTTGGTAAAATAAGTATTTTACACTCTTTAAAATTAAGTTTTCAGTTTTAAGTAGAAAATTTACCACTTAAAATTTTAGATGAAAATTTTCAGTTTTAAGTGGAGAAAATTAAGTTGGCACTTAATTTATTTATTTTTAACAAGCAACTTTAAAATTACTTAAATCTGAAAACTTAAAATTTGAGTTGGAGTGATATACATGGTTGTTGATGTGAAAAATAAAAATAAAAATAAAAATTATAAATTAATGGATTCTAAATGGTGTTAACAATTATAATTGAAGTGAAATCAAACAAAAAATTTAATGCCATTTTTACGATAAAAAATGTTCAAAATGAAACCGAAGTAGCTTGTAAAATATACAGAAATATAGTTAACCCACAATTAGATGAAATGCCTAAATATGACCTTAACAGAACAAACTCCGTTGAACTCGTTAAAAGAGTAAATTGAAAAAAGAAATAATGCACTATCCATTGTTATTGGGGAAAAAAATTAACCACGTTACCATTTTTGCCAAACACGGTCTTAACTCTTAGCATATTTTATTTTTCCTTTCCGCGAGAAGTAGCGAAAATGCTCCCAGAGAAAACTGCCGAAAAACAAAGACCCCAATTCTAGTTTCCCTGTAAAAGATCACCAACAACCATAATCATCGATCCAAATCTCAATAATTCTTCACCATGTGTTGCGGTTCCCGTCGATTTCCGTCCAGAGACGAACCAACCCCGCCGGCGATTGACAACACCGCCGTCGACGATCTGAGAGACCGGCTGGTCGAGACCGAAGAACGGCTCGAGCGAGCCAGGGCTCGGGAAGCCGAGCTAACCCTACGGCTCGAGGAGATGAAGCGGTTCGTATCCGTTATGGAGATCCTCGAAACCTATCTTAAACAAAGGTTTTTAGAACAGCAGAAAGTTAACCGTCTCATTTCTCCGGTACCCGAAAGTTGACCAACCCTAGCCCTAATGTAGAAAAGGAATCGAATCTGTTTTTAATTTTTTCCTTTCGGCTTTATTTGTTGATCACAGATTATGCATGTGCAAATATGTGTTTAATGAAAAATGTTAAGTTTACTCGATTTTTGTATGAGCATTTTATACAAATTGAATTGTCACACTCAGATGAACTGAACTGGTGGGCCACCTATTTAATGTGTCAGCCTTCTTTTCTATACTGTTTGTGTCACAACTATTTGTATAAAAAACAAAAAATGCTGGTTTGTTTAATTTTTGTTCATAGAAACTGATGTGGGATCACTTTAATGAATTGGACGCACACATTCAATATGTTGTCTGTATTTTTGTTTTCCTAATTGGTGCTGCAATTGTTTCTATGAAATTGGTTTACAATTTGTTAGTATGTTTTGCACCGATCATAAATAATTTATACAAAAAATTGAGCACATTTAGCGCTACTCTTAGTTGAATTGTGTGTTCCTCATGATGCAATGTTTTGCTTATGATGTGAGTTACTTGATGTGTTTCGTGATCTTTGTCAATTTTATAATAATGGGTCTTCAAGCATTCTCCCATGTTTAACTCAAAATTAAAGTTGGGAATACTTTCGAGTGAAAAGTCAAATTGAGGGATTCTAGTTCATTTCAATGGTAAATCACAATTTATTCTCAAATTTGGGGAAAAAACTTTTGTTTAAATTTCAGAACCTCAAACTTTCAACTTGGGGAAGCTTTACGGTGGGATTGGAGTGTCATTTTTAGTCCGCTTATAAATTAGAAGTCTCATTGAGCAAGTGCTTAATCTGTTATCTGAAATTGTCCCAGCTGTATAAAAGGATTGGGTGTGATTGTTGATTAGTGTACAAGCTGAAGCGAATTTGAATTTTGGGGAATTTGGTGTTTTTGCCAACTGAGTAGATTGTTTAGTTTGATTATTTGAAACCTGATATCAGCTGTGTGGAAGGGGAAACTGAGATGGAGGTTAGGAGGTGGAGACGTTTGTTTAAGTCATGCTTGGTAGAGAAATTGTGTTTTTCTTGTTTGAATTCCAATTCCAGTGGAGCTAATTTGGGGTACATTCATTAGTGAATTTCTTGAGGGCATTTTGGTTAGTGGTTACCACGCATTTGTTGTTTATTGTGAAGTTATATCTCGCGTGAAACGACTACCATTTTGCGGGTGGAGGAAGTTTATTGAGTTCTATTTGGGTATTTGAAATAGCCCATACATGATGGTTAAGTGGAAAATGTTTTGGGCAATATAACTGAGTAGAGTTGTATTTTGTCGAGGTTTTTGATTAGAGGTTTGAGTTATTACAGTTTCAGTTGTGGCATTAATGTTAGGATGTAGCTAATATCAAATAAACTAAATGTAAAGAGCAATACTAGTATACTACATAGCCAAAAAATAAATAAATCTCAAGATTACAACCCCAAATAAAGGTTTAGTTCAGATGCGAGGTTCAAATATAATTGGGCTACGAACTTTTGGGACTGTTTTTGGGCTCATAATATTTCTCAAATATAAACCTATAGGTCATTGTTTGCAGAGTTGTCTCCTAAATAGTTGTGAAAAAACTCTACTGGTGGGTAGAGTAACGTAAATCTAATGCACTCATGGAGAAAATAAATGGCAAATAAACCATTTCAGATAGTTTGTACTATTTAGAGTTCCACATAGCTCTAGAGGAGTCAGATAAGTAATATATGTGTGCGTGTTTGTGGTGTATACATGGAGTATCAAAGTCCACGACTATAGCTCAAGGAAAACAATTATATGTTTTCACAAACAAATAGGAGCCTCTTATATCATTCATTACGTTGTGATTCTTTCTTTTTGGGTTTTTGTCCCTTTTCCTCTAGAGTCTTTCTAGATCACACACTAGTGGTAAGCTTGCCAAAGTCACTGGTGATCCTATTTACCCCTTATACATCTTTCATATCTCCGGTTAAAAAAGAACATCTTTTATCGTACGTTCGTCTCAACCCTTAAAAAATTCTTCATTTAAACCATCCAATCTTTTATTGTACAGCTTTTAGGATTCACAAAACATTCTCCTTAGTATATAGATTATCATTTGCTTTTCCTACTATCAGTATTTTCTTACACAATATTTGTTAAAAGTTAAAACGACTTAACAGAGTCTTATGCACTAACACCGTATAGAGAATGATGATGAGAATCATCAACTGCTACAGCTTTAGCCTTTTTTTTTTTGAAGATTGATGATACTGATTACTGAATACTGACTATGACAACAATTCTGTATGCGGTCAAATTGCTGGATTACTATTGTTATATCATTTGATGCATTAGTTGGATGCGGCTTAAAAATAGCTGTAAAGCAAGGAGGTATTATTCAAGAAGTTTTGCATAATATAACCATGGTGCATTGATGGGTATGAGTCCACGTGCGGAAAATTATGCACAAGGTAAATCTCATTTTCTACTCAAGGAATTAGAATGGACGCCAATCGACTTGATTTGGTTGCTTTGTGGAAGATGATATACTACTAGTTCAGCAAGGTACCTACGAATGTCTGATTGTGTATAAAAAGTAACCATTAGGTCTAGATTTTGGCTAGTGAGTAGAACAACATTTTAATTGATATTTCGTTTATAAACATCAGAAACTAAAAAAAACATCACAAAGAAATTCTTTAAATTAGTTGCTGCTTCCTATGAACTTTTGTGCTTCTGCCGATTTAACCTGTCTTATATATACTTCATTCGTCTCAAATTGATAGTGCCAATTTGACTTTCTTGCTTTTTAAAGGATGCACAAATTTCAACATAATCAGCTGTGAAGAATAAACTTATCAACTATTGTAAGATTTGGTACATTGAATGTGTACCATAAAAGAATTGAGAATATTAATTTGAGATATCTTAAAAATGTTAGTAGTGGGACTAACATTTTTTTTGCGGAGGGAGTATACTATTTTTTAAATGGAAAATGATAGTCTTACTGTCTTTATTTACTGGATATTCATACCGGGTGCATTAATCGGTTGTACTTTTCGAGAATATACAACCAACTAATGCACCCAGTATCATTATCCTGTAAATGAAGTCCGTTAAGTGTAGCATTCCTTTTTTACTTCAGATTTGACTCATCTGTAGGATATGTCTTCTTTCTTCACTAGGAGGAAAACAGGGTTCTTCCTTTGTATATAGAAGTTGATTTTGCTTCCTTTTTTTGCTTTTCATTCCTCTGCCAAACGGATCCTTAGGGCTCATATGCATATCTTCATAGTGTCATGGAGTTAAGAGGCACTTGAAACAGACTGGCTGGGGTGTTGGAAGTAACGAGAAAAGTTGTAATTAAATTGATTATTGCTTTTGTATTTGTCAAGTCATCAATAGAAACCTTAAATAGTTCGGGTCCAAATGTTCCTGACAGGGGTTTGAACATGTACCCGAAAGAGTTTGAGACTACATCTCCACCATCTCCAAGCTCGGTAGAAGACCTATTTTCTCTCTGGATTTGTTGGCACTTGATAAATACTTTATTTTAAATTGGTTTCGATATCCAGCCTTTCCTTCTAAGAAAGGTGAAAGGTGCATGTTTCATTAAATTTAGAAGATCAAGGGATAGTAGGGGTGTGCATTAGTTTGAAATCAATATATTTATTACAAACCACCAACCAATCCAATCCAACCCAACGTCGATTGATCCAATCCATTCTAATCCAATCCAATATTGATTGGATTGGGTGAAAGTAGTAAATTGAATTGGTTTGCGTTCAAGAAAACCTACCAAATATTAGATTAGTTTGGTTATTACCTGGGAGAAACCAAGAATAAACTCAATCATATGAACTTATGTGGTATCCATATCTCTTCATTAAAAAAAGAGTATGCATAGAGATGGTGCTTTCATTGGTGTTATTCTTGATAAATATTCTTGGAAAGTTTTTCTTTATATAAAAATGAAAAATTATTCGTGGAAAGTTAAAGCTTCTTTTTTTGCTGCAAATTGATTTTGAAACTTTGTTATCTTCGTAGAAAGGCAATAAAGTGGCGTCTTAAATACTTTATACTTTCATAGAAACGTTAAAAATTAATTAATTGCGTTTTATTACGAAACTTTGGTAAAAATATTAAAAGATCAAATTACGAATTTAAAAGCATTATACAGGGATGTTTTGCTTTAATTTGAAAAAAAGGGATAGGTGTTCCTATCTCAGTAAAATAACCTACTATGCTAATAAATCAATACGTATAACCTTTAGCTTTAGTCGATATAAGTTGTTTCGTAGGTACAAGTAAATAAATAAAGTCATACACCTGAGGTGTAATATAGTGGTGAGTTTTTCACTTTACACTCAGTTTCAATCTACAAGAATGCCATTTCTTTTTCTCTCTTTTAGTAGTTAATTACCAAGTGTATATGTGTATGTTTTGTATCAAATAAATAAATGAAGTCTTATTCACAAATAATTTTTTTATAGATATACCGAGTAAGCTTTCACTTGTGCCTAGTTAATCCTAAAACTTTGGTAGACACAAATTATGTATAGTATATTGTGTGATTAATATATATATATATATAGTCCTTTTTTTTAAGAATTGTCTTTAATTTAATTAATTTAAGGATCGTCCATTTTGAGAGATAAATGGATGAATATTTTCAAGAAACTTGATGAGGATGATCTCTATGATGAATAGATCATTTCCACCAAATTTTATAAAAAAAATAAAATCAAATGGGAAGTGAATTAACCAAAAATCTAAAATTTTAACATTCAAAAAGGCGCATATATATAATTTTTCAATTAACCCACTTCTTGATTGAGATTCTTTAATGAAATTTGGTGGAGTTGATGTATTATAGAGATAATTCTACCAAGTTTTATATAAAAAAATCCATCCATTTAGTGATAATACTAATTTTAGCATAATTGATAGTTAAAATAAAACTTGCCTACTATGATCATGTGATATAGTACATTAATTACATCCTAAGAAAGGAAACTCTTAACAACTCGATTAATTCCCACTTTGAAAAATGATCTCTTTGCTGGCCGAAGTTTAAATTCGGATGTTCCCAAATCATTTGTCCTGGCAGGAATCCAATGATAGACAAGTCACTAAACTACCTTTTAATAATTTTTTTAATAATATCTAACACAAAGTTTTGAACCTTAATAGTTAAAAGTATGATTATCTATACAAAGCATCATAATTTAATTCAAGAACCACTCGAATCGTTGATATACAAAAAAAAGTTTGGCCCTAGACAAATGAATTGAAACCGACACTGTAAAGTAGAATCACCCACCGCAGCCTATATTCTTGTTCGTGGACACAATTGGCAAGGCCTATTGTTCGCTGAAGGCATACTTTATGTCACAAAATAAATCAAGCGAGAGTAAGATTTTGTTTTTGTCTGAACAAATGAAGTAAGAGTGATATATATATATATATATATATATTTGTTTTGAAGGTTATTCTATGAAATGTTTGGGCAGCTTCCGTGCACTTCAATCAATTTCGCTCGGAGTGCGTGGTGGCCAAGCATCATTTTAATGTCGAGAATCAATTTTAGGAGCACTGAGCATTATTTTATCATTGGGAATCGACCTTAAGAGTACTAAAATAGCAATCTTATATAATTGGGTCAAGAGTCTTGATATTATATATATATATATATTAAGAGGAGTTTTGTGCTTCAGAAAAAAAAAAGGTACCTCCTTTTTTGTTCATTGTTCTTAAAAAAAATTTGTTAGTTTATTTTATACATTTTGAGGACTCGTAACCACATGTGATTCTTTTTTTTAAGTAAATCTGTATTACTTCTTACATGTTTAGTAGGTACACAACTCGTATATAAATAAATAAACAAATAAATAAAACAAAAATAACTAAACAATGATATTCGTGTCCGAGTGATTATATAATAACATTAGTATTAATTTGGTTCTTTTTCATTTCACTTTCAGTTCAATTTCTTTCAATAAAGTTTACTTTGAGAATTAAACGGATCGGATTTTTCATAAAATTTGGTGGATACAAAGGGGCTTCTGGTTCTAAGGACAAAAGTCTTATTCTCTATCTATTAAAGGACACAACTTTTAGACCAATAGTTTAAGATCCAAAGTTTTGTTTAAAGTACAAACTTTAGCACAAAGGACATAAAATTAAAATTAAATTAATATATTTAAGAAGCTAAATTATACTATTGTTATTCCTATGATGCCCTTGCCATGAAATTAATTACTAAATTAATCTAAGCCCTAAAATCTTGTAAGAAATTAAAATCCACGAAAGCAAATAATTTTAAATTCAAATTCAAAAAAATTAAATAACTTCAAGCAACCTAATGAATTTTACTAGTTTTTAAACTCTTACTAAAAACTAAAATCTAGGAAGTCAAACAATTCAAAATACAAAATTCAAATTTAAACAATAATCATCTCAAACAACCTAATCAATTTGACAAGTAACACACAACCACCAATAAAGACATAAAAAAATAACACATTACAACACATTGAATTTATTACATGTGTGAAAAAATATACAATCATACAAAAATAAATTTGTACGTGAAAAATGCCTATGAATGTGTTAACAATTAACATATATACGAAAAATAATAATCTTTAGACATACAAATGTTAATAAAATTCAAACATAAATATATTAGAATATTAATTTTGTATACTTTATATCTAAGACATATTAAGTTATATATGTAGGCATTTTAATTTCATATACATTTATATATAAGACATATTAAGTTATTAGGCATTTTAAGTTACACCAAACACATATACATGTATAATTAGAATCAGACATATTAACATAAATTCATAATCTATAAGACATTTTATATATAATATATAATCAAACATTAATGTTTAATCCAAATCACAACACCTAATTTCTTAATATATTTTTGGAAATTGGATTAGAATAAATGAACAATAAATAGGGAAAAGAGAATTCTTACACTTTTTCTCTCATATATATGACCGCCTCAATGCATCCTAAAGATAACCTTTTGAACAAAAAATAAACCAAAGAGAGAGATATCATTATATAAATGTATTAGAGAGAGAATATATCAAACCAACAAAAAGGAAACAAAATTATATAATTGCTACAAGATATATATAGAAAATATAACGACCTTTATTAGTATGAATATACATCTTGAACCTTCTTTTTAAAGAGGTATAAATGTACTAAAGAAGCTTAATAGGATTACTTCTGAATGTAAAAATAAGAATATTTGTATTTGTAACTTGTATTTATATAAATGAATTTAATTAGTACAAGAGTTGGCTATGTTGTTCTCAACAGAGAAAACTTAGGGCTGGGAGAATGATCTTCCAAGCGTTGGTTTGGATTATTGTTATCTTTTGTGTTCGTATTATGTTTGAATTATAAAGTAATTCGTTTGAATGGGACTAATAGAGTCAATTAGTATAAAGTTTATTACATTAATTCAAATATCATTTAAACTTTTCAAATCCACTTAATAATGAATATCCCACAAATTAGGTAATGCAATTTTAATTAATATAGTTATTACTAATTAAAGTGAAAAAATAAATGTGCTAAAAATTAGCCTGATGATTGATCAAAGTTAAGAAGTAGATGATGATGGATCTACTTAAATAAAATAAAATAAAATAATGAGCAATATATAGTGATTATTTGCGTAATGGGAGGAGAGAAAGCAATAATGGCAGCTCTATTATTGAAATTAAGAAGAGTAAAATTTGGATTATTTATCACAAACAACATGAGGAGAAGGAAAATGGTTTGATTTGTGGAATAAAAATAATAGTTTGAAAAGGCACATTTTGTGGAATAGAAACATATAATTTAAAAATGGAATTAATTAGTTGGTAATAGAGAGGGTTAAAATCGGTATTACACTATTACTGTAAATATTATTTCTAGAAAACAAAAACTAAATGTATTTCCCTTTTTATTATATTTTGTCCTTAAGTAAAACGTTTGGAGTTAAAACAATGGTCCAAAGCATTGTGTCCTTGAGTAGATTGGTTCAAAAAATATTGGACCTACAACTAATTTTCTTTATATATAATGAATAGATTATCTTTATAAATTTCATTAATAAATTTAAATTAAAAGTAGTTGTAATAAAAATTTGATACATATATTTATTTTCGATTATTAAAATTTTAATCGACATTTTGACCAACTTTTAAATTAATTTTTTTAATAAAATTTTATAGAAATAATCTAGTATTGATTATAGAAATTATTTTCATTAAATTTTATAAGGGGCAATTAGGCATAATGGCTCATTCTAATAATAATATAATTATAAAGGACATTTAAAAATTAGACATGTAAATTAAGGACATTGTACAAAAAAAACACTAATACACATTCCTTATAACATCTCACGTCTCATTATGACACTAATAGCAACCAGAAGGTGCTAAATGCGCTTCAGAATGTGCTAAATGCGCTTCAGAAGGTGCTAAATGCATTTAGCACCACCTGGACAGCAACCAGAAGTTGCTAAATGCATTTAGCACCACCTGCACAGCAATCAAAAAGTACTAAATGCATTTAGCACCACTTGGACAACAACCAGAAGGTGTGGACAGCAATTAGAAGGTACTAAATGCATTTAACACTACCAAGGCAACCTCCAGAAGGCGTGGACAGCAATTAGAAGGTGCTAAATGCATTTAACACCACCAAGGCAACCTTCTGGATAACAACCAAAATGTGCTAAATGCATTTAGCACTACCTGGACAACCTTCTGGACACCAACCAGAAGGTGCTAAATGCATTTAGCACTGTTTTAATAACAACCAGAAGATACTAAAATGATTTTAGCACCATTACAAAACATAAAATAACAAAATTGATGAGATCAACATCCACTATATTTATATATGTATATATATATATGTGGATCGACGTAGAGTTTGTAAAAAAAAAGTTACGATCAGATTTTTTTTTCAATATCCCACTGGGCTTGTCGAAATTGATCGATTTCGATAACGAAACTACCTCTGATCGTCTTTATTTACGCGATAGTATAGTAACTTTGTCTTCTGAACAATATACTCAAAAATCAGCTAGATCCAACTGTTTAATCAAAAGTTATATCTGTTTTATGATTACCTCTGCAGAAAAGAAGAAGAAGATGAGAACGGTGCTCCGATCCTCTCAGCGAAATTGATTAGAGAGTCAAGTGGTGATGGTGGCGGTGGCGGAGGTGAGATCGTTGGTCGGAGCTATATTGATTTTAGAGAGAGAGAGCAATGTATTTGATTTTCGAGAGAGAGCAATGTATTTGATTTTAGAGAGAGATCAATGTATTTGATTTTAGAGAGAGATCAATGTATTTGATTTTAGAGAGAGAGAAGAAAGAAAAATTAGGGCTGGGACCGTTTCGGTTCCTAGCCAATTTTCGAAGAACCGTTAACCGAACCCTTAAATTATAACGGTTTGGATCTAAGTATAAAAAAGTGAAGAACCGTTTAAGAACCAAACCGGTTCTAACGGTTCGGTTCCTCCGGTTTATCGGTTAACCGTTAACAAAAGAAAAATCAAAATATTAACGGTTATTCGGTTCTTCCGATTTATTGGTTAACCGTTAACAAGAGAAAAACCGAAATATTACCGATTATTGGAAAGAAATAATGGTTATTGTAAAGAAATAACGGTTATAACAATTCTAGCGGTTATAATGGTTCTAACAGTTTGGCTCTTAAGCATTGGAATAGAGCTTAGAAGGAAAAGTTCAATAATGGTTCCTTAACAATTATTGGAAATAAACTATATTAAGAACCATTAACTGAACCGTTAACAAATGATAAGAATTGAACCGTTAAAAAAATTAGCAACTTTTGAAGAACTGAACCGAACTGTTTTTATCGGTTCAATCCGGACCGGTTCTCTGGTTCCCGATTCTATTTTCCCAGCCCTAGAAGAAATGAGAACTGAAGAGAGAGAGAGAGATTTGTTACTTTTAACATTAACTTAAACTAATTAGGGGTATATTTGTCCATCAATATTTATTACTTTTCTTAAAATAAATTAATATTATAAAAAGTGTCCTTATTATAAAACCAAATTATGAAATTAGTACTACTTTTTTTTATTAAACATGAGTTCGTCTTTAAAGTTATAAAACTAGGGGTGTTGTCGAAAATTCGAAAATCGAACGAACGATCCGAATCGATCTGATCCTATCCGATCCGAAATATCCCGAACCGAAAAAAAAAATCGAAACCAAAATTAAAACCGAAAAAAATCGGTTCAGTTCGGGTTCGGGGGACCCATAATGGACCGAAATGACCCGAATTGTATTAAAAAAAAAGGGACAAAAGGTAAAAAAATTGCAGCTGTCAATTATCTCTTCTCTTTCTCTCACAGTCTCACTTGTCTGCTCTCTTCTCTCACTCACTCTCAATCTCACGCAGTCACGCAGCACCTGCTCTCTTCTCTCTCTCACTCTCAATCTCACGCAGTCACGCAGCACCTGCTCTCTTCTCTCTCTCACTCTCAATCTCAATCTCACGCCCTTCACGCCCAGCTCTCGTCTCTCTCTCACTCTCAGTTTAACCGTCTGCTCTCGTCTCTCTCTCACTCAACCAGCGTCCAGCACTCCAGCGCCGTCTCTCGGTCTCTCTCTTTCTCGTTTGATTGTGGAGTCTCAAGTTGGGTTTTCAAATTAATTACACGGGTAAAGCTCGTCTAATTTTTCTAGTTATGTTTACAATTTTTTGATATTTAAACCCTTAGTTTGATGATATTTTTGTTAGATCTGAACTATTTCAAAAAAAAATTACATGGATTATACTGAAAAGAAAGAACTAAGAGATATGTTAAGTGCATATAGAGTTTGTATTACCACTGATACATGGACATCTTGTCAAAACATTAATTACATGGTTGTCATCGCACATTTTATTGATAGGGATTGAATGTTGCATAAGAAAATTAGTAGCTTTTGTGTAATTCCAAATCATAAGGGAGAATCAATTGCTAGGCTTTTAGAGGAGTGTTTGTTGGATTGAGGAATATAAAAGTTTCTCACCGTCACAGTTGATAATGCTTCGGCCAATGATGCCGGTTTGAGCGATTTGATTAAGAGAATGAATCGTTGGACAACGTCCAATGCACTTTTACTTGGGGGTGAGAATTTGCATGTTAGGTGTGTTGCTCATATTTTAAATTTAATGTGAAAGAAAGGTTAAGTGAGTTAAATTCATGCATCCAAAGTATTCGTAGTGCCATTAGATATTCAAGATCACTCCCCAAAGATTAGATTCTTTCAAAAATTGTGTAGAGAAAGTGAGAATAATTTCCAAAGGGCTTGTGATTATGGACGTTCCAACTAGGTGGAATTCTAGATATTTGATGTTGCAATTCGCTTTAAAGTTTCGTGCCGCATTTGATAGGCTAAAAGATGATGGTTCCGGTTATGAATCATACTTTATTAGTGATAAAATGATTGGGCCACCAAATGATATGGATTGGGGAAATGCAAATATGTTTGCAAATTTTTTGAAACCATTTTATGATATCACTTTAAGAGCATGTTGCTTAAATACACCGACGGTTCATCACGCTTTTATGGATATGTTTAAGATTTTTGGTCTTTTGCACGAAACTAATGGCATTAAAGAGTTGGATTCTATTAGAGGTTCCATGCAATCTAAATATCACAAATATTGGGGAGACATAGAAAAAGTTTAATAAATATTTTTTCTTAGCCATTGTGCTTGATCCTCGCCATAAATTGGATAAGGTGATGGATTTTTTTGAAGTTATATGTGGAGATGATGATTGTAGTGAAATGATGGTTGAATGTCACATAAATGGGGTGAAAGATTTATTGAAAAAGCTTTATGATATTTATGGGGCTGATGCATCCGTGGTTGTCCCGCCACCACAAAGTGAGACTAGTAGCGTTGGAGGTAGTAGTTCATGCATTTCAAGTGGTAATGAGATATCAAGTTTGAGTTCTCAAGTTAAAAGGAGGTTGCAAGAAAAAAGTTTAATGAGAAAAGCAAAAAAAAATGGTATTATACAAAATGATGTAGATATATATTTATTGGATGCTATAGAGGGGGATGAGGACGAAAATTTTAATATTTTGAATTGGTGGAGAGTTAATGGGACATCTAAATATCCTATATTGGCACTTATTGCATGTGACATTTTAGCGATTCCGGTTTTAACAATTGCCTCCGAGTCATGCTTTAGTACAAGTGGACGCATCATTGATTCATTTTGTTCTTCTTTGAGCTCCAAGATGGTGGAAAGCTTTAATTTGTACTCAAAATTGGCTAAGGGGAAGTCACGTTGCTTTAAATCATGCACCAACGGCGGAGGAAGTGGAGTTTTGTGAGAAGATTGAAAAAGGTAATTTTTTCTTTGAATTAGTGTACTTGATTTCAAATTATTTGTATTTTTAATCTTATAATATACTAATTATTATATATACTTTTTAAATGTAGAAATGTCAAAGAATATTATGTTATCGGCAAAGGATAGAAGATAAAAAGATGCAAACGGTTAAAGTTAAAGACTAAAGATGATGCCGTGTTATTATTGAATTTTTTTGAGTTGTTTGTACTTTGTAGACTATTGTCGTAGATTATTTTGAAAGTTTGTGAACACTTTTATGGACTTTTAAATATTTGTGGATTGTTTTATGAACTTTAAAATGTTTGTTATAGATTGTTTAATATTTATGGATATTTTATAAGTTGATTTAGTGCAGTTTTAGTGCTTTTTTGTGCTGTTTTAGTGCAGTTTCTGTGCATATTTGGTGCAGTTTGTAGGCCAATGTCAGTGTTGTTTTTTAAAGCAGTTTTTAAAGCAGTTTTTGTGTATATTTGGTGCTATTTTGGTGCAGTTGTAGTGCAGATTTGGTCTATTTTTTGTGCATATTTGGCGCAGTTTGTAAGCCAATTTTAGTGCTGTTTTTTGTGCAATTTTTAAAGTAGTTTCTGTGCATATTTAGTGCAGTTTGTAGGCCAATTTTAGTGCTGATTTTTGAGCAGTTTTTAAATCAGTTTATGTGCATATTTGGTGCTGTTTTGGTGCAGTTGTAGTGCAGATTTAGTGTATTTTTTGTGCATAATTTGGTGCAGTTTGTAGGCCAATTTTAATGCTGTTTTTGGTGCAGTTTTTAAAGCAGTTTCTGTGCATTTTGGTGCAGTTTGTAGGCCAATTTTAATGCTATTTTTGGTGCAATTTTTAAAGCAGTTTCTGTGCATTTTGGTGCAGTTTGTAGGCCAATTTCACTGCTGTTTTTTGTGCAATTTTTAAAGCAATTTCTTATCCATATTTGGTGTTGTTTTGGTGCAGTTGTAGTGCAGATTTAGTGTATTTTTTGGCAGATTGTAGTGTTTTTAATTAAAGTGTTAGCAATATAAAACAAAACCTAAATGAAACCGAACCGGACCTAAACCGAATAATTTGGGGAGAGTTTGGGTTCCATAGATTAGAAAACTAAAACCGAACTATAAAATTTGGAGAGGGTTTGGAGTACCCCAATCTCTACCCCTACCGAAACCAAAAACACCCCTAAAAACATTACAGAGTAAGGCTTTATAATACATTATCTCATTTTATAAAAAAAATTAAATAAAAAAATTATTTGTTTAATTCTTAAAGCATCCGATTAAATCCAAAAGTAACGGACGTTATACAATGGTGCGGGTAAAAAGTTGGAAGAGTGAGGGTGAAGCAAACCAAATTTTATGAATTCCATGCTCTAATCAATGACTTTGGGCCTCCATTAATTTTTGTTTTCCACCACATAATCATTCATATCTTACTGTTAATTACCACGCCGCCTTCACCACTGTTGATTATACTCATCTTAACCACCGACTCTAATCTAACTCACCCCATTTATATGCAGACAAAAGTAGAAAAAGAAGCTTGAAATCTAAGAAATCCCTTTGACAATGACAGATTTGACCCGTTTCATCCCATTCTCTCTCACTTTCACAACGGCCACAATATTGGGCATTTCGGTAATATTGTCCCCCCGGAAGTTTCAACTGATTGCAACTCGCGAACGGTAATGGAAAAAGATCCTTTTCCAGTCATCATCAGCTTACTCTCATAGTCTCATACCAGACGCCATTAACACTCTACACATCATAAACTTAATAATTCTCACTAAACACTGATACCCATTTGAAAACTTTCTCTATCTATATATATGTATATGTATGTATTTTCTCTCTCTTGTTCTTCTTCTAGGGTAAGGTTAGAGAAAGAGGGGTTTCACTTTGCTTGATTGTTTCGGCTAGATTCTCGGAAAAATTGGTGAACCATTTGAGGAAAAGCTAAAATGGAAAGTGGGTCAGGTCCAGAAAACCGAGATAAGGGTGAATCACAAAAGGGTCGGAAACAGGATGGGTCTCTATTGCCCAAGATTGAGCCATTTGTGCCCAAAAGAGATCACAATCCGAGAGAGTTGATGTCATGGGCAAAGAGGACTGGTTTTGTTTCCAATTTCTCTGGTGAAGTTGGTCCTAGTGTGAGAGAGGGGGACCATACTGAGAAAAATGACAGTGATGGGTTTGATTTGGAGAGAGGGAACGGGTCGGGTTCGCCCAAAATCGAGATTGACCCGGTTCTGGGCAGAACCAAGAACCGGGTCAATGAGATTGAACCGGATTTGAGGTCTGATGGAGGAGTGAGAGGTGAGAAGGAGAGGAAGAAAATTGAGGTTGAGCCAATTTTGGGTGAGAAAAAGGAGGAGAGAGGAATTGGAATTGAATAGGAATGGGGGTAGATATATAGTAATGGGCATGGAGGTACTACAAGTGATGCTAATGGTACAAAGACAACACCCATGGAGCAGAAGAAAGATGATGGGAATGTGGAGAGGGAAATTGGGATTGATGTGTTCCCTTATGAGGCTGAAAATAGTCATGGAGGATGGAATGATAATCAGTCTATGAAATGTGGGCTTAGGGATAATCCTGGTTTTGGTAAGTAAGAATTTCACTGGACTAGTTTGATTTTCTTTTCTTTGATAAAATGGCTGTATGGATGAATTATTTGTATTGCAATTTGGGAATTAGGACTAAAAGCGGAAATTTAGCTGATGAATTGGTTAGGGTTAAAGCAGAGCTTTTAATTCTACTAAATAAGGCAGATTATGGCATCTATTGTTCTGAACTTAATATGGGGATCTTGAAAGAGCCAAGTAAAATGAAATGATGCAGATGGAATTAGACATTCCTTAACAAGCATGACCAGTAAAGCCTTTCCCCATTTTATCTTCCCATATACAACGTTCTATTCTTGGTTGAATGAAGGGAAACTGAAAATAAAAAAAAATAAAAAAAGAAAAAGAAAATTTTGTAAGAACATTGTATATATAGATCGTTAGTCGTTCTTCTTTTGTTCTAAGTAATTTATTTTTTGACTTCTATTTTTATTTTCTTCTTTTGGATTTTTTTGAACTGCAGTACCACTCATATATTATGGTGTGCAGCACTATCTATCACTAGCTGGTTCGCTTATTTTCATCCCTTTGATCATTGTACCCGCCATGGGTGGGACTGATGTAAGCACACACATTTCTATTAAATTCTTCGATTACTACTGCAAATTTTGGATCTCATATGTTCACTATATTTTTTCTCCTTTTTTCTTTTCTTTTCTCAATGATGATAGAATGATACGGCCACTGTAATTTCCACAGTACTGTTGGTCTCTGGCATTACAACGATACTGCACTCATATTTTGGTACCCGACTTCCATTAGTTCAAGGGAGCTCATTTGTTTATTTGGCTCCAGCTTTAGTGATCATAAATTCTCGGGAATATCGAAATCTTACTGAACATGTAAGTTTTTTTCCTTCAAATACCATTACAACTTGGGTGGAAATCTTTGTTTACGGGTTTTCTTTCAATTTTCCAATGTATACTTTTGATCTCTGCTTTCGGTTTTCGTGTTTTTCAAGACTGGAAATCCGTACGTATTTAGTTACTTTTTTGAGAGAGCAATTTTGGAAATGGCATATTGAAACTAATGGAAAAGATAAATGTTGTTCACATTCTAAACGTATAGTATTGTTTAATCTCTCTCTCTATCAATCTGTTTGTTCCTGTTAATAGTTATTGGTAAATGACAAGATGCATGTTCAATCATTTACAGAAATTTAGACACATCATGAGGGAATTGCAAGGGGCCATAATTGTTGGTTCTATTTTCCAAAGCCTCTTGGGTTTCAGCGGTTTGATGTCACTTCTCCTAAGGTAAAATTCCTTTAATTTTAATCATCTCTCTATAATCCATTACTAATACATAAGTGTTTCTAATCATTTCTATGCAATGCATTGGTAATACATAATCATAACTTAGTTTTATAATATGGTGCTAAAGGTTGATAAATCCAGTTGTGGTTGCACCTACTGTTGCCGCTGTCGGTTTAGCATTTTTCAGCTATGGTTTTCCTCAAGCTGGTACTTGTGTGGAGATCAGCCTTCCCCAGATATTTTTACTTCTTATCTTCACCTTGGTAAGTAACTTTGGTTTTGGTTTTAGCAGATTATGTGAAAATTATATTCTTAGGATCCATGGTATAAAAGTTGTAGCAATTCTAGCTTGTCGCAGTTCAGCCGTGCTAAAGATCTTTTTAGTGTTGAAGAGTTCATTTTTGTTGCATTTTTTGTGTTTGTTCACTTTTGAGTTTTCTATCTTTTTCTCTAGTATCTTCGAGGGATATCGGTTTATGGGCACCGAGTATTTCGAATTTACGCGGTACGTATTTTTAGCTTTCAGAGTTTTCTTGTTGTTTTCATTTATTTAATAGCTAGTACGACACAGTGCGACCTATCCCTCATTACATACAATTACCCTTGAAATTCATCAGCCTTCATAAATTTTACCACTGTTCATATAATTTTAATAACTTCTATTTGATCGACACACTTCAGCAATTGTAAAGATGATACAAAACAGGGAAAAGAACCATATAAGTGCTTAAAAGAGAGGTTGTTGCTTTCTTAGTTGATATTAGCTAGATGACTTCTCTTTTCTTGGTTCAGTATCTAAATATATGTTTAAACATTATTATCCATTGCAGGTTCCCCTAAGCGTTGTAATTACTTGGGCGTATGCATTCTTTTTGACAGCTGGAGGAGCATACAATTATAGAGGTTGTACTACTGGTATACCTAGTTCCAACATCTTGAACGATGCTTGCAGAAGGCATGCATATACTATGCAGCATTGCAGAGCTGATGTATCCAATGCGTGGAGAAGTGCATCATGGGTCCGGATTCCCTACCCTTTGCAGTGGGGTATCCCTATATTCCAACTAAGAACTTCAATCATCATGGTCGTCACGTCAATCGTTGCATCAGTGGACTCGGTTGGTATTCCTGCATCTAAATGGACCCAAAAATTGTGCAAAATCTGCCATGTCATAGGGGTAATTCAGTTATTAACCACACCAAAAAAATGTAATGATCCTGGCATTGTGGGCGGGCTGCCGTAAGTGCCTGGCTGCCAACGAGGACGTTGGGCCTTAAGGGGGTGGATGTAATGACCCTAGTATTGTGTGCGGACCTCTGTTTATGCCCCGATGCCATCGAGGACATTCGGCCTTAGTGCGTGGATGTAACAACCCTAGGGTTGTGCACGGGCTGTTCTATGTGCCCCAAAGTGGTTGTAGTAGGTGCTTTCATCCCACATCAGTTGGGTGAGGTGAACTGATGTGCTATGTATGTGTGGTGAGTCGACTAGTCCTTCATAGTAAAAGGCCTTTTGGGATGAAAGCAAAAATCGTGAGTGCGTGAACCCAGAGCAAACAATATCATATTGAGTTGGATTGGTGCGTGTCAAAAATAGGTCAAAAATGCCCATTGCTTCATCCCACTTCATACATACTTGTGGGTACATTACATATGTATCTTACACATCTTTTCTTGTGTCAACAGTAGGTGGATAGGGTTGTGGGCAGTCTGTTCTATGTGCCTCAATGTGGTTGCAATAGGTGCTGTTAGGCTAGGCATAGGGTATCGTGAGTGCGTGAAGCCAAAGCAAACAATATCATACTGGGTTGGATTCCGACGTGTCAAAAATAGGTCAAAAATGTCCATTGCTTCATCCCACTTCACACATACTTGTGGATATGTTACATACATATCTTACACTTCTTTTTGTGTGTGTATAATTTGAATGGACACTCCCAAACATATGGCTTACACTTTTATTAGGTTGAGATACAACTAGCTTTATATAAGCGAAAGAAATATATTTAGTAGCATAAACCAAAATGTAGTTTACCATAATAAAATGTATGTGTGTGGTGGGAAGAGAGAGTATTTTTTCATAGTTAAATGTATATAAAATACAAATATCTTGTCACAAACCTATGTACTAAGTATTGACATTGTATGCATATTCCTTGATTCATTTATCTCTGCATGATATCTGTGATTGTTGATTGTGATGATTAATAAGTTATATTTAACAGGAGAAGTTGGTTTTCATTTTTCATGCATGGAATATAGATATTTATTGATGTGTCGGTTATTTCTAGGTTGGAACATATCACTCTGTATCCATAAAAGTTAATTCAATACCTCCTACCCGTGGTATTGTCAGTAGAGGCATTGGATTGGAAGGTTTTTGCAGCTTTCTGGCTGGACTTTGGGGCTCAGGGACTGGGTCAACAACCTTGACAGAAAATGTGCACACTATTGACATAACAAAGGTCGCAAGTCGTAAGGGCTGTGGAAATTGGAGCCGGTTTCTTGATCCTCTTCTCATTTGTAGGTATATCATTTACATATATGGCACTGTAACCTTGATGATGCTTCCACAAGCGTAGTTTTGGTTTGTGTTTCCCATCCAGAAAGTTCAGAGGCATTTTTTTCTGCCAATGGGATTGGATTTGGATATGCTAAGTCAATCATGGAGATCATCTCCATAATTTCATAAAATTAAAGAAAATCAATTTGGAAGCGGGTGCAATGCAAAACTGATATCTGTGCACATTTTTGACCAGTGTTTCCCAATTCATGGAACCCCCCCCCCCCCCCCCCCCCCCCAAAAAAAAAAAAAAAAAAAAAAAACTCCCACCCTAATGTATTGCGAATTGTGTACACTGATTCCAAACAGGGTGTGACCCAAAATGCCAACACTAGTGAGCCCTTATTTTCGCAGACATACTATATCTACAAGGGTGCCACTAGACTATACGTATTTGTGTAGCGGTGAATACTATGTACACAATTGGAATAGCGTTCCTACTAAACCTACCCCCACCGCACCGTGTACCATGCTAGGTAGTGTACCTCGTTCCAGTACCCGTCACATACCAATGTGTCCCACGAATTTACTAACATTGTTTTACACCACTGAAACTTTTGATGATCATCTTATACACAAATGGTTGAGTTTTGAAAGAATTTGGTGGCGAAGATATCATATCCACCAGAATCTCATTAGAAAATCCAACCATTTAGGTGGTGTTTGGTTGAGATTTTAAAATCAAGTTTTTAAAATTTCTACCAAAAAGTCAACTTTACTTCACACTTTCGAAAATTCATTTCACTTTACTTTCTCTCTCATAAAAATTTTAAAACACCATGACTTTAAATTCAAAAATCAGAATTAGATAAAATATATATATATATTTGAAACCTACTCATCGAGATCTATAAAATAAGATCCATTGAGACTATTTTTTGAATTTTTTCCATGAGTTTTTTTGAATTGGTTGAAAAAACTCCAACAAAAATTAAATTCACTTTTCAACCTACTTTCACACTTCCCAAAAATTTATCTAAAAAACATGTTTTAAAATCTCAACCAAACAAGCACTTAGCCTTAGAAAAAGAAGGGCACCCGTTTTAGAGCTAGACATGTCAAAAATGCATTCGTGCATTAGATGTTCATGATATGCATTAAGCCAGTCAGTTACTAGTTAGGCTGATTTTCAGCATCTGACAAGCCACATTTGCTTTTATTTCAGAACCTTATTTTTCTTTGTTTTGATGTACTTCTAAGTTACTCCCTTTATCTCAGAAAGGTAGCCCCACTTTGACTTCCATGCTTTTAAAGGGAAATACTAATTTCAGCGTAATCAATGATCAAAACTACAACTTGTTTTTGATTGTGAGATTTGGTACGTTGATTATGTACTAAAAAGGAAATGGGACTATATTAGTCAGAATATGATCCATGGAAATTATTCCGACTAACAGACTATCAATTTGAGACATCCTGAAAAGGAAGGTGGGACTTTCTTTTAGGCATGGAGAGAGTCCAATTTTTTATTGAAAAACCTTTTGTTTTCACTCTTTACTCAAGGTGATCTTAGTTTCTTTGACCTGCATTTGATAGGGAAAGTGGGTGCTGTACTTGCTTCTATACCACAAGCGTTGGCTGCTGCCGTAATGTGCTTTATGTGGGCTCTGATTGTGACATTAGGTCTCGCAACATTTCAGCATAGTCAAACCGGAAGTTTTAGGAATGTAACAATAGTTGGCGTTTCTCTGTTCCTTGGTTTATCAATACCAGCATATTTTCAACAGTATCAACCTAACTCCAGCTTGATTCTGCCTGGATATTTCATCCCATTTTCTGCAGCATCAAATGGACCAGTCCAAACTGGCAGTAAACAAGTAAGTCACTGTGTTTGGTTTTTGAATGAGTGATTTCATGTTTTTTAAGTCACTAGTGGATATAAAAATGTAACACCACCTGTTCTCACGAAAAGTGCTTGCTTGAAGTTACAAATTGTGGTCATTAGATTTGATCCGTTGACAGGCCTATAACACATACATGCATCTATGCATACGTATGTGCACATATTTTGTCCATGTTCGTGTATTTACAGCATTTTGCAAGCTTCTTATTTTCCATTGTGATCATGAGGAGCTGACATCTAGTTTCTTAAACTCTGTTTGGCTATCAGCTCGATTTTGCTATAAATGGACTTCTATCATTGAACATGGTGGTGACACTCTTGGTTGGCATTTGTACTGGACAACACTGTCCCAGGCACCCGCCAAGAACGAGGGGTGTACGTATGGTCAAACGCCAAAGACCCAACCATGGATCCGTCTTCTCTTTCAAATTATTCTCTCCCAAGTAAATTTGCGCGGTTTTTCCACTGGGCAAAATGCTTGGGCACGTGAGTTTTTGCAAGTAGCCTACCAAAAAAATTGGTGGGTAGTTTCTTGGAGGTGCCCCACAGAGTAAGACACGGTCAGCTTAGATTGGACGCAGTACAGCTCAAAAACAGGTAATAGATACATATACACATAATGATTTCTTCATTCACTTTGTGCACAAAATTTTGAACTTCATATATTGCTGGAAGAGAACATGGGCTATTTCCCATATTATGTCAATTATCAATGGTCAATTTCATTCTTACAGAGAAGGGATAGTAATATTTGTCTATCATTTTGTAATTTTCTTGTCTTTTGTTTTTATCTACTTTATTTGGATCGTAAGTCAGGACACCAGTTACCGGAATTTCTCAGCCGATATATACTGTGATACGGGGTTTTACAACTCCTGATGTCATTGGTTTTATGCTGGATCTCTAGATTTAGCACCTTTTTCTTTTTTAATGAAAAACAAGTGCTGCCAAACACACCCTTACAGCTATTTTTATAGAATCATACTGTTTGATTGTAACTGTAATACGATTGATGTGCCCTTGCCAAAAGTTCCGAAATATCACCAGTTGCGGCTTGAATTTCGTCACCAGGCAACTGTTTGTAGCTAAAACTCAAGTAAGCCAGCCTTGTAGCCCGTCCGATTGCATCTTGTTCTCAGGAAAACTCGATACATGCCTTCTAAACTACTCGATCTCTCGTTAATTTCACTTTGAAACTCATGAATTTCCTCTTTCGCGGTATCTAAGCCTTTCTTTTGGTTAATTTTGTTTGCAATCTCTTCGTTTATACAGGTTTAAAAGTTCTTTATCCCACGAAAAATTATCCATCTTTTCGGCCCCCGAATTACCTTGAATTTCGCAAATTTTGATTTTCACTGCTGCAATTTTTTCTTAACTACTCTGATTATCATTGTTAAACATGAAAATAGTTTTGGTTTAGATATCTACACAAGAAGTTATGTGGTGGAAGGAAAAGGAAAATATTGTAAATTTTCCTCCGAGAAGATCGAGAATTTTCAAAGTTAGCCATTTTCTTGGAGAGACACTTTCCTTGCATCCATGTATTATATCACTATCATACTAAGTAGAGTCAAAAGAATGAGCCAGAGGATTGGAGATATAAAAAAGATAAGTTTTTTCAAGCATCCCCTTCAAGTGGGTCAATTACAAAATTGGACAAAAAGATGTTTCTTTTTTTGTAAAAAAATTCAGGAAATAATATTATTTTTTTGAAATAAAGGCCTGTTTTTATTATTTTTCAAAAATGAAGGCTTGTTTTTAATTTTTTTACAGAATAGGCTCCCTGTTTATAAACAAATTATGTTTTGTGCAAATTTAACTTCGCAATGCAAAATATTTAATGCAAATTTGTTTTGCATGATGTGATTTTATTTTTTAACTAATATATTTTTATGTGTTATTCATGTGACTCGAAAACAATATAATAAGAAATAAGGATAACAAACTTAACTTTGCATAAACCAAAAAAAAATTATCATGCGTACTTTTATCAATAAATGGGTTAAATTTTGTAATTTGTTAAAAATAACTCTAAAGCACTATCAACTAAACATTTAGGTATAGTAATTTGATTAAAAAAAATACAGTGCAAACCTAATTTTGCATAATACTATAAAAAAAATACAATTTCTACTGCAAAGTTAACATTGCACTCCTTTTGGAGTTTGGTTAATATATGCCATTAATTTACCAAAAAAAATATTATTCTCTAATTCTTTTGTATAAAACTTTTTCAAAGTCTCATTTTTCTATTATCCACTTAAAGGTATGGTGCAAAATTAAGTTTGTGTTGCATATGTTTTAGCATATTACTAAATCTAGTATTTAATTGACAGTGATTTAGAATTATTTCAATAAATTATAAATTTAAAACTCACTTATCAATAAAACACACATGATAATTCTTTTGGGTTTTGCAAAGTTACGTCTGCACTTCTTATTTTATTAATACATTACTATAATACTATGTATATGGGTTTATGTAATGTTGCTTTGGAGTTACATGATTGGCACATAAGAATATAGTTGTTAAAAAAATAAACGGGGTCTTAAAAAATGAGGCTTCTTTGAAAAAGAAAATCTGCAAAAGAATTAGGAAATAATATTTTTGTAAATTAAGGACCTATTTTAACCAAACTCCAAAAGGAATGCAATATTCAATTTGTAGTAGATTTTTGAATTTTAGTATTTTATGGTATCATGCAAATTAAGTTTGCACTAAATGTTTTTCTAGTAAATTACTATATCTAAATGTTTAATTAGAGGTGTTAAGGTCAATCTGATAATTGACTGAACAAACCAAATCGATGCAGACCAATCTGTAAAACCATAAACTGAAAAAGAAAACCGAAACCAATTAGTTTGGTTCGGGTTCGGGGCTAGATAGTTCAAAATCGAACCAAACCGAACTGAACTATGTATAAGAAAATGAAATATGTTAATATATACTCTAAAGGCACATATTAAGTATACTATGATACAAAAAAGGGTGACCTTTATGAAAATATATTCCTTACTAATTGCATGTTATGATCTTCTAAAAAAAAAGTCATTAATGCCATTATTATTGAATTAACTACTCGATACCAAGATTTTTTATTTTTTATTTATCATATACATGATTGTAAGATAATTCGTTATTTTATTTAATGTGTTTTATTCTTGTAAATGTGCAATAAAATAGTAGTTAAATAGAGAATATGGTTTATATATGTTTGCGTATTGTTTCTAGAAAACTATGACTTTGATTTGAATCTGAAACTAATCTTACATTAGTATTAGTATTCCATTGTTACCTTAAATTCATTTAGAAAAAAACACACACACACACATATGTCAAAATCAAACCAAAAAGTTTGGTTCGAGTTTGGGTTTAGAAAATTTAGAAACCAAAATCAAATCGAACCAAAACCGAATTTTTACATTTCGTTTGAGTTTGAGGTACCTTAGTTTCTACCACGACCGAAACCGAAAACATCCCTATGTTTAATTGACTTAACTTTAGAGTTATTTTAATAAGTTAAATATTTAAACCCTTTTATTAATAAGACATACATGATAGGTTTTTCGGATTATGCAAAGTTAAGTTTGTACTCCTTGTTTTATGATACATTATTATGTATTGTGGTTTATTTGACATTACTTTATAGTTACCTGTCTGACACATTAAAATATACTAGTTAAAAAATATAAATACAATGTGCAAAACAAATTTACATTAAATTTTTTGGATTACAAAATTAAGTTTGCACAAAACACAATTTTAGTCAAAACCCTTATTTTAAAACACAATTGATAAATAAGTCCTTAATTCATAATTTTTTTTCTTAAAAAGGCTCTTATTTTAAAAAAATATTATTCTCTAGATCTTTTGCGAAAACCATTGTCACATAAGACCTTTTACCCAATTTTAGAGATTAGACCCATTATTTGAAGTTGAGTAAACATAATGAATGTATCAGGGGGTTCAAGCATGCAAATTTTTGCATGGAAAAGGAAAATGGAAAGTGTTAGGATTACAAATTCCACTTTGTAAATCAAAACTTCACAAACTAATATATATGATGAAGGGCCTACACACATAGATTGATATATTGGATGACGTGAAACCACATAAACATTGGGCTTAACACATGGACGTTGGAGTAGTCTTTTATCTTATATATTGCTTTACATAGTTGGAGTAGCCCCTTATTTCATATATTTATTTTATACATTAATTTATGTGGTATTATTTATACCCTTCAAATCTATCACTAACATCTCCCTCCAAAATTTAACTAAAAACATATTTTAACGCCACCTTATTTGTCACAAACACCTCCCTCCATTGCCTGATGTTAAGTGAGTGCTTAACAACACACTCTCGTCATGTAAACCGAGTTTATGTAAGCCCATTCACCTCTCATTAGGCGGACTTTATTTGAAAAACACTCAAGTAATTTATTATCTGATGTTAGGCGAGTTATTACAAACTCACTCTTCTCAAGTGGGGCGAGTGTGTGTATCTGTACTCACCTCTCATTAAGCGAGTCTTATGAAGTGTTTGTGACAAAGAGAATATTTGTGACAGATATAAGGAGTGCAAATAACGCTGCCCTTAATTTATGAAGTTTCAATTTCTCAACGTATAAAACTTTTTGACCCCCAAATTTGGAGGAATTAGCCAAAAAGAATACGAGGAACCGTGAGCTTAAAGGACTGTTTGCCTTTATTCTTTCTTTTTGACCCCCGACTGATTATAGCACGAAACTTCCTTTCTTCCTTCAAAAATAAAAATCATGTTTATAGTAGGAGTTGAACCATAGAGTACATACTTTAATATTTTATCATCATTTAATTTAATGTCATTGCATGTGCTTATTATGCTTTTAATAATATGCATACCGTAAATATTATAAGAAGTGGTCCAGGGACTTGTCTATCATTAAATATCTGTTAAGACGAATAGTTTAAAAATATTTTGAGTTCGAATTTTGACAGGTACAAAATTATTATGGCCACGTCTAATGGGTGAACAAAAAATATATATATATATACATACATATAATGTGATCAATTATTGGGTATATTATTTTCAAGCTAAAATATTAATTCATAAAAATTACTTGGATGTTAATCAGTAACCTGGTTCAACAATTTTTGTGGCCCATGTTACAACCACATTAAAAATAATAACAATAGATGCAAAAAGCTGACATAGAAGATTATTATAAGCCAAACATCATACGCAAAAATCTTAATTAAAATACTTCCAAGCATGGCATATATATTGATAGAAAGGGTCCACATTAAATATGTATGGGCGGTGTCTCGTTCGCTATGGGCTCCCATTAAATATGAAGAAAATGCAACAAATTACCTGTATAATATCAAAAACAAAATTATTTAATATTGATTCACAAAAGATAATGTACCCTTAGTGGTAAGATTGCTGGGAAAAATTGCTAGAGAGATTAAGGAGAAATATTTTAATTTTAATTTTTTGTTTTGATATCTTCCTAAAGTGGTCAACAGGGTGGCTCATAATTTAGCGCATTATACTGTATCTATTTCATGAGGCATTTTTTAGTTTTATTTTTTTTTTTAAAAAAAAGGTGGTAAGATTGTTGGTTATCTTTCAAAAGTTTTATGTTCAAACCTTTGTTCCCCAAAAAAATCGTCCACTTATTTTTGTTGAAGATAATTTAGATGAGGAAATTTTAGACATTTAAGGTACACAGTAAGATTTTGCTCATGCTTAATAAATAGTATATATTTATCAAATATGTTTAGTAAACATATATTGAATGCAATGTATTAATAGGTGGGCATATTAAATAATGTTGTTTTTTTTTACCAAGCAATGAAAGCAAATATATATACTTATAAATAAAAGAGTCCAGACAAAAGTTCCCCACTAGTCTAACTTCTCTACCACCACACAGATCATAAAGGAGGACATCCAACACACAAGGGGGAGGAGTTACAAAATTTTTGCACACAAACATCCAAGATTTCCCAAAAGTTGCAAGTCTATCCGTAACTTTCTTAGCTTGCCGATACCCAAAAGCGAACCAAACACTTCGAAAATCAAGCAGCAAAGCCCAAATGTCCATCAAAAGAACTTGATGCATTAAGTTCTCCGCTTCCATCCTATCAGCATTTGAAATGTACGTAGTGTAGAAGTTAGTTTGCAAATGAATATGTGTCTTTGATGTTGAATTGAAGCGTCAATTTTAGAGCCTCTCGGACTGCCATGTTTCTACCGTACATTAGAAGCAACTCCAATGTAGGCCGATAAATTTGCTATAAACTCACCCAATTGGTTTCGAATGACTACTACTACACCAGTAATTCTGGAATTGTCGGAAAAAACACCATCCGTGTTCCCTTCATACACAGTTCAATTAGAAGGAACCCATCCAATAAAGTGAACATATTTTGAAATAGGGTTTGAATTACTAGTGGGTTTATAAGAAAATGAGTAGTTATACACAATTTCGTTCATTCTTCGAATCATATGCGTAGGTTAAATTGGTTGATTTCTAAAGATAGCTATTTCTAGTCAACCAAACAACCCAAAATGTCACCGTAGTTTTCAAAATTGGAAAAACTGAGATACCATTACTCTTGTTACAAAGAAAAAAAAAGTATGAATAATATTTAGGTTATTCAAATATATCCACAAAGTTTTTTTCCTGAAGTCATCAAAAGCTCGACATTTTTTGAAACAATGTATATCCCTCTTCCGTTCACCACAAAGAGAACACATAGGTGAAGGAATAACATATCCATAAAACAAAAACGCAACAGTAGGAAGATTATTATTGATTAAAAGCCAAAGAAAAGTTTGTATTTTAGGAGGAATTTTGAATTTCCATAATTTGTCCCAATGCAAGTGTATATTAAAAGACAAAGGATTCAACTATTTTAACCAATGATAAGTAGATTTAACAGAAAAGGCACCTAGTTTATTTGGGTGCCAACAAGGAGAATCCTTCCTGTTGTTATAAATATGTATCATATCGGAATGCTAGGAATTTTATTGTGAATGTTACTCTAGACAATTTGATTAAGGAAAGATAAATTCCATCCTTTATAAACTTCTCGAAAAGCCACTTTAACAGTAAGACTAGGACAAGTGATAGGAAAATCAGGGACTGACATGTCACTAATACTACTATTACTTGTATAGTTATTATCCCAAAAATTATCCATTCTTCGCCCATAATCCATCTAATGCCCTTCTTAAAACTAGAAATGTTTTTAAATACACCTTTCCAAGCCAAAGTATTGTTAATTTTGGGACTGTTAGCTTCGAGATTAGCATTAAGACCTGTTTGCAAGAAAATAATTACAAACAACTTAAATGAACAATTCATTCAGCAAGTGTAAACCAGCGTCGCCAAAGCCTTTAAATTAGTGTAATTGATATAATAAACTTTAAAGTTTAGGTCAAATTTTAATTGTATCCCTAAAATTTGAGAAATAGTAAACTGAACCTTGAAGTAATTAAGTGATATTTTTAAAGCTTCTGCCTAACTCCATTATTTTATTTTATATTTTATGGAATGCTTACTTAGCAACCTATGGGGATCTTAGTTGGCAAGATAAAATAATAACTGAAAAAACATAATGTTTTGGGGTGTCACCATTAGAAAAGAATTAAGAAAAACTCTCTCTCTCTCTCTCTCTCTCTCTCCATAATTTAGGGATGGCAATGCAAGCATACACATCAAACACAGGAAAAATTTGAGCGGACATTATCTTTTAAGCTTACCAATCTTGCTCCAAGGTTATTTATATATGCATATGTCCAGTGGCGTAGCCAGGAATTTGAAATCAGGGGTGCGCAATTCGAGCCAATCGGTGATGAGTGAGAGTGGCCGAGTGGTCGCTGGACGGAGTCACCGGTCACATAGTGTGGAGTGAAACGGTCAAACAGAGTGGAAAAAAAAAGAGAGAAACAAGGGAGAACTGAGAAGAGAACGGAAAAATAAAGGGGGAGAGTGAGGTCTCGGGATCTCTCTCCTCCTCATTTAAGTGTATTTCAATTCTCAAAATGCCCCTCAACTTTTATTTCTTACAATTACATACCCTCAACTATAAATTTATGTATATAAATCTCTATTTTTATTTTTTTTTTAAAAATCCGAAATCGTCGGGGGTGCGCGGGCACCCCCTCGTCTCTATGTGGCTACGCCACTGCATATGTCTATTTATATGCATATATATTATATACACACATACATATATACACAAGTACCCAATTGTGGAACCAAACCCACACAAATGAAATTTGGTCGCTCCATAAACGGCAATCTCAACCTCAATCTATTCATCTAATTATTTTGTCCAATCTCACACCCACCATTAAAATACATCAAAAGATTTAAAGATTGACGAACAATAACTCTCAGGTGTTTACAAAATACAAATAAAGCTCACACTAGAGTTATCAAAATTGATCAAACAAATAGAGCTCAAATATGATAAATATGATTAATTGATGATTTGAATCTCTTCAATTATAATAGATAATGAATATTGAGTATAAAATTGATAATGTTAAAATATCTCTAAGACATATATATATATACCCCCTCCCCCGTAAGTAATAAAGTTGTTTGAGTCAAGTTGGGAGAATTATAGGCAAAAAAATGGGTAAAGTTACTTTTCCAACTACTAGTTTTTCAAATAGTAAGTAGTTTACTACCTATATTGCCATATAGTTGACTACATGGTGTTTGTGGTAGTCGATTACATCTCATTGCCGGACCCTACTTCCGAAAAATCCAAAAATCCAAAAATCACCTCGATGCTTAGGGAACATTCTAAAAATGTTTCTAAGGATGTTTGTATGGTTTTGAACATTGAAACATTCGTTTGATATATAGTTATGAATTAAATATGAAAACTAGTTTAACTGTTCTTGAGTTTTTCAAACCATTTTAATTGAAAAAAGTTTGATTCAATCTATCAATGAAATGAATGATGCATGATCATGTTTGAGGTATATAGATTAATTAATTTAAGAAACTTTATATAAATCCTTAGCACTCGCTCAATCATCGAATTAACAAGTTTTCGAATGCTTTGATTTGTTTCTTCACTTTGATCTTCGTTCTTTGGATTTTAATTGCTATCATTTATGTATGCTCTTGAAATGTATGAAATTAATATAGCATTAGTGTGATCAAACTTATTTGTCTTATCCAATACTTTGTTAACTTGATCAAATAGAGATGGCATGCTTTTTCTTGCAAAATCCATATTTTTCTTGAATTTCTAAGTTAATGAACTATAAATTTATTTCAAGAAACATATTAAATTATACATGATTAAGTTATTATTATTATTAAAATAAAATTAAGACTTTCTAGGTCAACAATTATAATATTACAATCCTTTAAAACTAAAATTTTACCTTAGACTTTTTTTCTTTTTTTTTTTTCCTCTTGAAAACATTTTTTTTTACTGTGGGTGTCAAGAAATGTGGGTCTCCCGACTAAATAGGATTCAAGTATAATTTCCACAAGAATGAATAAAAATAAGGATTAAAGAGACCATAAATTGTTTTAATGATGGTTCCACCGGTTAGTGTGGTGACTAATCTAGCAATACCTCCGTCCTTTATGTGTGTTTTTGTTGTATTTGCTCAAAGTAATGAATTAGTTGTTTACACGTAAGTTGTTGCCTGGTTTTTATCTCTCTCTAGGATTAATTATTTAAAATTCAGAATCATTTTAATGTGTTTTACTCTTTTTATTTATAAGTATATAATTAAGGTTTACAATGCACTTTTACAATTAATATGATAAATTTGTATACTACTCTAATACTTTACACCTAGCCCTACTCATGCACGACCATTTCGGCATACTTGGTTCCGTGATCTTTTGGCATGGGCTTTTTAAGTGAATGACTTTCTTTTGCTGATTGGACCGATTTGATGGTTGAGTCTCTAGCCCAATCATGGCCCAGTTGTATACTTTTATTGGCTCCCTCATTTGTAAGACCAACGGCTATGAACACAAATTTTTTGTTTTTTTTTTCCCAATTAATAATAAATAAATAGAAAAAAGAGATTTTTAGTTTAAAATCTAGCTGATTTTAAACACGGTCTAATTTGAGATAGATGGAGCAAATTAAGATACAACAATTGCAAAGTTCAATTAGATTACGATGCGTACCGCACTATATCACCTCTTCTTTTAAATAAATTATGCATGTAACTGGATTTAAAATCTTCATATGCTAACAAGGTTGACATTGCAATTTACCATTGTGCCATTTATCACTTTAATTGAAATTACCGAAGAGGTAACGTGGTTTACTTAAAAATGGGGTACTGTACTTAATCTTTACCACAAACCACGCAACAAACAAAATCATCCAATCCTCCCACCCCCACCCCAACCATCCACCCCCTACCGTTGAGGGTATTGTGACAAACCTAAAAATCAAACAAGTTAGCTATACCAAATAGAACTGAAAAAAAATTCGAAACTAAATATATTTGGTTTAAGTTTGATGTGTTCCGATGCAAAATCGAACAAAATGAATCATTACATATATGACTCAAAAATAATTTATAATTTTGTGTTTTTAAAATTCACAACCTCTAGTGAGAACCCGACTCTTTAAACTATCATGAACATTAGAATTATATTATAAATATAAGAATTAATATCTTTTTTGTGTTCAAAATAAATAGGCTCAAATATAGAGTTATTAATCTTTTGACCAAAATAAGTGTTGTTTTACATTTTTTTTAAACAATATATATATACGAAAACCGAATAAAACCGAATCAAAGTTGAACCGAAAAGTTCAATTCAAGTCTAGGTTTAAAAGACTTAGAAACTGAAAACGAACTTTCAAATTCGATTTGGATTTTGATCTCCTAATTTTTACTCTTACTGAAACAGAAAACACCCATACGCACATCCCTCTTTCTATACCCTTTTTTGTTTCTTTGTCATGAGATATTTTTGCACTGGCATTAAACTAGGACTAATTCTTGCTCGAAAAACCCGTTGCCCCTGGCCACAAATTTTTCTAGCGAAATCTGAACTCTTGCTGTGCTTAGGGTCTTTTAGCATTCAATCCCTATCCCAGAATTTTTTTTACCTTATTTAAGTATCTGTGATTTTTTAGTTCTAACAAATACCGTACGTGTGACTGAAAAATCTCAGATTATAAATACTTTGTACATGTGGTAAGAAAATCGCAAATACCGAAGTTGAAGGATCGCATTATTTAAAAAAGAAAGAAAGAAAGAAAGAAAAGAATAGCATCTCTAAAATGTTCAAGAATAAAGACTAAATCCTAATTTTTTACAATACTTATAAGACATGCAGGACAATGCCATCACTTAAAATGCAAATTGTAACATGTGACACACCTTATACTTTCCCTCTTTCACACACTAAGGGTGTGTTTGATTGGCAACATTTTCCATGGAAAATGAGCATATTTCATTTGATTTGACAACTTAAGGTGTTTGATTGGCTTTTTTTTCTAGGCAATTCAATTCCCACTTTTGGCTCACACATGTGCATTTTCAAGGCAATTGAGGAAAATATTTTCTTTGGGGGAGGTGGTTTTTTGTTTTCCATGCTTGGGCACGGTTTACGATACAAGGTTTTTACAATTTTTTACATTAAAAATGCCATGACTTAAAATATAAAATTCAAAATAATATAAAATTTTAATATTTAAAATATACTAATCAAGATTAATTAAACAAGATACATCATGACTATATAATTATGTAAAAAAAATACCAATAATTTTTTCTACATTAAAAATGCCATAATACAACCAATACTTTTCGGGTAGAAAATTAAGGCAATCAAACACACTACACTACATTTTTCATACAACTCAATTCTAAGCAATTCAATTGCCAGTAACTTATTTTCTTTCCATGCAAATTCCACGCTTGCACCCTAGTATTTACCACACTAGTTAATACAAGTTTAGGAAACAGGAGAAGGGAGTGCACGTGCATCCCTCCGGAATAAGCTCGATATAGTTGAGTCAAAAGATGCTACGCACGTGCCTTTTTCAGTCAACGGTCAAAAAGGCACAGGGATTTGAATTGCACGGGTCCAAGGGCCCTAAACATTTTTTAATGTCATAAAATAATAAAAGCAACTGAGAGGCCTAAGATAAGAACGTTGTTAATCATGATAGATGATGAATAGGATCCAGTATTATAGGCTTAATCCTAATTAAGTAAAAATGCATATATACACATGAATATTATATATATACATATACATATATATATATATGTGTGTGTGTGTGTGTGTCATTTTAAATACTTAAACTCAAAAATTAATTAATGTGTCATAAAATACATTGATCAATATGTATAATCTACTTGAAATTCACTTTCTCTGGCAAATTATATGATTGTTAATTTGATAATTTAAGTTGGTTTATAACCATTACATATATATAAAGTGTCCTCATATTCAAGTTCCTCTTTTCCTCCTATTTCTCTTTTAGAACCGCTTAGATTGATACTAGAATCAATGGCATATTTAATACTTGTGCAATATGATAACTAATAATTTTTGACATCATATACAGATTTGTAAGACAAAATAACCAAATATGATGTTTGATCAATTGGTAATAACTTTTGTTTATTATGTTTAAGATTATAAATTCAATTCCTCCTCAAACACTATTTTATTCTAATTTTTGAAATGTGAAGGGTATTTTAGACATTTTATATACACAATAAAAACTCCCAGCTCATGCTTAATTAATAGTATATAAAATCGACTGAGATATTTGCTCGTTTGGTTGCATAAATTATCTCATTTATAATTGTTTCTTCGTAAATTAACAAATTGTAAATTGTTCCATTTAAACAAGAAATTTTGTGGTGTGATTTTTTTCACATGAACTTGTATGATAGTTATAAGTTGTGGAATTTCAACTATATTTCTATGTTTTCTTATTTAATATCTTATGTATTAATTTAAGTTTATAATTTTATATATTAATTCATTTTTGCAACCAAACGTATAAATTAGATAATTCACGAATTAAACAATTATAAATAGTCTAATTCGTAAACTTGGGGACAACAAAACGGGACTCAGATCTCTTAAAAAAATAAATTGAACAAGTGTCGTTTTTCTCATATACTACATATTCAAAAAATCCTTATTTTATATAATGTTTAAAATATTTAAAAAAATCTTAATTTATAAAAAAAAAAAAAAATTGTAGCAAAGGCCCCGCGCGTGATGCCCGTCACTCCCCAATGGTACAGCCAGTGAATAATCAATTCATGACATGTGTAGAAAAAATAAAATAAAAATGTGATCAAGTTGATTCATTAGCTTAATATATTCAACAATTTCAAAATAATGAGTTCATGGTCTGTGATTCGTTTATAACTAAATATTTTATAATATTTTGCCCATGTTACTCTTTGCGATATTGAATAGTTCACACGCGTCATGCACATACACGTGCATTGAATGTTTATTATATAGTGTAATTGATTTTAATACTAATTATGAAAGTAATGTGAAAATAAGAAAAGAAAACGTGAGAGAGTGTATGCATACACGCACAAAGAACTGGAGAGAAATATTTAATTTGACACATGATTCATAAATTTTTCAAAGTAATTATATAGGCATATATGCTAATTTTAAATATATAATAGGCAATACAAAAGATAATTGATATAAATTATTGTCCAGTTAATAAGTCAAGGATCATCGAGTTTGGGTCACAATAAACATGACATAAACTTGTTATGATCTAAAACTTGATATTAATTCTGTTACACCAATATCATTATAATAATTAATTGTTACAATAAATATTTTTACATTCAAATAAATTGATGAGACCGCATATTTAATGTATTGTCTTTCATGTTCTTACTATGATTAGTATTACGACTGTTTGTATGAAAAGTTTGTACAAAAATTCAATAAATTTAACATTATAAATTAGTATCTTACTTGTAACGTTAATCAAACTCGTCTTATATTTTG
This sequence comes from Lonicera japonica, assembly GCA_021464415.1. Classification (NCBI taxonomy): domain Eukaryota; kingdom Viridiplantae; phylum Streptophyta; class Magnoliopsida; order Dipsacales; family Caprifoliaceae; genus Lonicera; species Lonicera japonica. The sequence continues at coordinate 53,495,399 of CM038464.1, read as the reverse complement.
CTTATTAACTAAGCTTTTCCGTATGCATCATTTACCGGTAACTTAACTTTTACTGATGTTCGATTAAATATTAATAAAATTTTGTAGGAGGTCAATTAAGAATTAATAGGTTCGGATCCAAAAAAGGGGGAATAGAATACAAGTAGGTACTGTTGGGTCGGCTTTGTCCCAAACCCGAGAGAAGCTCACAAAGCAAGAACTTGGAGGTGGGATTTCGGATCCACATAAATTTGTTCCCCCTCAAATTCCATGAATTTGTGTATCTTCAAATTCAAGGAAATGTCCATTGTTTCATATGCTACTCAATTACATTCAAATTATTATAATTTTAATTAGATATTAACGATCTTAGTAAAATTATTCATCATATCTTCTGTTTATGTCGAGGAAGAGGGTGAGTGGAAATGGAGTTGTGCAATTGTTACCCCATTATGATTTATTAGTTGATCATTGAAAATGTAGAATTCCTTATTTTCAGAATGGTTGCACGCAAGTTTTAGTTAATGAAGATTTGGTACGAGCATAATTTTTTATTTTAAAAAAAAAAGAGGATATTAGTTGGTATTTAATTAAGAGGATTAGTTCTTCAAGCAATCATCGTGGACATTTTACGTGAAAGAATGAGTACTCGAGGCATATATTAATTAAAACATTTTATAGAAAAAAGTTCTAATTATGAAGCAAGTACGTACAGTCGAAACTTTTCTATGAGAATGCAACCCATAGAAGGATTAAAACAATAACTCTTATATTTTCATGGACGACAAACTTAATTTATATTATTGATCTAAATGTCCACAATTACATTAAAACATTGGATCATTTAAATGAGACTAAAAGATAGTAAAAGATGAAAGATTTCATAGTTAATCAAAATTGCAAAAGAGTGCACGGATTGTTAGAAATACTTCAAAGATCAACACTCGTTGAACTATTTGATACATAGTTCACATAATCACATTTATTCACCTTTTGGTTTTGTTATATGAGAATGAAGGAAAACACCTCATCTCAGTTTGAATATTAATTTATTTGTATATATTACTATATATGCACTCAATATTTGATTAATTATGTGCGCAATAAAACATTTAAGTAAGTTATTTATTGGTTTAAACATAATAATAATCTAGGTAACAACAATAGTTGAATCTTAGCAAGCAAATTTTCATGGAAAAGAAAAACTTAATTACTTTAAAATATGGCAGTTCCATTTTGTGATTAAAATTTAAGTTTTCTTTATATGTACTAGAATTGTTAGCACATGCGAAACACATATAATATGATATTTTATAATTGTTTACATTATGTATAGGTTTTTTAAAAAAATAAGTACACTTAATTTTATTTGATAAAGTAGTAAAAATCTATATTTTTTATACTTAAACTCATTGGTTCAAGTCTTAAGTCCTTGTTAATTTAAGCGTTATTCTTAATGTAATTTTTTTAAAAGGTGATATAGAATTTCAGAAACTTACCAAAGCCCTAGGTAGTTTTCAAATTTCAAGAACTTACCAAAACTCTTTCTAACGCTTTATATAATCCAGATATGAACATTAATGTGTTGGTTAATTAAATATGAAATTACTTATTAACACTTTAGATTAGTATTTGAATTAGCACTCTAAAACTACTTTTTAGTGTGCATCTTTCTAAATGTTTTTGATTCATTAAAGACCTAGTTTGGCAATACCTTTTATTTTTATGTTTTATTTTTGAATAAACCAATACATTTAATTCATTCATATCTGTTTTTTGGTCCATTTTAATTAATAATTCAGATACTAATATTCTAATAATAATAATGAGTGTAACTGAAAAAGGCCACGACTCATTGGCAAAATCATGTGGGGTCCCATTAAAGAAGCAAACAAACGGAATGCCCTACTTCGTGGCGTAGGTGATAAGGTGGCACCGCAATTTCAACAAATCAACCTATGTTTACGTGTATGTATAAAACATATATATATATATATATACATGTCTCATGCATGCATGCATGCATGCATGCTAGCTTGTATTCATCATTCCCTCCGAATCTCTAATTCCCTCACAAATTCTCTGAAATCAATCCGGTTGCGTATATCAAAAATTTTATATAAATAAATATCGAAATGTATTATATAATTATATTTATTTATTTTTAAAAAATATATATTTATATATATATAATACAAAAAATAACAGAACGAGGAGTACCACCGTTTTGTTTTGACTATTGTTGGCTATTATTATAAAGAAAAAAAATGGAATACGAGGAGAGTTTTTACAATTAAATTTAAGTGAAAGACACCTTAGTAACAAGTGTTGGACGTTTATAACCTACTCCTCAACATATAAAGGGCTTCTGTTATAATTTATGCTAGTTATAAGAATCTTTGTTTGCTTTTTCGAAAGATCAACTATATAAAATAAATAAGTATTTTAAGGCTGCGTTTGACTCATAAGATAAAAAAATAGGATAGGATAAGATAACTTTATCTTATTCTATATTTGATATTTGTAGGAATTGGTTATTCGGGCGAATTATTTATCCCACTTAACCTTTTTATTCCAACGGGAGAGAGGTTAACAAATCCCATCTAAGAAGTGGGATTATTCTATTCCGTCCGGATTGGATTAAATAATTTTATTCGACTATCTAATTTAGTACATCAAACACACCTTAAATAAATAGAACAAAGAAGTATTCTTATGTTACTATACAAAATAAAAAATGAGGTATTCTTCCCTTAAATTTAGTCGTCTTTGTAATTGATAGCTCATTTCTCTTTTTCATTTATTTTAGTTAATTGTAATCCATAGCTCTTATTATGGTATATATTATTATTAACAGTTATTTTCAATAGGCACTAGGTAGGTAGAGGGGGTAATATATGCAGGAGATATAAATTGTGTGGGGTGCAAATTTCCGTGTTTATTTTGATCATGTGGCTTTTATTATTGTATATTTGTGGGGATCAATTCATTGAATATGGATGTTTTGTGTTTGATTATTTGCAAGTACACATTCTATTAATTCAATTTTAAGTGCGATAATTAGTTCTAAATTCAATATGTTGCAGAGATAATTTGAATTCTCGCAAATGGTTCACAGGCAACAGCTAGCCACTGTTAGTTAAGATAAGTATAAGTTGACCCATATATTATGTGATATTTGAAAATATCTAAATAAAAAATAGATAGTGTAGAGACACTTTGTAATTAAATAATAATAAATAAATAAATATTGTGGGGGTGGGGGGTAAAAGTAGGCGGTTCCTGTCTCGATGCGGCAGCAATAATGGGATGCATTAGTAGCAGCAGTAAATTTAGGTGATTCTCACTTTTCCTCATTGCATGCATCTCTCTCTCTCTCTCCTTCCTCAAAAGCAGGGGGCTTACTGTCTCCCCCTTTTCTCGCTACCTTGGTCTGCCCCGCGGTAAAAATTTGCACTATTGCCTTTCTCTAGACCACATTTGATTGGTGGTAAAAACATATATATTTTTCTGCCATACAAAGTGAATTAGTGCGTGGTCCTACTTTTCGTGTATACCCATTTTCTTTTGTGGAGTGTCTAGACTAATTTTCGCGCAACTAATCTCCGCTCGAGTATATCTATTTTTAATTTTATCTTATACTTTTATTTATTTACAATTAAAAATATATTTGACTTTTCATGGTTTGAGCTCTTTCCATTCTCGGTTAGAATTTTCCTTATCTCGCTATGGATCAAAATAACAACACAAAGATGCTCTTGTGTGAACAATTCAATTATATCTTTCATTAGATAACTCTTTTAAATAGAGCATAAATACAATAATAAATGAGATTAACAAGGAAGTTCAATATGGCGCGTAATACATAATTTACACAGTAAAATCCTTAATACATGTTCTATCTAGACGATAGCACACTATGTGTAATTTCCTTCAACACTCCCCCTTGTGCTGAGTTAGAGATAGAATGGTACATTTCTTGTTACCTTATTAAAATATTGTCAAGTAACAAAAACCTTGTGAGAAAAATAACCTTGATCGAAGTAAAAAGAGTACAACATTATAACAATTATGTTAGACTTTCTCCGTTGAGTCTATACTTTTATTTGATCCTTACTTCAATCAATAGAGTTTGCACGTATCGTTATCTCGTTAAAAACCTTGCCAAATAATAAAATTTAGTGGAAAAAATAAACCTTGGTTTAAGGAAAAAAATATAACATAATATCATGTGGATGTTAGACTCACCCTCAAGTCTACACCTCCCCCTGATATTTACATTAATTAAGGAATTTGAAAAGCTTATACATGAACCGTTGTCTCGTTAAAAACCTTACCAAATAACGAAACCTTGTGGAAAAAATAACATTTGTCGAAGGAAAAGAGCACAACGCGATCGATAACCTGTATGTGTTAGCAGTGACGTAGCCAGAAATTTGAAGTCGGGGTGCACAATTTGAATAACAACATTGTTATCGATGGATTCGAGTACATCTTTTTCAAATTAACAATATCATATTGACAAAGAAATATAATCAAACAAATTCACAAAAAATACCAAAGAACAAATACATCAATAATAATAATCACAAACAAATTACACAGCTGTGGAAACAGATTCAAAACAAATTCAGAATAACAGTAGAAATAACAGTAATAATCAAAAATAGATTCAGCATATTTTCGCAGCCATATAAAACAGATCTTTGCAACAGTAATGGTCAACAGCTAAAATAGATTTATAAAATAATATTACCACAAATTTTCAAATTTAAATAATACCAAAATCAAACATATAATTCATTAAGCTTTCAGATCTCAAAACAGATTTAATATCAACAGTAGGAATAGATTTAGAATGCATTCAATATTACAAAATAGATCTCGAGTATAAAAATAATCGAGAACATAATTAGAAAAATAATACCCAATTTAGAAAGAACACAGCCACACAGATTCAAGAAAAATAGGCTAAAAAAGCTTCCAAAAAATAGCTCCAAATAGACACAACAAATCAGATCCGAAACAAGTACACGGGACAACCGAAATACACACACAGCATATCTAAAAATTGCGCACCACAGCAAATTCGAAAATACAACAAATTCGGATCAAATATATACAATACCTTCAAATCTTGAGTGAAATTCAATGATCCAATATCTTGAAACAACCCCCCAAATTTCGAATTAAACACAACAATGATAACTCAATCAAAAATGCCCAAATCACTCTCTTAATGAAGGAAAAAGATTTTCAATATAAATTCTACACAAATCTTTATATTAAAATACAAATAAGCCTAAAAAGAACTTGAGTTCTTCAATATTTTCTAGAGAGAGAAAGAGACGAGAGAGAGAGAGACGAAAGTGTGTGTGTGTGTGTGTTGTGAGTGCCGCGGCTGCTTCTCTCTAGGCTAAGTCCCTATTATTTTTATTTTTATTTTAAAAACAAAATTTGCCGAAATCATCAGGGATGCGCGCGCACCCCCTCGTGTGTTAGACTTCTCTTTAAGTCTACACTCTCCATAATTCTTACATCAATCAAGGGAGTTTGGAAAGCCTACGCATTCCTATGCTTTTCACATGTTTCTCAAATATAGCCTTAGGCAAAGATTTAGTAAACAAATCTGCTACATTCTCCTCAGATCTTACTTGAATCTTGAAGAGAGCCTGATGTTGCTGATTATAGTAAAACTTTAGAGATATATATTTTGTATTATCACCTTTGATATAGCCTAGCTCCATATATTTATTGCAAGCTGCATTATCTTCATAAATGCAAGTAGGCTCATTAGTGGTAGAACTCAAACCACTAGTCTCTCGAATATGTGGAATGATAACCATTAACCATATACACTCACAAACTGCCTCATGTAGAGCGATGATCTCAGAACAGTTCGAGGAAATAGCCACAAGAGTTTGCTTGGTTGATCTCCAAGATATTCATGTGTTCCCAATAGTGAATACATGACCAATTTGGGAACGAACTTTATGTGGGTCAAAGAGGTACCCTGCATCGGCAAAGGTAACCAAAATATCATTTGGGGTTTCAATGTAGGGGCTAACCTTTTCGACATCAACTTACTTTAGAGATTGTTGTGCAATCTGCAATTACTTTTGCCTCTCTGTAGGGAAAGAATAGTCACAAGTCAATGGTTTCTTTTAAATATTGAAAAATATTATGATACCGTTGCAGTGACACTGTGTTGGCACTGAGCTAAATCTAGTTAACAAGTTCACTGAAAATGTTATGTCTGGTAGAGTACATTGGGCCAAGTACAATAATGCGCATATAGCATTTAGATAAGGAATTTTAGCTCCCAACACCTTTTCATCATCTTCTTTTGGACGAAATGAATCTTTTCTTGGATCCAAATTTCGACCGATCATGGGAGTGCTTGCAGGATATGTTTTATACATGTTGAATCATTTTAGCATCTTTTGAACATATGCAGACTGGTGGATTAATATTCCACAAACTCGATATTCTAGTTCAAGACCTAGACATAATCGATTTTTTCCAAGATTATTCATCTAAAATTTGAATTTCAGGTAGCTAGTGATTTCTCTTATTTCATCAAGAGTACTTATTATGTTCATACCATCGACATATACGGCTATAATTGCGAATCCGGGACTTGTTTTCTTTATGAATATGCATGGCATAATTCATTATTCTTATACCCCTTCCCAATCAAATAGTCACTTAGACAGGTGTACCACATCCGTCCGGATTGTTATAATCCATAAAGTGAGTATTTTAACCTAATTGCAAACGCACTCCGCGGTTTAGAGTCACTTAACTTGGGTAATATAAGGCCATCAGGCACTTTCATATATATTTCTGAATAAAGATTCCCACAAAGATATGCAGTAACCACATTTATTAGCTGCATTTTTAGCCTTTTGAAAACTACCAAGTTAACTATGTAGCGGAATGTTATAACATCCACTATGAAAGAGTATGTTTTCTCGTAGTCAATTCCAGGGCGTTGTGAGAAACCTTGTGTCACAAAGCAAGCCTTGTACCTTAGAACTCCATTCTTCTCATTACACTTTTTGACAAATACCTATTTATGTCTTATAGGCTTTACACTTGGTGGGGTTAACACTACCGGACCAAATGCCTCTCTTTTTTTCAAAGAATATCTAGTTCTGCCTGGATTACTTATTTCTATTTAGGTTAATCTGCTCTTTGTTGACATTCTGCAACAGAGTGAGATTCGACGTCATCGTGCTATATGATTTCTTGAGTAACAATGTATGCAAATATATCATCAATATATATGGAAGATCTTTTCATCAACTCATATGCCCTCTCATAATCCATTGAGATATCTTTATTCTCTGGAATCATTTCAAACATCAGAGCATCCTCTAGTATTGTCTCATGGACATAACTATAATCATGGATAATCTCATAAGAGAGGTTCATTTTATTGATGATTAATGGATCGGTTTGTGCCATACTCTCCCTTTTTTTCGTTAGGTGAGTGTCAGTCGAACCAAGTTGTATCCCCCTCTTCCTTTAGGGAGCCATGGCCTTAATCACACATCCACTAAGTGTGGTTGCAGCATCTCTGTATGCAACGCCGTGCCCCTTATTGTGGACTTCTAACCTTTCAAGCACATCTGCAGCTGGTATATGTGATCTAGTCACTTTTACGATATTAGTAAACCCATCAGGCATCGAATCTGCTTCGTTCTAAATATCAATTATTCTTTTCACTTCACTTTCACATTGTTAAATGTGGGGATCAAAACGAGACATGATGGGAACAAATCACGACAATTCCTGTCATTCCCTTGAAAAATCCTTTTTTCTATCTCCCCCTAACGACAGGAAGGCTGTCTCATCGAAGTTACAATCCACAAATTTAGCGATAAAGAGATTGTCTGTCAAGGATTCCAAATAGCGGATACTTGTTGGGATTCATATCCAACATAAATACATAATCGTATCTGGGACCCATTTTATTGCACTATGGGGGCACAATTGATACATATATTGCTGAGCCAAATATGCTTAACTCATATCTAGTTACCAACTAGTACGTAAAAAATGGTTGGCTAATAGTGGGTCTGAAACGAATAAGTAAAGCTGAGTGTAATATTACATAACTCCATGCAGATATAAGTAAGTTAGTGCAGATAACTAATGTCCTTGCCACCATCTGTAACCTTTTTATGGTGGCTTTTGCGAGACCATTTTATGTATGCATATGAAGAAAAGGATGCTGTACATCGATCCCAATAAACATGCAATAATCATCAAATATTTTTAATGTAAATTCTCTAACATTATCAAGCCTTATACACTTGATAGGATGATTATGGTGATGAACCCTTAAACGTATAATATGTGCTAGGAGTTTTGCAAATGCAGCATTTTTTGTGGACAATAATGCGACATGTGACCAGCGTGTCGAAGCATCCAGCAGAATTGTAACGTACTTGAATGGTCCACATTCTGGATGAATAGGTCCACAGATATCTCCTTATATCTTTTGTAAGAATGGGATATTTTCTTTTGTATATTATTATAGGAAGGTCTCGATCATTTTTTTTACTAAAGAATAGGCTTTACAAAATGAGTGATGTGCTTTTGATATGACCAAAGAGGCATAATGGGAGGGGGTAGTGTTTCAGTACTTCAAAAGGTAAGTTTTGTTTTTTAGCAGTATTAGAATCGATACCTTGTAGTTTGGCGAATTTTTGACCCATTTTATTTTTTACTTGAAAGAATGGATGTCTATATGAGTTCTTTAAAATACGAATCATCATATCACGACCAAGATGTCCTAAGCGGCCGTGTTAAAACCTATATAAGTCAGTGTCCCATATTTCATTATTGGTGACAGCAAACGATTCAATGATCTGAATAGTAGTAAGGTACAATCCACTAAATCGACTCATTAGTTTATCTAAAATGCGTTTCCTTCCACATTCATTAGAAGTAATATAAAGGTATTCTATTCCATTATCACAGTGAGTTTTTATATGAAAACCGTTGTCACAAATATTTTTGACACTCAATACGGGTTCGGGTAGGCTCTTGGTGTACATAGAGCGTATGTGACTTTAAATAATATGCCGTTAGGCAACAAAAATTTAGCAGTATCTCGCCCTTTTATTACTTACGATAATTTGATCATTGTAGTCATAAAGGAATTATGGGCTATTTAATTCAACAAATAATTGCAAATTTCTTAAAATAGTGTGGGTGGTTGCACTATCAATTAAACATTCAAGTTTTCCTTGAGTCATTCTTACAATAATGAAATCGAGTATAAAATCCAAACCATGTATATAAAAAAATCGAACATATCAAATACATCAAAATAAAGTCCGAAATTTAATTAATAAAACCAACAATAATTAATCCAATATCTTGTTCAGAAATATAATATATCTAATAAATTATAAACTTTAAGAAAAAACCATAGTCTAATTAAAAATTAAGCAATATGCTTATTCAACTATTTTTGAAAAATAAATTGAATAAAGCAGATTAGTCAAAATTAAGTGCATCCATTGACTAAGTAAAGTCATTCTTGCCACTAAAGTCTGCGATTGTGAAGTTGAATCAGCGTCATTATCTTCTTCATTAATAAAATGATATTCTTGTTCTTTAGAGTCTCAATATCTCTTGTAACTCACTACTACTTTAGCGCTTGCAATCCAGTTCATGTACCAGTGCCCAGCAACTCCACACCTGTAATATGTCTCATCCCCAACTCTTTCTTTTTTGACCGGAGGTTCTTAGGTGTATTTTTCATCTTATTTCCCTGAGCACTAAGTCCAATAGTACTATTTCTTCTCCATACTTTAGAAGAGCCTCCACGACCCGCACCATGACTCATACATCCATTTCTACGTTATGCATTGTTGCCATGTGGGTAGGGATCAGCACATCCAACCCCCTTTGCATTGAGGTTATTTTCATTATTTATTTTACTGTAATTAGCTTCAGGAATTCTCTTTGTCCCGACAAGCCTGGCATTGTTATTCAAAAGAACCTCATTTTGTCTTTCAGCCATTTTTAGTAGGTTGATCAACTTATTAAATGTTGTGATTCTTTTGTTATTGTACTCGAGCTTATATTGGTTCGCTAGTACAAGTGCTAAAGTAGGAAAAGTGAAAATAGTTTTTTGAATCATATCATCTTCCGTGAGATCCTTTTCACAGAAGTTGAGACGTGCCTTTAGGTGCAACATGTCCTTATTGAAGTCGTTAACCCTTTTATAGTTAAGCAAGCGGATTTTATTCCATGAACGATCAATTCTGGGAGGAGCAAAGTATCATGAATGTTCCTAAAACGTCCCTTAAGGGCATCCCATAGTTCTTTAGGTGTCTTCAACTAAAGGTAATCTTAACATAGGCTGGGATCAATATGTCTCTTTAGAAATATTAATGTATTTGCTTTCACCTTGTCAGACGGCCCTTTATTTGTAGGGTCTTTGGGGTTAGCAACTGTGGCAGAGTATTCTTTAGTCACAAAAGATGTTTCTACATCAAAAACTCACCGATGGTACTCAAATCCTTCTGAGTCTAAAATGTCAAATTCTGGTCAAGTTGGGTCAGCCATCTTAATAAACAATAGAGAGAATATTGCACAATTATAAGTACATCCATGTGAGTTATTTTTCAAGAATATGAATTAGATTTCAAAACCAAGATCCATAATGGTCACATTTTTTGATGCTATATGAAAATACTTTATCATAATAATTATAATGCGCATAAACTTTCATCATCATGGAAGCTTTCAAATTTATGACATGCTAAATAAAACAATTAATATAAGTAATATTCAAATTTTCTTAGCATGCTAATTTAACTCAATTATAGCAATTATAAATTTAATTGATATAAAAAAAATTATGTATAATATTATTCAACAGCAAAATATAATATTCGGCAATTAAAAAGCCATCATATAATTGAAGAATAAATCAGTAACCAAAATAATTAATAAACAAGTACTATTGATTAAAAATACCTTGGAGAGAAAATTGATCAAAAAATAGAAAGTAATCTGGTTGATAATTAAATATAAAGTAATTTGAATTTCCAATGGAAAAAGAAAACAGTGGGGGAAGAATGTGAACAAATATGGAGCTCTTCATAGTAATTATAATAAGAATGTATTTATTTATGCTAACACCTGAGAGGAAAAGCACGGAAATATATATATAACGGAATGCTTCATAACAGTATATTCATATATAAATAATTTATATATATAATGCTAAACTATAATAAAAATAAAACCAAAGCAAACCAAATAAAACCAAAACAAATATTTAAGCCAGGGAATTATTCAAAAGTCAACAAAAAAAATTCTTAAGGAATGTCATTATATATATTCGGGTCCATACAATTGTCAAATAGGTAATATAACTACGTACGAAAATTCAGTAATTAACTATGCAGCAGATAACAGGTTTGAGTTTGATCAAAAAAAAAAAAATGTAATGTTGCTGAAGGAAAGTAGGTATTTATATATCTTTATTATTGAAGTGAACCAAAACCCACACTTTTTGAGTAATAATGCAGAATACTATTAAAGGAAAAATATATAGAAATCCTTTATTATTGAACCAAATATAAATAATATTAAAAGAAAGATGATGTAAAATTAAGTAATTCACTATCCATCTTGGAAAGAAAAAAAATACAGGTCCAAGATTCTAAACATATTTAAAAAAAATTATGTATAAAATACAGCACATTCACCTATTTGAAAACTCTACAGAAATTTATGTCTTTATGAACACATAAAATGGAAGTATAATAAATAGATCTATTTATCTAATTTAATACAATATATTTTAATATAAGATTAGAATTCATAAGGTGACTCAAGAGTTCACAAAAAGAGAATATGAAAGTTAAATAATTAAATAGATCCATATAATATAAAATAGTATTTTAATATAGGAATGTATTTAATAATCTAACTCCACGGAAGTTTATAAACAGAGAATACAAAAGTCTAAGAGAGTGTTCAATGTTTCCTTGGCTAGAAAAAAAAATACAGTTGTATTATGTTCAATGAACTTGTATATAAACATTAATAAAGTTTCAAATATGCTATCTCCTTTAAAGAAAGAAATAATCAGAACACGGTGGGCTACAATAAATCAAAATCCATTTATTGTCAGGCTAAATTATGTTAAGGTCGATCAGTAACATATATGCTATTCGGAATATATATATATATATATATATAACATCACTACATTAAAACAAAAATATTTATAATAAGAGCGGAGTAAATATATTTAATTTTAATAGTAGCCCATTATTAGGGGTTAAAAAGTACGTGTCGATAATATTATGCTTAGATATTTTTCAATCTGTAGATATATATGAAACTAAACAACATGTATTGAGCATCATTCGGCAAGTATATATAAATATTAATGTACTGTTTTTGTTTATTTATTTCAATATTCATACATACTTTGAAGGTTGGGTGACGAGAAAGAAGACCAATGGTGATAGCGGCCGGCGACTTGAAATTTTTTAGAGTTAGGATTATTAGTTCTGAATATTCTGATAACTTGTTGTGAGAATAACTCAATTATGCTTTTTATTAAATAATTTTTTTAAATATAACATAAATACAATAATAAATAGAGTTAACAAAAAAACTTAATACGAGGCATAATACATAATTTATCCAATAAAATTTTTACTTTATATTCTATCTAAATAATAGCATATTATACATAATAATTTCCTTCAACGGATGCATATGTGTTTTGAAAATTATTTTGAGACAAAAAAAAAAGGAAGAAGGGAAACACACAAAACCGTATTATCGGCATAATTTTCGTTGGAAAACGAAATTTGTTACCCTTTTATCTATCCAAATAAGACTTAAGCCTATTCATGTAAGATTTGGAGAATCGTAATGATTAATGTGTGCTGCATCAATTTTGTGTCAGTGAAAATCAATTTCTTCATGATCTTACAAACAGGACCTATAGTTTTCATCCACGCATGGCAGGCTCAAATACCGGTGTATTTTGCCAAAACAAAATCAATTTAAGGTTGACTAAATAAATTGGCCGCTACTTAAAAAGTAGTGTATCATATATATTCCTACGTAATAACTAGCTAGCTAGTCTAAAACCGTCGTAACATTGGGTAGCGAAATTATTTTACGTGAGTTTATTTGGCGTCATCATATCAAGTACTTCAATTGAAACTTATAATTACAGAGGTTAATTTAGTAATTAGCCATTTTAAGTTTCGAAGAATTAAGTTTGACTCGGAACTCTACAGGTTAAATAACGCTATATATAAAATTTTTAATAATCAATAGTTAATATTTTTTGGGTGTTGTTATTGATACATTTTAATTTATTTTATAACACTTTTTTTAAAAAAAAGTTGATTATTTTATTAACATACACTATTTTTTTTTATTTTTTTAATTAATGATTAAAACATTAAATACTCCCTATTCTTTATGAAAAAAATTAATTGAGGTGCATGGAAATTAGTCCAAATATTCTTGACATAGACGAAAAAAATAATAATTTAAAACTTGCCAACTTTCATGTTCATACATAAACGAAAGTATAATTATATTATCGAAAATTGATCGAGTAAGAAAATCCATACGTATTTTTTGTACACTTCTCATTTATAATGAGAAAAAGTAATAATTTTTTTAGTAAATGTAACATTTTTTTTAAATGATATTGGGAACGTATTCGTGCCACTAACCAAACTGTTAGTAAAGTGACCTAGCTGAAATTCCAAGAAAAAAATTAATAAGGGTCAATACTATTGTTACAATGGCTAGTAATCTCTTATAGTGCAGTGTATTAATTAAGTCAGATTCTAAACATACAAAAATCACTTTAATCAAGATAGTGTAAAGTATATTTACGGACTAATTTTTTCGTGGGGCTTTTTGAGTGCGTAGTATTAACTGAGGTAATTAGTAAAAATAACTTTTAAATTTTGATTCAAATCTCTTGCTTATCCCTAAAATTCAATTTCTAGTTAAAGCAGCCATAAAGTTTCTAATTTCAGTTGAAACATTCATAATTTTTTTTTTAATTTTGGTTGAAACATTCTTAAAGTTTTTAATTTCAATTGAAGTATCTTTATAGTTTCTAATTTTAGTTGAAACATCAAAAAAAACCTCCTTAAAAGATTGGCTCGTGACAATCATGTGAGTTTTCCTTCTATTGTTTTCTAGTTTTAGACGACGAGTGAGGAAAAATTAAAAACTTCAAGGATATTTCAATCGAAAATTGAATTTTAGAATGAGCGAGGGATTCATGTCATATTTTAGGGGGTCATTTTTGCTAATTACCCACCCCCATTAACCGTGTATCAAATATCTATATTATGTTATGCTGTATATAAAGTCAAGCATATTGTAACCATCAGTGAAATTGTGTTAAATTTTTGAAATGCCTATTTTGACCTTGCAATTTGTTTTTCGTACAAAACTTGCTAACTAAAGAATTGAACATTTGCTCTTAAACATTCTACAAGCAAAGTATACAACAAGACTATCATTCACTTTTGTTCAAACTTTTTCATAAAATTTTATACATTTGAGTTTTACAAGTATTGCGTATGCAGGTAGTCTCATATATTTAAAATTGAGGGGGTAATTTCATACACTATATATCAGTGTCGGATCCAATAATTATTGGTAGGAGGCACTTGTGATTTTTTTCAAAATCCATCTCATGCAAATGAAAATAAAGTGTTCTTGAGAATACAAAAAAAGAAATCATTAAATGCCATATTGGAATATTAGAGGACTCGTTTGAAATACTAATAGCTATACCATTTTTTTTAACATAAAAATAGATATATGGGGAGGGGTTTCAAACTAGGTACCTCATACAAGCTAAACACTAAGGGCTCGTTTGGTTCGATGGGATGGAATGGGCGAAATGGGAATACACTCACTAATATGTGTTTGGTTCAACCGGGAATAGTACTATTACAATTAAAAGAGACAATATTTTACAAAAATTGCATGTATACAATATTTATATTTTCTAATTGGAAAAAAAATTATTTATTCATGTGTATATCAAATATTTAAGCTTTGGGGGAAGGGGATGTTAAAACTTGCACCGGAAATTGTTTTGGAATGGAATGTAGCACTGGACCCAAACGAGCCATCATATATATCCAAAGATCAATTATGTTTTATTTGCGCTAATCTAATTCCATGTGTATATCTATATATGTGCACCCACTAAGAGTGTTATATAGGTTAAGAGTGCTACCCATGTGAGTGCATCTCTAAATATAATAATAAATGTAAATTATTATTTTTACTTTAATTTTTTTTTATAATAATAACAAAATACGAACCTTGACCAATCCTCTCATCTATTTCAGACGCCAATTAGCACTTACCTTGTATTACAAACTTTTAACACTCAGAACCAAAAAAAAAAAAAAAACAAAGAACAAGATAAAAAACGAATATAGTATCCAAATAATAGTAAATTGATAAATATTTTGGTTGCACGTTCAAAAATAAAATATTAATACTGTTCAATAAATACAAATGTAGATTCCACGCTCATTGATGTTATAAAGGACAAAATCTTAGGTGGTCTTTGGTTTCTGTTAAGTCAAACTTTCAATTCTTCTAGATTTCAGAGGTATAAATATTTTGTTTATTTTCAAGTATAATGGGGCTGGTAATTATATTCGATTCCGAATTATAATGGTTTATTTCTCTCCAAATCTGAATTTTAAGTGTAAATTTACCTTCTTCTTCCCTTTCCTGTAATAACTATATAATCTTTGTTCTCCTCTTTCTACTTTAATTTGTTGAAAGTTATTTTAAAAATTTTGTAACACTCAAAGTTGGCCTCAAGAAATAACTCCTTACGAAGTTACTGTGAACTACGTACTCTCTATTACTTCTATTTTCTCATTTTAAGTTATCTATATCCATGCGTATAAATCTCATATGCATCCCTTTTGCTCAGGAAGCTTGTAATTAAGTACGTATTAATGTTAAGCATAAATTAATAAACGGTTTGTTAAGCCTTTAAGAGTCGGATGTCACGGTCGTGACAAATTAATGATCAATAGCATCACATAATTTTGAATAAAGTTGCACTTCGTGCCTATAGATAAATAAGTTATTGACATTTAACAGATTAATCTTACAAAAGTACTCTAACAATGGAGAGTCGGATGTCACACTCACGATGAAAATTTATTAACCATATCGAACGCAAAATTTATTTGACTTTAGCAAAATGATGGACTACAAAATAATAATAATTACAAAAATGATTTTTTCATGGAATTGAGATCATCCTAACACGAATGCCCTTTATTTTCTAGTTAATTTATATTGAGCTCTTTTTTATTTGAAGACAGGTGGTGTATTTTTTAATTAAAAACTAACTGCAATAGTTTTTGATCTATTTTAGAATCGAAGAAGTTTTTCCTGCAAATAAAATGCTCTTTGCCTATTTGGTTAGTATCATAAAAGGTAAAAATTCACCACAATACATTCTAACATGTTTATTTCCATTTAAATATAGAAAGCATTGTAAAAACAATCAATGTATTTTATTCATAATGTCAATCCAACATATTATAATCAAACATAACCAAAATATTATCCGCAATTAATCGTGGTCTTGTTCGAATTTTTAATGGTTTCAGAAATTTAAAATGGTAATTCCACTTGAAAATTTTGAGACTACTTAACTTATAATTTAACTTTTTAACATAAAATGTAATAAACTTTTAGTATGAATTTATTAATTTAAAATTCTAAAACGAAAAAAAATCTCAAATCAAATTAGTGCTTAAGTTTATTTTACCGTAAGTATCTAGTGAAAATTTATAGAATTATAACCAAAATAGCATTGAATTTGCTTAAAAAATTTAGCATTAAATTGTTACACATTTTACTTATAATAATTAGATCTTACTTTAACAAAAACCGTTTGTGATTTTATTCGATTTGAGTGTAGAGTAGCACCGCGTGTGGTCAAACAAATTACCCCCCGCGCCAATTTGATGCCAGGGCCTAACGCCAAACCACCACGTGTGTATCAAAATGCTTCCTCGCTGTTACCAGAACACGGCATGCAGGACAAGTGTGAGTATTTGGCCATACATCGAGGCTAATATGGTCAAACAAAAACAAAAATACTGCTATAATCATAAATATATATTTAACTAATGTTGCACCAATTAAATATATACACGTAGGATAAGTATTTAGCAAGATATCTTATATTTGATTTTTCTAGGTGCAATTTTTTGAATTAATAGTAGGTTCAAATTCATAAGTAGAGATAAGTTTCGCATTTAAGAGTGTAGAAACATCTCATCAAAGACTGAAAAAAACAATCGAAGTGCATTTCAATTAGAGAAGGGGATAGATTTCTCTACCGTGTGTTGTAGCTTTGACTATTATAAACTCTAAGGCTTCGTTTGGTTCACGGAAAGGAAATTAGTTTCCCTATTTTTTTCATGGAGGTGGGAAAGTAAATTTCCTATCAAATTTTCTTTTTTATGTTTGGTAAACCATGGAAAGTATTTAGGTAAGAGTATTATTGTTTAAAATTTGTGTAATAAATGCTTGGAAATCACATGGGAAAATCAATCCCATGTGTTTTGGGAGGAATGATTTTACCCCATACTTTCTCCTCTTTCGGTAAAGTGTTTTCGGAATTTATACTTACCAAGCAAAGGAAAGGAACGGCTTTTCTTTCCCGAGTACTAAAATCCGTGAACCAAACGAGGCCTAAGTTCTTTCTCCTTACTCCAAAGTTGAACACCAAATGCATCTATGTAAAGCTAAAAAAATAAAAATCATTCAAATAATATAATAATTATATGCACATAAAATGACGTGTCAACTTGTACATGTTTAAATTATTAAATCATGTTAACAACTTTCAAAATATTTTTTTTAGATACCAATTAAATGTTTTATAAAATTTAACTTTTGAATAATGATAAACACTATATTAATAAATCTAGACCTGGCAACAGGTCATGTCGATTTGGTTTCGTGTCGAGTGATTTCGAGTTCGGGTGGCACACCACTAAAACGAACACGACTCGTTAGCTTAACAGGTGAAATTTTAAAACACAAAAACGATTTGTTAAATTAGCGAGTTACTTAACACGACCCGTTTTACCCGTTAAGACTTGTTAAATTGTATACAATACCTTTCAACCTTTAAGTTATTTACAATGTTAATATAATACTATTATATATATATATATATCCTATTATCGGGTTATTGGGTTATCGGGTGGACCCGATACAAAACAACCCGAAATATTAACGGGTCTTAACGGGTCAAACAAGTTAGTGCCAACCCATTCGTTAATTTATCGTGTCTTATCAGGTCCACTCGATAACGACCCGAACCCGACAAGAATCTACCCATTAACTGATAATTTCGTGTCGAATCGTTCATGTTATCGTGTTGTGTCCAATTTTATTAGGTCTAAATAAATTGACTTGTCATAAAGTATAATAATCAAAGTGTAGAATCTATTTAAAACTCTACCTAATATACTTCATGCGAGAGCATTAGTAGCGAGTATGGTACATTAGCAAATTTATTATACTTATTACTACAGACAAACAAAATTTAGAGTACAAACTTAGTGTTGTATACTAGTGAGAAAGCAAATTTACCGTATATTTAAATTTTATTCATAAATTGTACCTTACTCGTATAAGTCATACGAGTGTCCTTTACTTATATAAAAAAGATTAACGTTTCATACGGCTAAGGCTTTTGTATTTTTTCTTTTTACTCATACAATTGAGTCACAACAAAGTATTTTTTAATTTTTTTATGTTAAAAAATTCTTGAGACAGAGTTATATATATATATATAAATAAGTTTACACAATTGAGCCACATTCACATGAGCCTTTTTTAATTCTATATTGTTGTATTCGAGATGTGTCTTCCGATAATAAATGTGCTTCACTTATATGAAGTGTGTTTTTTGATTTTTTTTAAGCTAAATATTTATTCGAATTTCACACAACTATATAATTATTTTTCATATCGCATTTGATGTAACTGTTTAAAAAAATTAGAGCTAAATGTATAAATAAATTTTATTTACACACCATAAATGCTGCTTTGATATGTAAATCACTTAAATTAGACAATATACACTACCATGACATATATTAAAAAAATATAAAGCATAGAGATGACAGAACCCGTTTAACAAATTCCTCATGTCCGCCAGCCCGGATCTTTCGCGACCTTGTTTCAGGCCATTTTTCTTCTCTTCTGCGCCAGTAGTGCCAAAAAGTCTCACTTCCGTTCTTTTTTTTTTTATCTTATTCACATACAAAACACACACCCCATTTTTATTATTATATTATGATTATCATCTAAAACCATCTCCTCTCTTTCTCTCTCTACAACTTTCTCTCTCTAGTTTTTACACAAGATGGCATGCGAAACCGCCCGTCCTTCCCATTTATAATCCCGCACCTGCACCTGCACCTGCACCTGCACCTCCTTGTTCTTCTCGTTTTCTCTCTCTATATATACTTTCTCTCTCTATAACTCCACACACAACTAGCTTCCATTTTCTTCGACACTCAACTTGCATGCAGCGCATTTAACTTCTTCTTGAGCTCTCTAAAATCACTCACTATCTCTCTCTTGCTCTTCAGATTTTAGTTAGATAGCACATATAATAACTATATATACACACACGAGTGTGTAAAAGTAGATACTAGAGCTCGGTTTCTCGATTCAGCTTCCTAACCATGGAGAAAATCTTCGGTTGAGTGATTATTAGGTATGCTTAAATCAATTGTGTGAAGTTAGGTTTCCGATTATTTGATTTGTTCATTTTTGCCCTAAAACTTGATTTGTGTTGTTTTATAGCTGTTTGTGATTAGTTTCAAACATCAAAGAGCAAGAGATATATAGAGAGTTTGAAATTTTTTCATTGATAGAAAGGAAGCAATTAATATGGCTCCAGAGGATAACTGGCTTTCATTTTCACTATCACCAATGGCAATGTTGAGTTCATCGACTTCGCAACCTCAGATGCTTCAATCAACGATGAAATTTGATGGCTCTTCTCCTGCTGATTCTCAGCAATACTACTTCGATAACTTCTATGCAAACGGTATGTAATATATGCTGTTAATTTTGTTTTTGAAAATAAAAATAAAAAATAGTGCGGATCTGTGGAAATAACTGACCGACTCAAATCTCAGTGACTGAGAAAACGGAAGAGAAAGAGAGTTTCCGTTTGATTTCTGAGGAAGGAAAAAGTAGGAAAAGACAAAGGAAAATGTAATTCGAAATATTTTGTGTTACTTTATAATCTGGAAATAGTTTATATAATGTTGTTCATATTAAATGAACAGTTACGGTTCTGCGAGCCTGCAATTTTTGGTGGTTTCCACACTTCTAATTAGCTGAAGACTCGGAAATTTTTGCAATCTCACTTGTTTTTCCACCGTCTTTTTCTCTGTAACCATACATAAACCAAATTTCATCTTTCTTTTATTAACCCAGCTCATACTGATGTTTAATGCTTGCTTTTTCTTATTGCCGAGTTTCTGAGCCAGTTTGCTAATTAGCTTGAGAGCTGAGACTTATCAGACTCAAAAGATTTTATTTCATTTTCCTCTCTATTATACATTTTTCTCAGCAACCAAACGGTGCTGTAGTTCATCCTTGGAGTCGAGTCTTGCCATTAAACGTTACTTAGTAGAGAACTGAGACTTATCAGACTCGAAGTGGTTTTTTATTTTTTTTTTTCCTATTCTACAGTTTTCTGAGCAACCAAACAGAACTGATGATCATGAAAACAACCATTAATAATAGCTTGTATTCATAATTTTTTTGCAGGTTGGCCTAATACTAAGCCACAAGTGATGTATACAGGAGAAAATCAAGTCCAAGAAGTAGCAGGACAAAACATAGCAGATTCCTCCATCTTCACAACCTTCATCGATTCCCACATCAAGCAACAATCGGCTCCGAAGCTCGAGGACTTTCTCGGTGGTGACTCGGCTTCGCTCGTCCGATATTCTGACAGCCAAACAGAGACTCAGGACTCTGAGCTGACTCACATCTACGGGCAAAGCAACTCAGCTTACTTCAATGATCAACAAGATCTCAAAACTATTGCGGCTTTTCAAGCCTTTTCGACCAACTCCGGCTCTGAAGTTGATGACTCCGCTTCCGTGGCCCGGACTCAGTTGGGCTCAGCTGAGTTTGCTGGCCAGTGTTTCGAGTCGAGGAACGACTTGGCTTACTCGCAGTGTCCCACGGGTGCTTTGTCCCTTGGGGTTGATACTAATACTACTACTCATAGGTCGGAGAAGGCTATTGTTGCAGTGGAATCCGATAGTTGTAAGAAGATTGCTGATACGTTTGGGCAAAGAACTTCGATTTACAGAGGAGTTACTAGGTACTCGCTTTGGCAGTGGAAACACAATTCGCGTTACTACTTGAAAAGTTTTGAAACAAATATTTTAAGATTGCTGCTTGTCAGAATAATTTTATCTCAATTTAAATTAAATGAGATATGGCTTATTTTAGCACAAAAACTATTGCTCTAGTAATAATATTTCTCATCTTTTATTGTATGGATCTAACATAGGGATTTTTTCAATGGGTCTTCAAAACATAAAATGTAAACATATGGGTTTTTGCTATTTTTCATCAGACAAATTGTAAAGCCTAGTTTTGTCTGTCTTGTAATATTTCTGGTATTTTATTTGGTGTGGGTCTAATTAATAAGTATAAAGGTTTGGTAATTATACTTATAAATGGAGTTGTGTAAGAAAGTCGTATATGTTTTCTGTTGATGTAGACATAGATGGACGGGAAGATACGAAGCGCATCTATGGGATAACAGCTGTAGAAGAGAGGGCCAGGCCAGAAAAGGGCGTCAAGGTGTTATATCTGTCCCTTCATATCTTATTTACATATTTTGTCATATATTATTTATACTGTATTTTTGCATAAATTAAGGGTACATAAATTAAAGACTAGTTATATTGTTAAATCATTTTTTTTTTTGGCTGAGTACATAAATTAAATGTTGGACATTGCATTGATAATAATTATAATTGTTTTGATATTAGTATTACCTAAATTAAAAATATGATTATTAGTCCTTCAATATTAAGTTAGAATGAAAATAGTTGCACATTAAATTAATTTATTTGACCGAAGAGAGAAGATAGGTACATTGAAAGACATTAATGGGCCCTCTGAGTGTTTCTCAGGTGGAGAAGGGGGGCATTTCTTTCACTCAAATCAGGCTTTATGATGATTGATGGACTTGATTGCATACATATATAATAAATAAATATATATACATGTACAATTTGTACTTGTTCTTTCTGATTCTTCCTTTATTTCTTTCACTGAATTGATCAGATTGGCCGCCATTTTTCTTTAGATTGTGGTATTTTTTGTTGTGTTGTCTATCTACCTCTCTTATTCTTTTGTACCCTCATGGCCCTCATCTCTGTTCTACCCAGAAAATGAAACAAGTTTTGTCCGCAAGTTACTCAACCTACCCCCCCCCCCCCCCCCCCACCCCACCCCACCTATATTTCCTGCTAATTACATGCCCATCCCGGGGTGCGCATATACATCAGCTACTCTATCACACTAGTGTCTGAAACTCTGTATTTCATCAGGATTGCTTTAACTTTTCCCTTTTTTTTCCCTTTCTTTCTTTCATGGGTCACAGACTCTCACAATAGGTTTGACCAAGCCACCCATTTTTTAATTTAAATTTTAATCAACCCCCAACTAGTTTAGGTAAGTTTAGTTCTTTTGGAATGGTTCTCATGCAACACTGAATATAGCTAGTACTCGACAATTATAAAAATAAAGACGTTACTATACTCCAAACAAACCATAACAAATGCAATTAGATTTAAGTATTTAACAAAGGTTTGCATGATATAGTTTTGTTTTGTCGTGTTGGGTTCTTGTTAAAAATATATAACCCGTAATTAAGCTATTTAGAGCCACCTATACTTGATTCTGTGTCATATTTGGTTAGCGGGTAAGTCGTATCTTTGGTCATATATTTGGTATAATGGGTTAAATTTGTTACAGATGGATCCTAGCCTACCAGGTCGGGTTTGCAATGGAACTCGCAGACTAGTCCCGTTAAAATTAAACTATGTACCTATAAACACTAATTCTTGGAAGACACAATTTTGGAACATGTTTGAGATACAATAATGTATCACCTGCGCATAGGTCAATAATAGACTTCATGTAGTCTACTCGTGGTGGACCTAGTTCACTGACCAATGTAGTAGTGACTTAGCACCGTGTCTTAAATATGTCTCCCCCCATACCCTATACTCCTATAAGTCCCTACGATAATTAAGTTTGGCTCCTCAAATTTTACATTTGATTATCTTAATTGTTAACTAATCATAAATTTTTTAACTTTGACTCTCCATGAAACATTGGACTACGGATCGTTGGCTATTGCTCAAATTTGAAATTTTGGTTCTGCAGTATACTTGGGTATGTAATTTCCCCATCTTTTTCCTCTTATTTGATTATATATTTTGTTGAGCTTTTTATTTACTTGATTAAACATTTATTGACAGCCAGGAAAAAGAATTTATTTGAAAATTGGTACTAATCTTGGTAGAGCATGATTATCAGGTGGGTATGACAAGGAAGATAAGGCAGCAAGAGCTTATGACTTGGCGGCTTTGAAATACTGGGGTTCCTCTGCTACGACCAATTTTCCTGTAATATATTACTCTATATTCTAGTTTTTTTAGTAATGTCACACAGACCAAGTTATTTGCTGGTGTTGCACTGCCTACTTTGATAGTTGTACATAGAATTAGTGAGTACAATTATCAGAGTTCTTAGTTGGAACATTTTGAAAAATAGCGGACATTTCATTGAAGGGAATGCTAGTGCGAAAGCAAACAATGCGTTGAGTGATTGCCATTGTGCTTTTAACATTACAATTTGCTCTTGCAAAAGCCGAAAGTACCCTTGTTGAATATCTTTCTCTCTGAACGTAAAGTTAACACCTTCACCCCCCCCCCCCCCCCCCCCCCCCCCAACAAAAAAATCCCCCCATTTCTCTCCTCGTAAAGGTATCAAATTATGCCAAAGAAGTGGAGGAGATGAAGAACGCAACTAAACAAGAATTTATTGCATCACTAAGAAGGTATGCCCTCCTTTGATATTTCATTTAGTTTGTATCTTACAAATGTGGTAGTTTCTTATTAGATTCATCTCTAACTTTTATAGGAAAAGTAGCGGTTTCTCAAGGGGAGCATCTATCTACAGGGGTGTAACAAGGTTTGAATAATTTTATTCAATATCATTGCTTGACACTAATCCATTCTTCATCTATTTTCAAAATTCCTTTTTTCTCGTTATAGCAACATATATCAAGGGTTGGAAATTTTTGCAGGCATCATCAACAAGGTCGATGGCAAGCAAGGATTGGTCGTGTTGCAGGAAATAAAGATCTATATCTTGGTACATTTGGTAAGTGACTTCCTTGTATTATATATTTCATGAAGCATGAGTAATGCCAGAGATACAAATAGCACACAAAAAGTTTGCACGCTAAATGTATTTGATTGATCATGGACTAAGGCTTACCATGAAGTAGTTGAATCATTCAACTCTTCACAAATCAAGTAACTGACACATTATTCATACTTCATGATATGTAATAATGATACTTGTGCCTAAGGTACAATCAGACAGGAGAATGCATCAGAATTAAATTAGTTCACGATTTTAATAGGAGATTAAATAGGCGTGTATTTTGAAGGTCAAGCTCTTTAATTCTTCCTGCTTATTGTGATAATTTGGCTCTTTGTATGTCACAGCACAAATATTTCCGTGTCGTTTCATTTTCCACTTTATTTTCTAACTGTTCGAAATTATATTTCTCTTCAAAAAGTATGTGCTGGATTTTATTCTTACCCGTCTTTTTAATGTTGCCTTTGTCCCAAATTTTACCTTCTTTTGTGGGATGTCCCAAATTAAGATCCATTTCCTTTTTTGGGAAATATTTTTTTTGAAAATCAAACAGCTGACTCTTAATTTAGCAGTCCAAATGCAGGGACACGCAGTAATTTAACTTTCGTCTTATATATATGTTGCAGCGACCGAGGAGGAAGCAGCAGAGGCATACGACATAGCCGCCATCAAATTTCGGGGTCTAAACGCAGTGACCAATTTTGAGATGAACAGATATGATGTCGAAGCCATTGCCAAGAGCGCGCTTCCCATTGGTGGGGGAGCAAAGCGCTTAAAGATATCCCTTGAGGCTGAGCAAAAACCGTCTTTAACCAACCACCACCAGCAGCTGCCCCAATGCAGCAGCGGGAACAGCATCAGTTTCGCCACCGCTCAGCCGGTTTCATCCATCCCCTATGGGGTCCCCTACGATTCAGCCATGGCGCTCTACCACCAACACAATCAGCAGCAGCTCTTCCACCACCTCCACTCTGGCAACGATGCTGGGTCTGATGCCTCGGGGGCTGCGCTGAGCCTACTGCCACCACCAGCCGAGTTTTTCATCTGGCCCCACCAATCCTATTAGAAAAATGACCAAGGTAGCTAGTTAACTTACTCAACAACACCATACAGCTAAGCTTTTAACTCTCTCTGGCTCCTTGTTATGTTGGTAATTTTAACTTAAGAGAAAAGAACTGACCCTCATCTGACCCACTAAGCTTTAGTATAGCTTTTAGTTTTGGCAGGGCTGAGATATTAATTTTAGTTTATTTTGGTTAAAGTTTTAGTACTTGGAGAATTCCAAAGTAAAAAAAAAAGGGCTAAAATTTGTAAAAAGCTTCACTTTAAGCAGCTCTATGATGTGTTTGATTGACTCAAAACTCGTCTTGTGGGTTGCATTTTTCTCTAGTGTTGCTCTAGTTGGAGTTGGCTCCTATTAATATTAGTCTCTTTTGCAGATTGTTTTTCCCTTTTTGTCATGTTCTCTTTGGTACTTTGACTACTATGCTATCGTTTATGCCAAAACAATGGGTGGATATATTGCTTTTGCCAAAGAAATATTGCGCGTGTAAATAATAATGTATACTCGTGTGATGCATTAATCATTAATTGCTTTGGCGCTATAGCAAATGTAAATACTTTGTGTAAACCTTGGGTTCTAATACCAGTAATGTCCCTGGAATCCTCATATCACGACGTATAAATAAACGACATTACAAGGAAAAGCACACTTAATAACAAGAAGAAGCAGGCGAGCTTTGTCATGCGTCCAAGAAATCTCATGAACTACTCTATAAAAAGTTTTCATTGTCTTGTTTAATAGAATTTCACACGTAGGCATGGATTCACAAAATTGTATCTTTTATGATTTTCTGAGTTCAAAAATGAAGAATTCTAACCGGAGGTATATATGATGAATTGAGCAAACGTGCACTCCAGGATTAACAAAATTAGGGTTCATAGAACAATGTTCGTCTTCCAAGTTTTGGGGGTATGTACTACAGAAAATGCCTTTTGAATTTAGGTGGATTAATTCAAAGTAATTTTGCATTTACAAAAAGGAAAATGATAACTGGGGCACATGATTAAATGGGTTTTAAGTGTAAAAATTGGGTTGAACCGCCTAATATGTTTAATGAATGTTTTAGATTAGGATCAACCTGTGTAAAACGAAAAGTTCCCATAAAAATACGTTTACATTAAGGGTTTTAGTGTAGGCACCCTTAAAATATAATTTTAGCACCCTTTTTGTTAGACAAACTAACTCAATTACATTGTTTTCAAAATTTGAAGGCACCCTTAGCTCTCCTTCTCGCTTTTCATGTTATCTGCCATAATTCCTCATTTATTGTTTCTACTGCAATTAATTCAATTTAAAAACAACATACACATATGATTATAAGGATTCAAAAACAAGTATTTCTTTTACCACTATTTCAGCAATCACAAAACAAGCACTGAGCTCTCTGGCCATATAATGACATTGGCTTCCTTAAAATTGTTGTGTAAGCTCCTGGCCTCTAACAATCTCATGCCTCACCCTAGAAGATCAACAATGCACCCTTAGGGCTCTACCTTAGGCTCAATCCTTAATCCTATACACCCTCTTCATGTATTGCAAAATCTCATGACCAAAAATCATTAAATGTTCCAAATCATAAAGCATCTTATACGGTTGGCTATCATTCTAAAAACGAGTAATAACAACTTGGATGTACGGCTGAGTGTCTTAAGGCATTGATTTGCTAAATTGACATACAAGATGATATATGTCTATAAATACCACATTAGTTCTTTAACCATATAGCAAAGGTTCTATCAACATTTTCAAGTTGTAAACATTGTTTTGAAACAAGGTGCTTTTACTAGAGAGGGTGCTCTTTACATTTTAAAAGATAATTTAGGGTGCCTAAAAATTTGGTGCCAAAACTGAAAATCAAGGATGCCTTTACCAGTACCCTTACATTAAACATGTCAACTTATGTAAGACAAAATCATGTAACATGTAGACTATTATAGTAAAAAAAAAAAATACTAAACCACAACTTAAATATTCTTATTTTTCCTTAAATTGAATGTTACGATGCATCATATCCCTGCAGCCTCCATTAAGATAATTTGATGGTATGTAATTAAAAATGTTTATTTTGTTGTGATTGCTATAGTAACTGGTATTCAAAATCCAAATTCTCATTAGATAATACCCTTTAAATAGGGTATAAATGACAACTTACAAAAGATTTACATCAAATCCTAATACCGCCCATAATGAGTAATTACAACAGTAAATCCTAATTAATTTATCATATCTTAATAATGGCACATAATGTATTTTCCTTAAGTACTCTCCCTTGTGTCGAGTCAAATATGGAATAGAAAATGACTAGTTACCTCGTTAAAAACATTACCAAGAAATAAAAACACTGTGAAAAAAAATAACCTTAGTCGAAGGAAAATAGTACAACGCAATGACCTAATGTGTTAAGCTCTCCCTAAAGTCTAACATCCCCCCCCCCCCCAATTGTTCCTTATATCGATTAAGGGAGTTTGGAAAATCTACACATTTCTATACGTTCCACATGTTTCTCAAATATAGCTTTAGATCTTACTTGATTCACTTGAATCTTGAAGAGAACCTGTTGTTGCTGATTATAAAAAAACTTTAGAGATGTGTCTCGTATTATGACCCTTGATATAACCTAACTTTATCTGTTCGATACAAGCTGTATTATCTTCATAAATGCAAGTAGGCTTTTCAGTGGTAGAACTTAAACTACTAGTCCATCAAATATGTGTAATGATAGCCCTTAATCATATACACTCACAAACTGCCTCATATAGAGCAATGATCTTAGAGTGGTTCGAGGAGGTACCCACAAGGGTTTGCTTGGTTAATCTCCAAAATATTGTCGTGTTCCTAATAGTGAATATATAATATATTTGAGAACAACCTTTATGTGAGTCAAAAAGGTACCATCATTTGGGGTCTCAAAGTAGGGGTAGCTTTTTTGACATCAACATTTACTTTAGAAATTATCGTGCCATCTACAGTTCCTTTTGCCTCTTTGTAAGGGAAGAACAATCCCAAGTCAATGGGTCCTTTTAGTTATTGAAAATTATTTTTGATATCGTTCCAGTATGCTGCATTAGCGCTGAGCTAAATCTAACTAACAAGTTTACTGAGAATGCTAAGTCTAGTCGAGTTCATTAGGCCAAGTACAATAATGCGCCTCTTAAACTTAAATAGGGAAATTTAGCTTCCAACATTTGTTCGTCATCTTCCTTTGGATGAAATGGATATTTATTAGATCCAAACTTCGACCGATCATAGAAGTGCTACCAGGATGCGTTTTGTCTATGTTGAATCGCCTGAGAATCTTTTGGACATATACAGACTGGTGGATTAATATTCCATAAGTTCGATGTTCTAGTTTAAGACCTAAATTAAATTAAGTTTTTCCAAGACCCTTCATCTCAAATTCAGATTTCAAATAGCTCGCAGTTTCTCTTATTTTATAAGAATACATATTATGTTCATATTAACAACATATACAGTTACAATAGCGAATTTAGAACTTATTTTTTTTATGAATACGCATGGGCATAATTTATCATTCTTATATCACTTTCCAATCAAGTAGTCACTTAGATGGGTATAACACATCCATCCGAATTGTTTTAATCCTTAAAGTGAGCATTTCAACCTAATTACAAACGTATTCCGTAGTTTAAAGTCACTTGACTTCAGTAATGTAAGACCATCAGGCACTTTTATATATATCTTTAAATCAAGATCTCTATAGAGAAATGCAGTAACCACATCCATGAACTGTATTTTCAGTTATTCGAAAACTATTAAGCTAACTAAGTAGTAAAATTATTATAACATCCATTATAGGAGAGTATGTCTCCTCATAGTCAATTCTAAATCGTTCTGAGAAACCTTGTGCCACAAGGCGAGCCTTTTACCTTAGGAGTTCATTCTTTTCACTACGCTTGTTGACAAATATTCATTTATATCCTATAGGCTTTACACTTAGTGGGGTTAGCATTACCGGACCAAATACATGTCCCTTTGCTAGAGAATCTAGTTCTGCTTAGATTGCTTCTTTCCATTTAGGCTAATATGTTATTTGTTGACATTCTACAATAGAGTGAGGTTCGACATCATCGCGCTCTATGATTTATTGAGTAATAGTATATGCAAATATATTATTAATTGGAAGACCTTTCCATCAACTTGTGTGCCCTCAAATAATCTATTGATATTTATTTGTTCTATCGAATCATTTTAAATATCAGTGCGTTCTCCAGTATTGATTCATGGATATAACTATAATCAAAGATAATCTCATAAGAGGGCTTTTTTTCATTGATAAGTAATGGATCGGTTTTTGCCTTACTCCCTATTTTATTCCTTGGGTGAGTATTAATCAAACCAAGTGCCCCCCTCTTCCTTTGGGGAGCCATGGCCTCAACCATACTTCCACTAAGTGTGGTTGCAGCATTTCTGTCTATGATGCCACACCCCTTATTGGGGACTTCTAATGTTTCAGACGCATTTGCAACTGGTATATGTGATTTCATCACTTTTTCAAAATGAAACAAGGTGGGGACAAACCACGATAATTCCTATCATTCCTTTAAAAAATTATTTTTTATGTCTCCTCCTAATGATGGGAGGACTATTTAATTAAAGTAACAATCCGCAAATCTAGCGATAAAAAGATCGTCTATCAAGGGTTCCAAATAGCGAAGAATTGTTGGGGATTTATATCCAATATAAATATCTAATCGTCTCTAATGACCTGATTTATTATGCTTGTAGGGGCACAATTGGCACATATAGTGCTGAGCCAATTATGCAATGATTTTTAATATTTTAATAAATGGGTTACGCGTGTCAATTAATGTAATAGAATTAATAAACAAGTTTAGTTAGGGGTTGAAAATTTTGACATGCTTAATTAATCGTGGTAGTTAGTGTCAACTTTTCTAATAATATCAATATGTGTGACACGACATAAACCTGCATAATACGACACGATTACCAACCTTACGTAGGAGGCCAAAAAAGTAATGTTGTTGGAAATAATGGTTTAAAACAAATTAGTATTAGGTAACTTTGGATCAAGTGAGGAGTGTGAGTCTAAACACCAAAGGATTATATTTTACGTGAGTACTGCAACAAACAATATCCACTTACTTAAAACCATTAAAAATTGAGTGAAAAAATTATGTGCTTTAATAAGATTATAAGAAGAACACAAATATTAGTTTTGGAATCGTTAAGGGCTATTCGGGGGTACCCAACATTTTACCAACTCTTGAAAGTTCAAATTTAAGTGCTCGCTTTCGGGGGTACCAACCATTTAAGTTGATTGAGTAATTTTCCCCAATGAGGGTTAGTAAGGATTGCAATACTTCACTTGTAAGGTTTAGATTCGGAAAATTGTCACCAAATATAAACTTTCAAGTTGGCAACTTGTCACTTACTTTATTTATATAATTGGGCAACCAATTCTTAATTTTGTAGCCATAACACCAAATAGTTTTGTAGTGTCCC
The DNA here is from genome assembly GCA_021464415.1 of Lonicera japonica. Lineage (NCBI taxonomy): Eukaryota > Viridiplantae > Streptophyta > Magnoliopsida > Dipsacales > Caprifoliaceae > Lonicera > Lonicera japonica. The sequence continues at coordinate 53,464,327 of CM038464.1, read as the reverse complement.
TAATTATAAATTAAAGGTGTATATAACATCAATCAAACCATTTTCTTAATAGACATTGTGCTTACCAAGGTTAGTAAGAATGTCCACAGACATTGCAAGCGCAATGTGTAAAGTAGGGAGGTAAAGAGGTTTTAACTCAGCTGGTTTTCAACATAATTCGACCTTAATGAAGTAGTGATAGTAAAAAAAAAAACTTAACTTGGATAGGGTTTCAACCTAACCCAACCTTAATAGGACGGGTTATATTTTGGAGCAGTGCAAGTATGGGTAGTAAAACACAAACTGAAAATTCATGTAAATTTAGGGGGCTGTATTCAATTCAGATTTTAAAAGATTTTAACTGACTTTTTAAAATTCGTGGATTCTATTAAGTCTATGGATTGTTTTAAATTCTTATAGAATCTGACAGATTTTAATGCATGGATTCTTTTGGATTTATGCAGATTTTAATAAGTCCATGGATTTCTACAGATTTTAATAAGTTCATCAAAAAAATAAAAAATCAAAAGACAAAAGACAAACAATAAAATAAATTAATTACGAGTTTAAAGTAACATTATCAAAAATATAAAGACAATTAACGAAATACATTATAAAAATTCATACAGCTCCATTCAACCATCATTATGATTATCATAACCCTCTTCATTCTCATTGTTGTCCTCTTAATTTCCATTATCATTATTTTATAGCCACATATTTACTTAAAAAATTAAAGACGACATTTTTTTATGATTTTCTTATAGTCATCAATAGAATTTTACACTTGATACTATGTTTTGTTTATATATTATTATTATTTGTATTTCATACTAATTATTCAATTCTTAGTATATATGTATTCATTAATGCATTTAATGGCATTTGTCAAGCACTACAATCACATGATATGCACATGCATAAAAACTAGTTATAATAAAAAATCAAAGGATAAATAATAAAAGGATTATGATTACAAAGTGAATAAGAATTATAACATTATTATTCTAGTGTATATCTATTAATTTAAAATTCACGTTTGAACCAAATTGAGTACTTAAAGTTTTTGCGATTTTGGTCAGATTACGATTTTATGCTGGAGTATTTGTAATTAAATTATATTATTATTTTCATGTACTTTGTCAATAATGCATGTTAATTGTAATTGCTACTAACTAATTAATATTTCTAATAAATTAATAAATATATGTCCATGAAATGATTCATTACCAAAAAAATCAAAATGTTATGTCCCTAACCTTCGTTTACAGTAGCCATCATTGCCTAAATCTTATCAATCCTTTTCAACTTCTTGCAATCGGTCGGCATCTCTCATCTCGATTCCATTAGATCGACGGAACACAAATCTAAAGTAACAACTTTTTAGGTTTTGGAAGTTGGACATGGTGGACTTTTTTATGACATTCAAGGTATAAAAAGATTGAATGTTTTTCACCTTTTCCTTGTTTTGATTTATTTTTCTAAGAAAATTATAATTTATTTTTTCATCTGTGTAAATATCTTTTCATTTATAATGTCTGATATAATTACCTTAGAGGAAAAATGCCTGTTTGATTTATAATATCTATTGATTTTGTAATGTCAACATGTTCTTTGTTGTATAAAATATCTGCTATGCCTGTTCTTTATTGTATTTCTGTTATAATGTCTATATGCCTGTTCTTTGTTGTACTGCGATGCCTATTCTTCGTTTATATGCCTGCTGCTTCTTCATGTATTTAATTGAATTTTTGATGGATTAACTTGCTGTTGTTTGATAAATTTGACTTATCTTATGCATTTAATGTTTGTCGTGATCATAGATAATTTGAATGAAGTGTTTGAATTTATTATAGCTAGATGCTTCTTCATGTATTTAATTTGAATTTTTGATGGATTAACTTGTTCTTGTTTGAATATTTTTGAATGGGTTGACTTATCCTATGCATTAAATGTTTGTCGTGATTATAGATAATTTGAATTTTAGTTTCCGTTTTTTAAGTGTTTGATTTTATTATAGCTAGATGGCATAATTGGATTAACTTGTTATTGTTTGAATATTTTTGAATGACTTATCATATGCATTTAATGTTTGTTGTAATTATAGATAATTTGAATTTTAGTTTCCGTTTTTTAAGTGTTTGAATTTGTTATAGCTATAAATGGTATTCATCCTATATTTTTATCTAATTTATTTTGTTATATAATTTAAAAAAGTTTTGTCCTAAAATCAAAATGTCGTCCTTTGATAAAAGTTTTGGCCTTCAAACAATTGGCCAAAAATATGCGTCCTTGAGTAGATAGAGAAAGGAACTATTGGCCTTATAACTAAAAGCCCCTTAAAGTTTTTGCGATTTTGGTCAGATTACTATCTGGAGTATTATAAAAGTGTAATAATGCATGCTGTGTTAGTCCATGAAATGAATTACCAAAAAAATAAATGTTATGTCCCTAACCTTCATTTACAGTAAAAAATTAACAGTTATTACATAATAAGTGAACCGAATTTTACTTTTGTAAACTGACTTTAATTATGGATGATTTTATGCACCAACAAAATTAAATTTCTCACCCACTAGTATTTTTTTAATGAAATTGACATAAATTGTTTTTAAAAATTTGAATGATAATTAGCGGTCTAACAATTTGAAATTATGTTAATGCGTAATAACCACATTAGTAGAAGAGCGAATAAAGACTTCATAGGGATGAAGAAAAATTAATGCGTTCATCATATAATTAGAAATTTGGATTTTGAGAGAGAGAGGGGGAGGGGGAACGGGGGAGAGAGAGAATGTTGAGTAAAATTGTTAAAGGAATTAGAAATCCATCTGAAATCTCTAAGTAAGTGAGAAGATTTCAAGATGGATTTTTATGTATAAAAAAAGCTTTACAATCTACCAAAATCCACCAATAATTAAAATCCTACTAAGTCATTAGACTTTTGAATACCATAATTTAGATGGATTTTTTAAAATCCTAATTGAATACATCAAGATTTTAAAAGACTTTTTAAAATCTCAATTGAATACATCATGATTTTAAAAGATTTTTTAAAATCTCAATTGAATACCCACGAACTTTAAAAGTCCATAAAAATCTTATAGATTCTAAATCTAATGCACCTCCTTAGTTTGTGTCACTCGCCTAGAATAATTCAATCCCCCCCCCCCCATGAAATTGGTAAAGTCGGATTTTATTAGAAAGCATAATATGCATTGTTGGTTCATTACCTAACAATTTAAGCTTGAACATGTGGTTTTTAACATGGTATTAGAGGTCAGGCTTGTTACAAGGTTTGGTTTGTCTCTCCACGTGCAAGTGGGCATCGAATGCGATGGGGAGTGTTGGAGTGCATGATATGCATTGTTGACCCCCTACCATAGCTTAAGCTTTTAGGGCAGATAATTCCTACATGATCAAATCGGGGTGGAGTGCGCCAAATGGGACGGGTTTCAAGTTGTTTAAAGTAAACCCGCTCCAATCGGGTTTTGACTTGATTTAGCCATATTTCTACACATATCGGCTTGGCCAAACCAGCTCCAAATCTGATCGGTTGCGATCCCTAACAAAGGTGAAATTGAAAAGGAAACTCATATATACATAGAAGAAATATCCAAGCACTAACTTATTCATACTATTAAAAGTATGATAGAATGAACAATATAGCAACTAGAGTGCACTAACAAAGGGAAAAAATGTAAGCAAAACAGAATGCTTCCATATGTGATTTTGTTTACAACCACTTGTTTTCCTCTGCATTATGTATTTCCCCAATTTTCTCTCCCTAGATTCACAACAACAGGCCACTCTTCAAGAGGGGGTAAAAAACAAAAAGAAAGCAAAAGGAAAGAGAAGAAGAAAACTCGAAAATCATGAAGAGAAACCCATGTGTGGATGCTTTGACTGTTAAAAAAAATATTGACACAGCATCTCTAGAATTGCATCCATCCCTTAGCTCAACATTTTAGGGCCAAACACAATTCTAAACCTTCTCTTTCTCTTTCTCACTCACTCTCTCTCACACGCGCTGAAAATAATATACATACTTAGAAAAACACTAACTCGAATCGAAAAATAATCATGCGATTTTACTCCATTACAAGCTCCTTATGGCGATCTAGATCCTTAAGGTAAGTAGTATTGGTATACTCGTCCACATCATTAGAATCAATAGGAAATTCTCTTGCTCCAGTTGGATTGTTTTCGTCCATCTCCGTGGCTACATTGTCACCTCTTATTAGCTGAACAACCTGCAAACCCAAAAACTCGACTTTTTTTTATCAGTCGGCGCACTTTAATGTTGAAAAAAAATGTAACAGAGAATCTAGCTAAGAATGGATTTTACCCGGTTCATGTTTGGACGTAGGTCGGATACATGGTTGATGCAAACTGTAGCTGTAATCATTGCACGTTTCATTTCGGCAATATCATAATTATTACCTAAACGCGGATCTGCTAGTTCTTCTATGTTATTGTTATCTAGCAGCGGCTTTGCCTGTCCATTAATACAAGAACAAGAGACTAATGAGAATAGAGATATTCGATTATAGGACTGGCATAATTTCAATTTTTAAGCTTAACACGCTTCATTTGGAATTGGGTCAAATTTTTTTTTATCATATAAAAGTGAATCATTTTTCAATGCAAGTTGAAAAATGTTTCCCTTTTACCCAGAACCAAACAGGGGCCTAGAAACTATTTGGGCATATAGGTCCTCAAATTTGGTTGAGAACAGTTAGTTACATCATACCCAAATTACAAGGCTTTGCTGAGATGAATCCACTGCACGTCGACCTGTTATAAGCTCGAGCAAGAGAACACCATATGCAAATACATCAATCTTCTCATCCACAATTCCATGCATGAAATATTCCGGAGCCATATATCTGCATAGATTATCAAAGAAACTCACGCTCAACATTAGAACACGTGAAAAACATAATATGTATGTATATTCTGCCTCTGGTACTGGGCGTCCCTATGTGGGTTGGCCATTAAGCGACGGTTTATTTCTCCAATACATTTGCAGATACATTTAGCCACATAAAACCATCACCAAAATTCCAGTCGGCATAGGAGACCGTATATGTATATTTTTATCACCTAAATCAAATTATAGAACCTTATCTGAACGTACCCAAAAGTGCCCTCAATCGGGGATACAACATGGTGAGACCAATTCTCCGGGAGCCATTTTGCCAACCCGAAATCAGAAATCTGCGCACCATAAATAATTTCATTTCTATGTGTATATGCACCTCGACGCTCACCATGAACCAAAGAAATGATATTTCACAAGTTCAAGAAAGCTAAAAGATGATAAATAAAATAAAAAATAACCTGAGGTTTAAAATCTTCCATGAGTAATATGTTTGAAGCTGTAATATCTCTGTGGATTATGCGCCTCTGACAATCAAAATGCAGATACTGTAATCCTTCAGCTATCCCAACAGCAACCTTATACCTTAATGCCCATTCCATTGTCTCTGCTGAACCTGAAAAAATTGTATTATTTCTTCATTAGTCAAACTAAAAAATTATCAGTTGTAAAACAATATTATGCTACTTGGGGTCCTATTGGGTTCGTGATGAATTGCTTTCGCTTTGGTCCATGTAAAAGACTATTTTGTTTTAATCCAGGTGAAAAATGTTTCACTCAGAATCAAACACTGCCTTAAACTTATATCGCTATGTTCAAAGTCCAAACAAATTGGTTTACACGGCCCTCATATTTCTTCATTATTAGATGCATGAGGAAAAATGGTCTTTATTTTAAGTTCTAACACTAGCATTCTTGTATATATATACGGTTGTGCTAACGTGAGTCCTAAGGGCACACATTAACCATTCATATATAGAAAGAAAAAGGACAAACAAGTTTTAAATACCGGCACTATAAAGCTCTTTGTTCTTTCTACAAATACGGTTCTTAACAAGTAGGGCGCACATGACCAATATTTGAGGTCGAGTTAACGTGTGCTTAAAAAGCACACATTAATAACCCATATATAGAAATAAAAAGTGAAACACTCATGTAGTTATTTGTTTTTACTATAATAGTGTTCTTAACATGTGAACCTATGACACACCATATACGCAAAACGATATCCACATATATATAATGAGTAAGGAAACGGATTGAGCACCATGTAGAACAGAACCAAGGCTGCCATTGGGAGCAAATTGAAGGACAAGGTGCAAGCCATTTTCAACGCTGAACCCAATTAATCTAGCGCAACTTGGGTGGTTGATATGAGCAATAATCCCAAGCTCGGTCAAGAAATCTCCAACTTTGTCCTCGTCGTTCTTATTTGTCTTGGTTATCTTCTTCACTGCGACAATTTGACCATCGGGCAAACACCCTTTGTACACGTCTGCATGTCCTCCTTTCCCAAGCATCTTATCTATCAAAATTCAATGCAAAAAAAGTTGAACCAAATTTGCAAGGAATTAATGGTGTTGATAAACTTAAAGATAACACAAGTTCATAATTGAACACGCATTAGTGTACGTGTAGCCTTGAATGTAAAGACAGACAAGGATTGACAATTCATGTCTCTTTGAAGCATATCATCAAACACAGTACAAAAGCATTTTTGAAACTTCCGACTCAACAATCAAATTAAATGCAAATTGCTGAGGTATAAATTTGAAAGAAATAGTGATGTTGATCAAAGTTTATACTTCAGCACTCAACAGGCAACAATAATTCATAATTGAATGTGTGTTAGCATAAGTGTGTAAGCCGTGAAAGTGAGACCCACAGAGAATTAAACATTCAATAGTCATTGAGGCATATCATCAAACAAGTTGACTGCAATTTGTAGTGAATGGTTCAAAGATTACAACTGCACACTTTTAAGTGTCGGCCTGATTATGGATTAGGACAAGTTTCAATGTTTGAACTTTCCACGAAAAAGAAAGTCATGAATCAACATCAAAAAAACTATTATTTTATTTTCTGGAACAAATTGAGATGTAAATAAATTGCTTTTTGTTGTATAGATAAACAAAATAAACTTGGTTATGTTAAATACCCAAAAAAAATCCAGAAGATAATTCAAAAACAAAAGGCATCTCACTCTCGCTCTCTCTCAATGCTAAATTTTGGTTCAAAATTCATTTGTGTCTCCCAAAAAATTATTGCGAAAAAAATATTTTTACTGCACCTGCGCATAGAAATATGCTACAAATTCTCGTACAATAATTTATTTTTTTTTATTTGTATTATTTTTTTTAAAAAAAAGCATAAGTTAATATTTTCCAATGTGAATTATTTTGTTTCAATCTCGAACTTGTACACGTAGAATTATTGAGCCAAGTTTTACTCGGTCAATAAAGTTACTGTCGTTGTTGGAAGAAAAGGCAGTCACTTTACTGCCGTTGTTGAAAGAAAAGCAAAGGTGTTATTTTCAGGCGCTTTTGACTATTTCGGTTGTGGGGTGGTTGATATATGTAGTTGATGAAATTATGAAGGCATGCAATTCATATGGGTACACAGATGTACTTATCTAGCGAGTTAAAGATTGTCTAAAAAGGTGTGCTTGTTGATTTATATTTGCAATAATAGTTTAAGGAGATCAACGAGAAAAGGATAAATTGGTATGTAATTCAAAAAATTCTACACAAATCGATATGAAATTATTACATGATTGATCAAACTAGAAGAAATGTTATGTAATTCAGAAAATATTTTAAAAGTTAAAAAGAAATATTTATTTTGAAGTCTAGAAAAAAGGAAGTAACAATGATAGTGATATATACTAGTTGAAAGTTACTTTTGAGATTTTATTTAAGTTGCGTAGCATTTACTTTTTAAACTATTTTGGGTTTACTTGAAGGGAAAAGATTAACTTTATACACAATGTAAACCAATTATATATGATAAATATCCCTTTCATAGATTATGACACGGAAGTTTTGATCATTCATAATTTCTTACTTTTCTTTTTTACAAGTCGTGAGAACCGGGCGTTTTGAGAGGGAGAGGCCTTTTAAATCTTAGGTCTTGTTTGTTTATGGAAGGAAATCAATTCCCTTATCTTTCTCGTGGAGGTGGGAAACTAAATTTGTTGTTAAGTTTCTTTTCTTGTATTTGGTAAAACATGAAAAATATTTAGGTAAGGGTATTATTGTCCAAAATTTTTGTAATAAATACTTGAAAATCACATAGAAAAATCAAACTCATGGGTTTTGAGAGGAATGGTTTTACTTCCTACTTTTCCCCTCTATCGGGAAAATATTTCGGAATTTGTGCTTACCAAACAAAGAAAATTAAAAATTTTCCTTTCCTGATTCCTCAAATCCATCAACGAAACGAGGCTTTAGTGCACCACTTTAAGCAACCGCAAAAGCCACCAATTTTTCATAATTTGTTCTTCATCTTTTATTGAAATAGCATACTTTTGAGAGAGCTGTCTTTTAATTATGGGAAGTAAACATAAGACTCTTATTCACCTGATCTCTCTTATATCAACTAGTAATATTCAGAACCAAAAAAGAAAAACTAGTAATATTATTGTGTTATAGTTTAACAATATATAAGCTTTCAAAAATGAAATGAGAAATATTGTTGGACATAAACATACCGGGGCTAAAATTATCAGTAGCAGCAACAAGATCTTTGAACCTAAAATTACTCCAAGAAGGCTTTGGTACCACAAAATCACCACAATCAATACTATCCTCACCACTTCTATTCCTACCCAATTTCCTCCTCAAATTCCTCTTCATTGAAGCCTCATACCCAACCAACAACGGTATAGTTGGAAACTTTTTTGTCGGCCGCCATTTAAAACTATCCATCAAACTCTTCCACGCCAACCCATTATACCCACCACCTCCGCCGCCCTCCGTCGCCGCCTTCTCCTCCTCTGCTGGCGGCGATGACAGTTTTTCTGATGTGCTTCCGCCGCTGCTTTGGTCTGATTCTGATGTTAAAATCGGAATCTCGAAGGACCCCACGAGGGGACCCAATTTCTTCGTTTTTGTTTTCGTTTTCGACTTCGTCATCTTCTTTATTTATTGCTTCGGATTCACATTTGTGTTCTTCTTGTTCTGGGATTTGTGTGACTTCTTCTGTTTTGGATCGAAAATGGGTGGTTAAATAAAACTATTCGATTTTTACTAACAATGCTAAACATATTTAATTTTTGCATGCATCAAGAAAAGATAAAGAGAACTTTGAAGACATGACTATATCAATTCATTTGAAGGGTGATACCACATTAGTTTATATAAAATATTTGTATAAATAATTGAGTATGAATAACATTTTCTAGTTTTAATGGGATGAAAGGGGAAAATGAGAAAATGAAATTATTTGAAGTCGGACCTTGCGAAATGGGCTGATCGTTCACTATTTCCTCCTTTAGCGATTGATGGGTCTCTGAAACAATTTATGAAGAGGGTAGAAGCCATTAGAATTCAATTATTCAATTCATCAGAATATTTATGTGTGTATATATATTTCTTAAAACAGAGCTTAGAACAGGGGAATAATTTGTTTCGATCCAAAATTAATGAAAAACAAAGAGAACAAATGATTTGAAATAAATAATGGATATATTAAACGTGAGAAAATTGATAAGAATCCAAATATTCAGTGCATCGTCAAATGTACTAAAGGATTACAAAAAAAAAAAATGAATTGAATGAGCAGCAAAACAGAGTATGAAAACAGAGCTTATGTAATAGCTGAATGATTATTCCTAATCAATGAAAACAAAAGGCTATAGTAATTTGAATTGAATATTTTACGTACGGAATACAAAAAATATGACAAGAATTCATGTATTCAATCCATTAATTGTTAAAGAAAAAGAAGAAACTAGAAGAATTTATATAGATAGATTATGAAAACAGAGAATGATACCTTGTATGTGAGTCATTGAAGGCATTTTGTTTGTTGTTGAACTGCACTAAAATGAATGAAAAAACAAAGAGAAACAAGAATGGTTGATTTGAATTGAGTATTTCACATTAGCATTTACAATTAATATATATTTATATTTATATATAATTATTTATTTGATTCTCTTCCTTCCCCAACTCATGGGTGTAAAGTGGAAGAAGAGAGGGAAAGAAAGAGGGAGAGGGGGAAGAGAGAAATGAAAGAGAAATGGTATATCTTTGAAGGTAGTTATTCTTTGAGGGAGGCAAAGGAATAACAACTTTGTGGTGATTAGTATATATGCTATATTTATACAACTTCTCTCTAGCCTTTATTATCTCACCTTTTATATCTATCTCCATGTAATAATATGATTTTTCCCTTTTTTTTTAATCAAAACAAATAAATCTATATTATAAGGGTATAATTTTTGAATCTTCAAAATGTATAACGGGATAAAAAATTGTATAACTGAAATATAAGAAACATTTTGTAAGGTTAATATTACATTTGATACGAGTTACGACATAGTCTATATAATAAGAAGTAATTACTTTTGAAATTTGAAAATATATAAAGGAGATAAACGATTCTCAATAGAGAATAATATAATACTTTTGGTACGAGTTATGAATTAATTTATATAATAAGGTAAAAGGTTCATTATCCTAAATATATATATATATATAGACTACTATTCATATTGTCAAAGTACTTATCTCTTTGATCGAGATAATATTGCTTTAAGAAGTTATACAGTATGCTTCTAAAATTATATATTATTTTATCGATAAGTATATTGCTTTGGCAATAAGTACACCCTATATACAAAGGATAACATATTTGATGGTTGAATTTAAGATGCATTTTTAATGTTTGGCGATGCTTTTGGCACTGATTCCCACTAGTAGTGATTATTATATTACTCTATCGAATCTTAAATTGATAGTCTGATTTTTTTTTCTTTACTAGGAATATCTCAAACTGATAATCTCTTTCCCTTTCTGAGATATAATTGATATAACAAGTCTCAGAATATAAAATAAATTGTATTTCTTGACAATTGATTATGTTAAAATTTGTGTTTTCTTAAAAAAATACTAAAGAACATATATGGGACTATTAATTTGAGACAGAGAGAGTATTATAGTCTATAAATTCTGTATCATATTAGGGTGGGTTTGTTGTCAGAGCAAGTAAAGTCGGCAGTTAACAAAACTTATAATTGTGAAGATAGATTGTACAACTTTTTTATCAATGACAAAATTATAAATACTTTAGAAATAAATGTAGCCTGATATTGTAACTACAAACAATTTTGATTATAAAGGCATATTATAAAAACAAATAAGTCTTCGTCACAACGAAATCATACTGTTGTGAAAAGTGTATAATTTGCTAGATTGCAAACTTATACATTTGTTTGACATTATATTTTCTGTGATAAGATAGTCGATCACCTATATGAACAAGGAAAGGCAAAGGGAGAAGATGCAATCGGGGTTGCAGGTAAACGCTAAAGCCCATTGATTCATTGGTAAGTAACAAAGAGGGTATAGGTTAAGTAGTGACATAAAAATGGGTTAAAAATTCGAAAATAAAGAAGAAAAATTGTCTAAACAAGTATAACAAAAATAGGTACATATCCTACATGTGTATAAAGCCATCAGATGTTTTTACACTCGGATTGGAATGGGATTAATTTCCACTCAAAAAATTGATTGTCCTTGACCATAAGTGCTTTTAGCTAGAATCGAATTCCTACAATGCAAAATGTAAAAACGGTTCGCTTGCTTAAAGCACAAATTACCATATGCGTTACTCGCTACATCTTGTAGTTTCTTAGCTAGGTGTAATTTCAAAACAAACATGAGAAATGAAAGTGTCACTCTTAATGTAGTTTCAAATTAACTGACCTAGTGCAAATCAAATAAATAGCCACACATTTAATCTCTTACCTGCACTTCCTTCTACCTTATTGGTTATAACTTAATTATAAGACAATTTCTTTTCAAAATTTGTAACTATAAAGTATGATTAATGGAAAATGGTATCATACTATCTGCTACCGTGCATAGTTGACACCATTTTCATCTGTGTTCCTCAATAATTATAGCTAATATATCTTAAACACGATATATGCGTAGTATAGAAGCAAAAACATTAATTAAGTACACTCTTATTACGTGTCCTTGTTTATGTAACTTATTACTAGCTCATTTTTAGTAATTCTTCATGTTCAATATTGAGAGTTATATTATACACAATAATACTTCTAGATGATTGTTTTTTGATATTTTTTTAGATTTATGATATTTTCATCTCTCATTTTGTGAGTTTTTGTCCTCCTTCGTATAAAATATGGAGATGTGTCTCAAGCAGCACGGATTGTAATGAAGATGAGCAGATCTGCACCTCTAAGTGGAGATCTGACTCAAAACTACGAAAATTTATTCTCACTCGTTCAGTGGTATTTTATTTAGCGTTGGATGAAAATTCTTTTGGAGAGTTTTTGTTCCCCTTCTTATAAATATAGAGATGTGTTTCAAGCAAAATAGAACGGATTGCAGTGAAGATAAGTAGAATATGTTCCTCTAGGTGGAAATCTGGCTCAAAACTACGAAAATTTGTTCTTGCTCATTCGGTGGTATTTCAGCTTGGAATGAAAACTCTTTTCGGAAGGCTTCTTTTGGTCGTATTTTTCTATTTCGAGACGTGTTTTATGTGTATTTATCTTTGATACATCCACCCTACCCACACTTTTTCAAGGTTTTTCCTTATATTGTAAGACCGTTGATTGATTGATGTGGTCTATATCTTTATGACCGCTCTAAGCTCTTTGAAGCATTTCTTTATTCACGTAGTAATGTTCGAACTTTATTATTAATGACATTTTATTCAAATTTAATTGAAGTAGTTAAAAATGTTATTTTTACATAGAACACTCAGGTTAGAATCCGACCCATATAAAAAAATTAAGATACAATCCTTATATATGTTTGACAGCTTTTAGAAATCATTTCACATAAATTTTTTTGTTAAAGAATACGGTCATTGGAGATATTTTATTATATCTCTAGCACATCGTAACAATATTTGCCGCACAACTCTCATTTCTGGTATTTGTCTCGCAATATTTTCGTTCTCTCCAAAGAAGAATACAAAAATTGACGGATCAAATCCTAAAACTATTTAAATACAGGGACAGAATCCTAACCCCAGCCAAAAATATTGGGAGTTAGTGGATGTCGAAAGTTTGTAGAAGTACTTTATTAGAAATCGTAATTATAGGCGTGACTAACGCTTGCAAAGGCAGAAAAGAAAAGCATTTAACGAACCCAACTAGTTAACAGACCAATTATTATTGGGTGGTTCTTTGGGTACAAGTTAAAATGACGAGTGATTTTGTTTCTATCCACCAAATCTTGCAGTTAATCCATCTTTAAATTATGAAAATTTTAAATGAAGTTTCACAAAACTACCCTTTTTAAAATTGATTAGTATATCCACCAATTTTAATTAAATTATAATTGTATAACTTTTAGATTCCTTTTTTATTAACATTCCTAATCTAAATATAATTCCTTTTAATTAACATTCCTAATCTAAATATAATTTCTTTTAATTAACTTCATCTTTACGTTAAAAAAAGTTTGAACGTTTTAGGGTTACTTATGCGCTTGTGTTGATCGAATAGACGCAATTCTCTATATCTCTCTCTCTCTCACACACACACACGCACGCGCGTGCACACACACACATGAAAACAGAGTGAAAGAATGATCAAGTATATATAGTGTGTGTTATATATATATAAGAAGGGATGACCAACTTTTTTGGCTTGATTTACAAATATAAATTGTCCAGTAATTTACAATTTTTTTATTGATTAATCTTTTGGAACCCCCAACATTATAATTAATAATATAATTATTTAGTCTGAAAGTTAGATATGATATAATAAACTTAGTATAATTTAAATTTTTAATCTTCCGTATTGTGAGTTAGACTTACATACGTAATACAAAAACAAAATTAGTTCAAGATTTTCGAAATTGTGGGTGTGAGTTTCTAAGGTTGGAATACAGATTTGGTGATTTAAAGAATATAAAACTAATCTAGGGTTATGAAAAAAACGAAGAAGAAGAAGAAGAGACACTGGGAGACTCGTTAAAACCGTAAAGAAAGGGGTTAAATTTTGTTTTTGTTATTTTATTGCAAAGTTAATTAAAATTTACCCATCTAAATTTTTAAAGTGGTTATACTTATTAATTTAGTAGATATTTCCATATTAAATTATTATTTAAAATAATATTTATAAAATTAAATTCATAATATTTTTTTGTCAGTTCATCCACACTTGCGGATTAACTTAATATGTAATGCAGATTAACTTAACAATGTGGATTAACTGCAAGATTTGGTGGATAGAAATAAAATCACCCTAAAATGACCTCCCTTTTTATGTCCTGAACGGACAATTATTTTGGCTTAACCCAATTCAAATGCTAACACGTGTCTTTCACAATCTTACAAAAAAGGGCTCAAAGTCTATTATTGTTAAATATAGGTTAATTTTGCTCAAAGTAAAGTAGATTGATAATAACTGCAACTGTTTTTGACATAAATTTGTTATATTGCACCAATACGTTGACCATTCTCTCAATACTCAATATATATATTGACTATTTTAACAAAAAAAAAAATTGCCGAAATGATTAATACATATATACCGGTTCGGAAGACAATATGTAATTTTATTTTATTTTTAAAAAAAAACAAACTTTGTCGTTCAATCACATAATATTTATCTATTATATATTTTTATGATTAAAAAACCATGTCCCTTATTATATAAATATAAGCTAGTTTTTATGCATTAAGAATAAAATTACTTTTATTAGTAGCAAGTTAAGAGTTCAAATTACATTGCTTATACTAGTAAATTAACACATTATAATCTTTTTTCATTTTAAAATTTTCATTTTTTTTTCATCATAAACTTGTATAATAGTTACAAATAATGTAATATAAAATGTGCCTTACGAATTATCTTAAGTTTAAAATTTTTTAAAGTTGACTCCCATTACCGATTGACTTCGTGTAGATGGATGTACTTCTTTGAAAATCTAGTCTATTACTTTTGTTTCTTGGGTATTCTTTGTGTAATTAATCAATGAATTATACCTATTTGATCTCTTACCCTCTGGAAGAACTGAAGAAGATATAAAAGAAATTCGAAATAGTGTGCGAAGTAATTGAGAAAGTGGATACGCTTAAAGAAATTTCGATTAAAACAATATAATTCAGATTTTATTAATAATATATATTTTTTATAAGTTCATCATCTACAATGTGGATAAAATTAGTGCACAACGTGGATAAATTAAATCGGAATAAATTAATAAAGAAGATAATAGTTTCAAAATTAATTTCCCTTTCGAAATTGATTTAGAAGTTCACGCATCACATCATCGAACTTTTAATTTAAAACGAAGGGAGTCATAAATTAGGTTTTTCCTTGCCAAAAAGATTTTTGGTGTTACCATTTTTTTAGAAGCAATGTTGCACCAAATTAACAATTTATTTTATCACATTCACATTTTTAATTATTGTACGGTTGTCAATAGTATTTGATCCAAGATTCATTTTAATAAAAGGTCAAAAAACAGTATTATAACATCTAGGGCTTAAATTATCCGCTCTTCTGCAATCTCGTTCTCGAATCACATATTTAAAAAAGAAAAAAGGAAAAATAAAGTTAGAAAGAAGTGCATTTGATCAAATAATGTACGTAAAATTATTAATGTTACTTTAGACTTTTGGGTGACAAGCTAAAAGATCGATGACCACACATCCACATGAGAATCAGAGCTTCGACAAAGCTAAAGGCATGCATGGTAGTAATAATGCATTAGGTAGGTAAGGTTGCCCTATTTATTTGGTCCAGCCACCAGCTTCTGTAATGTAATTAATCTTAATTTTCAAAGCTCAAACGTACACTTGATGTGTTTAGGGTAATCTGTGAAAATGCGTACAATTTTTTTAGGTCCAAAGAAAATTAAGTTGTTAAAGTCAAAGTTAAAAAGTCTTGATCGAATTAATTTGACTACTAGTTCTTTAAAAAAATATTTGATTTTTAAATAGGCTGGAGCTATATAATTGGGCTAGAGGAAATAATAAAATAAATTATGACCAAAAATTAATTTCCATTAAACATGTACGAAAACTTTATTTTGAAATTCACCATGAATTTATAAGAATCCGTAAGTACCAACTCTAAATAATATAGTAATGAATTATCTTAATTATGTTCAAAGAGTAGTAGATGCTAAACACATATATAGGAAAACATAAAGTCTTAAAATACATTAATTATGATCAAGAGCGGACCTAAGATTTTTTGATGGGTGAGTTGCTGTCTATACTTAATTATGCTACACTAAGCTAAAATGAATGTGATAACCTATGCTAGCGCCTAGATCAGGCCCACAACATCCGTCCTTAATTGCAATCACTCTTAAGCCTCATTTGGTTCACGGATTTTAGTACTTTGTTCATGTTTGGTAAATACAAATTCTTTTCCCGATGGGGGTAGGGATCATGTGAGCATTTATTACAAAAATTTTAGGACCTAAATACTTTCCATGCTTTACCAAACACAAGAAAGGAAATTTGACAGGAAATTTAGTTTCCCACCTCCATGAAAAAGATAAGAGAATTGATTTTCCTTCCGTGAACCAAACGAGGCCTAAGGCATTACTTTTTTGTGTATTCTTTTCATGAGATCAAGGGATAAATTTCTTGTGATAAAAAATGTCATATAATAATTGTGTTTAATATTATTTTAAATTTCTCAATACAATTAATATAAGTGGCTAGTTAACTAATTAATGTTAGTTAAGATAATTAGTCTCACAAGCTAATGAATTAGTTGTCCCTTGTAAGCAAACGATATCATTAAAATTAAGATGAAGGTGAGGAGATTCATGGTTAAGTGGGTGAACAAAACCTGTTAGTGTTAGTACTTTAATTAACTTTTATAAACATAAATATATGTGTATCCAAAACCCATAAGCCACCAACCTCACCAATGTCACTTCAGTTAGAGAAGTAAGTTTAACAGAATTATCTCCAAGTCATTGAAAGTGCTCCCAAAGTCAAACAAAGAAGAGACCGTCATCCATATGCATACAAACTGACTTTTTGTAACTGAATCACCAGCTTAATGCAACATTTTGACCCTTTTTGTAAGGGGGAACCCCACTTGCATACTAAGAGTAATATAATTTAAACATACCTACAAATCTTACTAATCTTATCATATATTCTTATCATATCGGATGTATTACATAAGTTATATCTTTAAAAGATATAACAAAAGTATAGCTCATTTAATACTCCCAATAAAAATAAGTGGTAAGATTGACAAATAAAAAAAAATCATTTTCCTTTAACATTGTAGTAAAATTGTGTC
Organism: Lonicera japonica; assembly: GCA_021464415.1. Classification (NCBI taxonomy): domain Eukaryota; kingdom Viridiplantae; phylum Streptophyta; class Magnoliopsida; order Dipsacales; family Caprifoliaceae; genus Lonicera; species Lonicera japonica. The sequence continues at coordinate 53,446,976 of CM038464.1, read as the reverse complement.
ACATTTTTCAATGGTTTCTGTTGGGCCTATCAAATTTACTTATAGGCAATTAATGCTTCTGAGTGAATCTATAGGGTACGGGTCACCCCTATTTATTCATTCGATCTTTTGCACAAAAAGAAAAAAAATATATTTGTTAATGAGCATGTTGAAATTATGGTTAAATAATATTGCTTAACATTTTTTTTCAAATTATATGTGTACGAGTTGTACACGTATCATATATATGTATATGGAGCAAATTAATATTCATTATGTTCCACATCAAGAGTATACTCAACCTTTTTGAGATATTCTTGATAAAGATTTAAGAGTCTGTTTTTTACTTTTCTAGATTCAATATATGTACTGAATTTTACAATATTAAACAAATTTTAATTATTTTGATTATTAATTAAATTAAAATTAGTGTCTTTTTAAAAATTATTTACGTAAAAGCGAGACTTTTACTTTAAAAATAAAAATAGTACTGAGTATTTTTTTAAAGTGAGCTAAAGAGTAAGTGGGGCATTAAACTAAAGAAGATATTATGTAATCTTTCTTACTAAGTTCACTTTCTAGTTCTTGACTGGATTTGGTAGTCCATATTCAAGGTGGGGAACCAACTTTTAGAGAGAGAAAAATTAATTTGAAAATGAAAACTAATATATATATATATAATTTATAGATGTGGGTTAGTTAAGGTTTGTCTAAAAGCATTAACAGTTATAGTGGTTTCAACAGATCATCTTCCTTAAAGATGAGATTATGGCAATTAATCAATATTGGCTACATGAGAAATATGGATATATATATATATATATATATATTTAACTTATTACTCCATCCTCCCAATTATATATGAAAAAAAGATTGGACTTTAATTTAGGACGAAAAGAGTATAATATGGATGGAGCGACAACTTTAAATATAAGTTAATTATTTGAAATTCAGAATTTTTAAAAAATATATTAATTAATTTACAAAAGTTACCAATTCTTAAGTATAAATTTGTGTACTACTAAAAATATCATTTTTTAATTCAAAAAATTATTAAAAAAAAGACCGAATTGGGAAGGATGAGTAAAGATAAACGAAAATGGTTTTGCTGACTTAAGTGAGCAAACATGAGATGTGAGGTTAAGGTTCCGGTACAATCATTCATATATAAACAAACTTTTTGAAATTAATTTTTGTCGCTAAAATAAAAACAATATTTTTAGTAATAAAAAATCATAATTAAAATGTTGATTTATATATGACAGGTCCGCACTAGATCCTATTGGATAGATTCTTTATTATAGAGAATTTAGAGAAAAAAATAATTGCAGTGCCTCATATACGCTCAGAAGATCAGTTGGCATATGTATTTACTAAGGTTATTTCCAACATAATCTTTTCTAGTTTAGTCAACAAGTTGGGCGTGTTCGATATCTATACACCAACTTGAGGGGGAGTATTAGAATTAATATATTATATATTATTTAGTATGTAGTATATATCTAGTTTCTTTATATTGGTAAATTTCCTTATTTTGGTAGGCATATTATTGATTTTTATGATCCTTATAAATAAAATCTCTTGTATCAATATTACTCAAATCAATTATATATCCCTTTCTTCTAGATACCCTTTTTTTGGACGACATGAGATGAATATACCTCACAGTTGTATTTATATACATTCTAGCTTTGGGATGTTAGGATGCATGCTTTAAGTGAAGTGCTTTAGATGGATATGATGGTGTATTATGTTTGATGATGGCTGACAAAACCAAATCAAACAAAATTTTGTCCTTTCTTCGTACCATATTTGACTAATATTACATTAATTAAATTAATAGTCTAAATAATGTGATAGAAGTGCATTAGTTACACTTATAATTAGGAGTATGATTTTGAACACAAAACTGCACTTTATATAACTCAAAATATCGGCAAATTTTTTATAAATTTGCAAAATAGCAAATCTTTATATGCATTTAAAAATTTTGGGAGTTTTTTAAGTCGAGCATGCTATTAAGATTAGTCGAGGTACGTAAAAATTGGTTAAAAAAAACTCTATAGACACGAGCACATACCAATTAATTTATCCTGATAGCACATTTAATAAACAAAATTCAATACTTTTTTTTTTCTGAAATAATAAACACTATATTCATTTCTTTCTTCTTTTTATCATATCCTATGTGCAAAGCCTGACTTACTATAATATTTTTCTTTGTTTATGCGTGTGATAAGAGAACGAATTTTTTCATTTATTTTTGATAAATAAATAAATAAGAGGGGATACTACAAGATTTGGACTCCTTATTTTGAGAAAATAATAAAAAAATCCCTGCTGCAAATCCTGAATTTTTATTTTGAGAAAGTTGTTTTTGTTTTTGAACATTTGATGAATAACATATTATATATGTTTGCTAAAAGAAAAGAAAAAAAGGAAAAAACCTATTAAATTTTTAGACCCGTTAAAACCCCTGCACATTATTTACTATTTAGCCTAATTTTGAATATTTTTGGGCTGGTTCGGGAGGATCATTATGTGGACTAAGATGCCAGTTAGCCAGTTCTGCTTTAAATTATTTACGAAGGGCTTCAAACTATTTGACAAAGTGCCAACTAAAATTAAGGGCTTTTCAAATTCGATTCGTGGGTTTGGAAAATTTTAAAATGCCGTCAATTGGTTCTAGGAAGATACTATTTTACAATATTTGTCTCGAGGTATATGAAAATACTACTTCTAGGGAAGATGAGAATATGGAGATATTGATCGCAATATTTAAAGATATTGTCATAATGTGAGGTAAATATTGTAAAACAATATCTTTCAAATACTGTGTCCTTTAAAATTTCTATTATGGGACCAGTTCCAAATATATTCTATGAATTACTACATATTTGAATGGAACTCACTTGTTCGAATTAGTTCAAATCTGGGCCGTTTATATAGCCCATGAAATATAGGCCCGGTCCAAATGTCCAATATAGGCTAAGCTACATGTCCATGAAAATACTACTCAAAAATAATATTACCTTATTATATAAAATATTATGTTCCTAAAATTTCTAAAGTTTTAATAAGAGCATAACTCTTTGAACTATCATAAATATTTGATTATATAACAAATGTAAGAGTTAATATTTTTCTGACCAAAATAAGTAAGAGTAATCATAAAGTTATTATTTTTCTGACCTAAATAAGTGTTGTCTTACAATTTATAGTTTATAAAAAATGTATAAAAATTGAACTAAAAAGTTTGGTTTGACTATGAGTTTGGAAGATTTAAAAACTGAAATTGAATATTCAATTGGTTTTGATCGTAAATTGCTATTGAATTAGTTCGAGGATTGTGATTTATTTGAGAATGGACATGAAGATTATTCGTGGAAGTGAAATTTTCAGTAATTAAGGGTTCTTACGTTGGAAATGAACATGTTGATGAAATCTAGCTATTAAGAAGAGGATATGATCGAGAGAATAATTCGCCAGAGCATCCTTTAATGGTGGATGGTGAAAAGATTAATTTTGGTATGCAGAAAGACTTGGGAGAGATGTTAAAAAGGGTTTGCAAGGACA